>OX291448.1:600000-1001466 GCA_946403475.1 Torulaspora quercuum
CTCAGATGCACATAGCATTATAGGAAACTCATTTACGAAGAGTAAAAGTTCTGATTCTTTATACAGAAAGCGAGCTATTAGTGGACTAAATATGACCGCTCTGACAAGGGTTAAGTCTAACCCTGGCCACATACCAAGAAGCCGATCTGGATCCATGGTATCTACCCATAGCCTTGGCGGTAGTAGATCAGCAGGATTGAAGCCCAGCCGAAGCAAGAGTACGCACCTGGTTTTGGATTTGCACGAAGGCGATGAGCTGTATGATAACGATACTACAACGGACGAAGAAGTCGAGTATTTCACTGACGAGGAAGACGGACTATCCAACAAGGCTGATAAATCGATGATGGGTGACTTAAGTCATGAGAGCGAAGAGGAAAGTGAGAACAGCCAAAGAAGGCGGCCGTCCACTTCTGATAGGTCGACGCTACTTTCAAGGTCCTTCAGCAATCTGACTGTTCCTTTACCCGAGAAAGAAAATGAAGAAGTTTCAGTTAAGCAACCTAGTTACAAAGCGCCCTCCGAAATGATTAGAGAACAGCACGAGATTGACGGAGCTACTCGAAACAATGATAGTGGTGAATCGCCTGTACCACCCAAGCATGCAAAAATAGAAAATGGCTCTATCTCGAATGCTAAAGTCAATGGTGTTGTTCATGATGATGGGGACGACCATATTAGTAACTCTGATTTTAGTGTTTACGATTCAAACAATCTGGCCGACGAAGGGGCCAATAGCTTAAAAAGACAGGGCCACGATTTCAATGAGTTACCCGAGAATGACCTACCGCCTCAATCAAATGAAGAAGCCGGATTGGATGATCATCCTAATGATAGCAATAATGACTACTCCTCACAACGGAGAAACAGCGATAATGAACAATATATTCCTACTATGATCCTCTCACAATCAACTGGTGCTGTGAGGAGATTTGAACAACCTCCTTCCATCCAAAACTCTCTTTCAAACAATTACCATGACAGCATGGCTGAAGAAGGTGCTCTGAATGGTGGTAAAAACAACCACATCAATGAAAAAGACCATAAGCCTCATCTCAGCGAAATGAACACCATACTAGAGCCACCTGCTTATGCTCAGTCGCATCCTAATAATCAAAACTCCAACGGTACTGAGCATAACTTCTCCAGTTCTATTTCAAGCCTAACCAACAGCTTACTGAAGACGGCTCCAGAGAGCTTTCAAGGTACTTCTCGTATGAGCCATCTGATGCGTAAGAGAACTTCTCAGAACAGCCTGATGAGATCGGACCCAAGGCAAGCACTCGGATCAGACGTTCCTAGTTCATCTCTACATCGAGAAGGCGCAGCATCTCTTTCCTCCATTCAGAACTTCGCACAATTTTTGAAGTCTGATGCTATGGATGGAGAATCAAGGACACAACGTAAGTTATGGCTACAAAGAGAGAATTCTATCATGGACTTGACCGCGCACAATGATGGCAGTGATCCAATTTTCATGGCCAGCAATATAGAGGTTAAGCGAGAATTTGAACGAATTTCACACGAGTACACGAACGTTAGGCGTTTTTCCAATCCTGTTGAAGAAGCGATATCTAGGGTTGATTCAGAACAAAAAGTTATCGGCATTAAAAGCTCTAATAAGTCAGATTCGGATATTACTAGCTCTCTCTTCCCTGGTAACTCCTCTAGAGGTAACGAAGTTGACCAGTTTCTCCCAAAATCACAAGACACCAAGCTCCACAGGGTTCTCTCTTCGATATGGAAAGAAGAAACTGCTCTTTTCAACAAGGATACGAATCCGCTGAGTCGACTAAAACCGAACGGAACGGGCCACCACTTTTTACAGCCTAATCGAAGCTCACTAAGAAGCGGCATGGGGTCAGGTACGGCTCTGCAGCATCAAAGAATGATCAACTCACTACAACCAACTACCCGAGCTGTTAACAGACGAATGGAAAATGCCATTCATCACCAACAGCGTCTGTGAAAACTTGTTTGCCAGATGCAAATAAATGATCACAGTGCAGCGTAATCATTTTAGTGCAGCTAAAGCTTTGTGGAACGTTACACTGTCTATAAAAAAGTTGTATCCAAGCTATATAACGACGTAGGTATACTCTAAAATGGAACCCGGTAATTAGATGCTCTTCCTTCCGCATATATTTTGTCCAAGACGTGCTCCAATGTACCATTTTTTTTGAGGTCAAGGTATTTTTGGTACAGAATTAAAGCAGTGTACGCATCTTCTATTGAATCATGATTTCCTTCCTGAATATTTTTGTCAAGCAAAGCAAATGCCAAGTACCTCAAGGACAAGTAACGCTTACCCCTCAAAAAGTAAAGTGCTGTGTCTCTTATCTGTTTTTGGGGCACATTGATATTTATGTGCTTGAAATCGTTACTCAGGCCATGTCCAATGAATACGCACCCGAGTTGCATTAAGAGCCAAACCTTTCTGTATGTAACTTCTCTGGATACCAGTGGCTTCGTGCTCACATCTGGATCCAAGTCGCCTGGAGATATCCCACTATACCTTGTAACATAATCCTGAATGTGTTCTTTATTGAGGATGTAGTCATCGATAAAAGGAACTCCAAAAAGGGGGCCCTCGATGCATCGTATAGCTGAGAGCCTTGCGAGAGCAGTTTTCTTCGGCTTAACAATTGTTTTTATTCCATCACAATCAATGTTACTCAGTTCCTCTTGCATAATTACAAACTCAGCATCAATAGCGACCAAGCTACCTGGTACTGGGGCTTCCTCTCTTGAGAGAAGCTTGTATTCAACATTGACTGTTTCCCTAAGCTTGTTGGCAAAGTGGTCGCGATACAGAATATTGTAATCGATCGGATAAGTATCGACCGAAAAGAAAGGCTTCCGTAATTCTTCTGCGTCACAGTACACTATAGTCTCCGGTGTCTTCCACCAGTACGATATATTCAGAGCTTCATCCTCTTCGATTTCCACAGCCAAATAACCATTGAACATATACCACTTGAACGTATTTGACGCCGCATCGAGCTTTCGAGTATACGTTACCAGACGCGACTCGCAGTTGTGATCAGTAATTCTAGCGACATATCCATTCAACTCATACTTAAAAATTGGATTGCTACCCTTCATATCTGTTAAACTCGGCTGTATAACCGCTTTTTCTCTTGTCATCGTTGCATAAAATTCTTTCGACAGCCAGTTGCGAACAGATTTGACGACAGTCCACTCAGCGTCTGACAGAAGAACATCCAGCGATAAAATTGGAGGTAGGTTTTTCACAGTTCTCTCATAACCCACAATTTCTTGCTTGCTGCTTGCAATATGTTTGATCCTCTTCATAGATGACTCGAGGTAGGGCAGGATGGTCTGATTGTTCAGTCTTTTGAGACCGAACTTCGAGCCATTTCTAGCTGGCGACAACACAGTAAGAGTTGGAGCAATACTAGAAACCTTCTCGTACTGATTAGAGTTGGAACGGACTACGGAGTCCAGGTGGAAACCGAACAATCCCTCCAATGTTACGCTGTGGCTATTCCTTCGCGCTTCTTCCTCTATCAAGCCTGTAAGCAGAAACTCATTGAATTTTTGTGCTAAACTCTTTCGTAGCTTATCCGGACCTGAAGGAATCTTCCCTTCAGCTAAGGTAAGCTCTTTGAAAGTCTCAAGGTCACTATTCGATCTCCCTATTAGACCCAACTGTTTAGCCTCCTCAAAAGAGTTTAGCACCGACTGAAAATTGGTTGAGCGGCAAACTGTACCCTTCGATCTGTCCATCATATCATACAAATATCCCAATTCAGTAAGAAGGGAGTTAGATTCGAAATTCTCATCCTTCAAGCAGCCGACAGCATAATTGAAGACTTCAGGAACAAAACGGTATAACTGCAAAACAGCATTCGTATAAATGTTATCACCATCGGTGTCTAGCGTGGAATAAGGAGTTGTATTGAATGCCTGAAAATCAAAACCGTCTGACCCATAACGGCCGTGGCTTAGTTGGAGCTTACTGTACGCTGGTGGAATTTCCCCATCCTTGTTCGGTTTGTATCTCAAGATATCATCTGATATTGAACCGGCTGCAACTCTTTTCCTTACATCTTTCAAACAGATATAAGGCTGAAGTGTATTCCTGTGCCCATGCTTCAACCTATCATAACGAAATAACGGGTATTTGCGCGAACTTAGAGCAGTGTCGGCTTTCAGGCTAGGTTTTTGGGTCAGAGACAAAGTTGAGTCAATAGTTATGGGGATTGTACCTGGGCTTCTAAAAATTACATTATTCCAAGCAGATAGTAACTTTTGACTGTAGTAGGGCATCCCAACGCTGCTCAAAGGATAACTATAATCATCAATGGGCGTTATACCTGAGACAGCACCATCATCTACAAAATCTGGATACTCCCATACTTCCGGTGTACTCGTGAAATTGGATGATTCCTTTGATCTGTTCCAAGTTGTCAAAATGTTATCATTACCAACAAAAGCAAGATGCTCGCCATTAGGTGACAATATGACGTCCTTTATTGATTGACAAGGATGAACGTATTGCGTCCTTAACGTGGGATTCACTAAGTCAATGAAATCGAACGATCCAGATTCAGAAGCCACAACCATCACAGTAGGCAGCAATGGATGAAGCTGAACGAAGTCTGCGCCTCCAGCTCCCATTGTCGTACCTTTAGAGAAGGAGACCGGCGGCAGTTGCTGCATAGTTCTCAAGTCGTAAACATTAACGAAGGGATCTGCATACATGCTGTTGAACCGTCTTGATTTCCCCACTGTGACTAAGGTATATCCACGAGAATCCATACCAGATATCGTTCCAGAATGCGCAGAAAATGACTTGATTATGCAATTTGAATGAGGGTCCAAAATGTCAATAGCACCTGACTGTTTGCCAATTGATATCAGCTTGTTGTTAGTAGACATCAACTTCACTTTGGAAGAGTAGTTAATGATAGATCCTAAACAGCCCTTATTTAAATCGACACGGACAATACCAGAAGCTGGATTTCCGCCCGCACAATACACCTCATCCTGCTGATCAGCGGGACCCGGACAGATTGCCTTTAAAGAGTCGAATGCCGCAATATCAACACTTGTCAAATTAAGCAGAGTTATACCCCGACGATTTGAGAAATGTAATGAATCGTCACCTATCGTTAGAATACCCTCTCTATGGCACAACATATCGTTCACGGCTGTTCCCCCGATGTGCGCCGTAAAACGCGTGTAAGGGGAGAAGCTTGGATCATACGATGATACCCTACCATAGCTATCACCAACCCATATCAGATTAGCTCTCGTATCGAAGGTCGTCTTTGTTGCTTCCTTTCCCCTGTCATCGTACCTAAAATAAGGTTTTTTCAAGTGCTCTACGAGGTCCAGGGAATGAGTGAAAGAATGCTGCCAGTTGTTCATGGTACAGTTTCATTCGAGGTTCACCTGGCTTCAATAAGCGTAATGGCCTCAATACGATACTATAGAGCTACGCCTTATGTTTAGGATGAATGTTTATAATCAATGTTTCGCAGTTGAATACTGGGAAAGGTGATGTTAGGTGATTCGCACATTACCCGACTTCTATGGCCCAAACTGAAAATTTGAAATCATCTCATCGCTCAATCCAGACTGGTATTGCAATAGTTTTTGGATCCTTCAAGGCCCAATTGAGTATTCCGGGGGCTCTATATACCATCAATGGAGTATCTAGCACATTATGGACCATCTCTGTGCGTGAAATTTCACGAAAAGCTGGTCTACGCAGCTTATGGCCCTTGGATATATGTGTATGACTACCGCATAGGTGAACTCAAAAATAAGTGTCGACTGTTTCATAAGAACAAGGTTCATGGTATAAGCATCAGTAAGACTGGTGCTATGCTTGTCTTTGGTGCTAGATCTTTCTCCGTGATTAATTTGGAACAAGTTCAAAACTGCTGTTCCTTGGCTGAGCATGAAAAGACAATTCAAGAGTGGATTATTAGTGGCGAGTTCAATATCTCAGCAAATGAAATTTTTCTGCTGACATCCTATAACAAGATCATTATCACTGATTTGAGCGGAAACCCGATAACGAGTAAGGGTATCTACGGGGAAAAATCTATATTGTACTCTGGGTCTATCACGATATGTTCTCAAGATAGGGTACTAATAAACGCAGGAACTGTCATGGGTGGTGTCATAATATGGGATCTTTTCAAGCAGGAGGTCATCCACAATTTAAAAGGCCACGCAGGATCCATATTTTACGTTACCATTAGTGAGGATCGCAAATACGTTGCAAGTTGTTCAGATGACAGATCTATTATGCTTTGGGACCTAAAAACAGGGGATCTACTAGATATAGGTTGGGGTCACACTGCAAGGATATGGAACTTGAAGTTCTTCGATAGCAGCACTAAGCTCATCAGTGTTTCTGAAGACTGTACCTGTCGCGTATGGGGAATAGTCGAGAAGAATGATTCTAACAAATTGGGCTTAACTCAAGAGAACATATATGAGGTTCATTTGAGTAAGAACGTATGGGGCGTTGACGTTGAAGAAAATCAAATGGTAGCGGTAACATCAGGAAACGATGGTAGACTGAAGTTAACCGACCTCAAGCAATCTTCCAGATTAGAGAATCAGAAACAGTGCTTTACTTTAAAAGAAATAGCAAGCGATTGTGGGATATCTTTCCAGAAAGATGAGATCATCAAAGGTTTCCACTGGTTTCACTTTGGCCTAGTCGCGCTAACTTCGAAGGGTAATTTTATTTCCTATAGCGATCTCGAGCGCTCTTGGAGGTTTCTGTTTAGCGATACTAAATTCAATTCGTATAGCTCGACTCATGGTATCTCAAGTGAGAATGTTGTTGTGTTCGCTAATAACAAAAGCGATCTACTGATTTTAAGATTCAGTCCTGACGGGAAGGAAATTCTAGCTGAGGCTCGTAAACATATTCAAGAGCTCTCCAAAACTAATAATTGCATGATTCGTCAAGACTCCCCTACATCTTTTTTGATTGTTCTTGAGTCACCTAATCCACGAGATGACCTCGTATGTTTGAAAGTCAACCTCGAAAGCTTGGAGCAGGAAGAATTGCACGTCCTCAATAAACCTGAATCCTTTGTTTCCTCTTGTATGGAAGTTTACGACAGTTTCATTCTGATCGGATCACGTTTCAGTACGCTGGCAGTTTTCGATCTCAGCAATAATAATCGCCAGCCATACGTGATACGTAGATTAACTCCTGGAGATACAACAACGTCGATCAAATATATGGAAAGCTGCAAAGATTCGCAGGTTTTCTCAGTGACCAATAGAGATGGATACTACAATGTCATTAAGATTAAATTAAACCGAGATTTACACAGCCAGGGGCCATCTCACCAGGTCATTCACTCTAACAAAATTGTCCGAGGCTTTTTAGAAGACGCTAATTTCAACAAAAATGGCGATTACATTACCTGCGGGTTCAAGTCGAGTCTGTTTTATATTTACAATGAAAGCGCTTGCTATGAAATTGCTAGTAGCGTCTGTGGGGGAGCACATCGCCAGTGGAAGCTCAACGAGGATGGCGAAGATTCTATCTTAATTTATATCAAAGCTTCTACTCTTTTCTTTCAAAGATTCGTCAAACCTTCGGTCCCAGACACCCTGTGCAAAGGTCTTCATGGCAGGGAAATTAGAGACATCACAATACAGAAGAACAAGAAATATAAGGGTGGATACTTGTTTTGCACTGGCTCTGAAGATACAACTATAAAGCTGTCACACGTTGACGGGAGAAACGGGAAGTTGACTACTTATTGGACTCAGAGAAAGCATGTTTCAGGCCTGCAACGTTGTCGTTTTCTCAATGACAAGCTGATGATATCTTCATCCGCGAGAGAAGAGCTGTTTTTGTGGGAGCTGAATACAGAAGGGGACTCGCGACCTTATCTCACGTTGAGACAGGCCTTACCAACCTCGAGTAGCAATCCTGATCTGAGGATTATGGATTTCGATGTCACATTCATTGAAGGGGGGCAAGATTTTATTTTGGCCACTGTCTATTCTGATTCTGCTATTAAGATTTGGTTCTACTCCAATGAGAATAATTCCTTCCATCTAATAATTGAAGGTCGCTATAAAACTTGCTGCCTGCTTAATGTATTTTTATCAATGATTAAAGATCAAGTATATTTGGTAGCTTCTGCGACGGATGGACATTTGATGTTCTACAACATCACGGAACATATTCCATTTTCAGTTACAAAGAATGATGATACACTGGTCGACAGTCACTTTAATATCTCGAACGTTGCATTACCGGACTTCGAATGTAGACTGCGTGTCCACCAATCTGGCATAAAAACAATGACTTATCATGTTGATGATCGTAATACTCTTTTCATTTACACTGGGGGTGATGACAATGCTCTGGGAATGAGCATCGCTGAATTTGATCAGACTGACAGCAAAATAAATGCTCGTGTTGTCGACCTCAACCCGCAAGCAGCATCATCGACTATTACATCCTGCAACTTGCTCTTCGGCGCGAACAAGCTTCTCACTACGTCTGTTGATCAAATAATTAGGCTATGGGACGTTAGCAGTGGAAAGCTTGCGCTTATCAACAGCGAATATACCACCATTGCTGATACAGGTTCGTCTGATGCGATTGATATTGATGATTCATCTTGTTTAATGCTGGCCGGAGGTGTCGGGCTATCAGTTCTGAAAGTGCGGGCTTAATGTTGAGAGAGTTCATCTCTGCTTTTCGAAGGTACTATAGTATATATATATATGTTAAAAAAAACCTTCGTAGTATTTACAAGTGATAATAAGGGTATATGTTATCTTGAACAGGAGCTGGTAGTGCGAAATCCAAAATGCTTTAATCGAGAACACACTCTTGTGATCAACCTTGACGTTGCTTGTGCTTCTTATTAGATTTGCAGTAGACGTATACCCTTCCTTTACGTCTCACAATGTAACACTCGCTGCAAAATTTCTTGACCGACGTCCTTACTTTGAAGCCCCTAGTGAACATAGGAGTTGCGACTTCTTTTAGAGGTGCACACAATAGGATTGAAGAAGGCTTCGCTAGGAGCGTCGAAGAGGATGACGTTGCCCTAACCAAAGGAGACAGTGACCTCGTTATATTGGTAAAGATTGCCTGACGGAGCATTTTGAAATGAGTCCAACAAAAATTGGTATAAAAGTGGTCTTTCTCCTGAAGCAACAAAGCTCAGCCGATGGTAATACTTTCTGTTAGTTATTATTCAATTTTGTGTATGTATGTATGCCTCTGTTCGTTATATAATCTTAAATTTTTCAATTTCACCTGACTGGCTACAACCGATCATGTGATAGGATATCTAAGAAAACCAGGAAGAAAGGCTTGATAGACTAACCTCATCGGCTCCTCTAGTCAAGCTGACATCATCACGTCACTCTATCAATGAAAAGTCGCACCATTATTACAGATAATGCTATAATCAATGGAACCTATGCCCTAATCAAGAACCACGCCAAATATCTCCCACCAGTGGAGATTGAAAAGGACAATTCTCTTTCTCATGATAGCAGGACAATCAGAATCATATACCGTAGGCTTTTCAGACTGCGTCCATTCATTTCAAACCGCAGAATGGTAAGAGAAACCTACACCGAGTATATCCGCTATAAGTTCAAGATCGAAAACTACGCGTTAAAACGATCGATCATCTTCTGCGAACCGTCATCCTCGTGCTTAAGAGATGAACTATACAATAGCCTTGCATTCGTCACGAAAGCAGTATGCTATTTACCTGAAACAAGGGAAAAAAGGTGGGCAATGGCTAGGGATAATACTGTCTGTCGACAGGTTCTCAAGAATATTCTAACCATGGAGTTCGAAAAGGATTCCGAGATCGCCAAGAATAGGAAAGGATCAAAGAGCTCTTATACGGACTACAAAGTTGAATATAATCACATAAAGAATACTACCGCCAACCCAACCTTCAAACTGCTTGGAGAGTTTGACATATGTTTAATGCATCTGAATGAGATGCTGCAGACTAGACTATAAAGAGTTACGTATCAAATACTACCACTTGCATAGGGGTCTGGGAACTGTTCAGGGTTTTCGGCTGTATAGGGAGGCTTGGTGTTTCTGTGGAAACCTCTGGGATTAACGGCTTGAATGGGCATCTGCGATTGTGTATACCTGATCCCTCCGGAGATGACTAAAGGCGCTGTCGAAAGTTGATATTGTGTTTGATCTACCTCAATGGGGCTGCATGCCCCCTTAGGACCAGATTTATAGTCGAAAGAACTTTTATTTTTGACTAGAATGAAATCAACTGTCACATCCTTGGATACAATCCTCAGTTTTTGTCGTTTTAGGAATTCTGCCAAGACCTCTAAGGCCTTTACTAGGGAGGGGTTTCCTTGCTCGTAAGTAAGGCGTATTACATTTCCCGAAAATGTCACCTCTATTTTCATCGTACGTTTGAAGGGAGTAACTATGCAGTTATAAATATCTCCTGTTAGTTTGATAGGTCTATCCAATTTCAGCTCCCTCTCTATCCCAAAGCAGGTTTTGATCAACTCCTTTGCGGCTTGTATCGAATTATCATCATTTCCCCTAATTTCTAGTAAACTATTCTCTGGTGGCTCTTCAAATGGAAACATGATGTAGACGTTAAAGCGTTTCTCTATTTCACCAATCAACTGGCCACCACGATTAGTCGAGGATGACATTATATGTCTGTACTGTCCAGGTGAGAATTTAATATAAGTTCTTGGCTGTAGTTCCCCGCATTCCCTTGCGAGTTGATTTAGTTCATGTTTGGCATCAGATATTGTGGAGACATTCTTAAATGGGCATCTGATAATTACGTTATCGTATCTCACATGCGACAGATCATTTTGTGGAAGGAAAAAACTATTGGAAAATCTAACGAAGACATTGTATTTTTTCATGATCGCTTGAATAACCGACCCTCCAGCTCCAATAACCGGTCGATGATAAACTTCAGGTATAAAGAAGGACTCTTCGGCAGGTAACTCATCAATAACCAAGGAAAATGCGTCAGCAAACTCGGGAAAGCTGTCTGCAACCAATGTCAGAAATATATTGTCATCTTCTTCCAATCTTTCCAGCTTTATTAAGCAGGGGACAGCCTCCATGATACGTGTTACCTTGCCGTTTTTCTTTCCTGATATGAATTCTTCATAATCCATATGAAGTTCAAATATGGCTTTCAGTTGCCTTAATGAATCCTGAGGCAAAGCTCTAAAAATCATTGACAAATGATACATTACTTCGCTGCTGTTCTTTCTCATTCGACCGCTGGAATTCAGATTAAGCCCATACGAATGATTCCCAATCAGCACCAGCTGGTTTTCGCTGTTGATCAATTTCATTGCGACTAGAGGGCCCCCCTCATCGTTTGACAGAATGACTTTGACCATTTCCTCGGTGAATGTAAGATTCTCCTGTAAAATCACTTGGATCTCAACAATTTGGTGCAGTACATTCATAGTAAATACTTTGATAACCGAATTAAGCAGAGTCACGCTAGGAGACTGAAACTCAACGCATGTGTCTGTGACTCTGATAAAAGATTGATATTTTATCATCAATCTGGTCAATTCCGTTTGGTAATACTCTCGAATAAACAAAAGTTTTCCGGGCGATATGTTACTAAACTTACGGTAATAAATCGACGATCGAGATCTTTCCACGGTTTTTAGTAGGGCCTCCTTGGCAGATAAGACCAGAGAATGTATCTCGCCCGAAAGATGTACCTGAGCTTGGTAAAGCTCTTCTTTCTTGGCCAAATTGCAACACATTGGTAATAACAACGATGGAACATGAACATCGGTCTTATAGGTAGTCGAAATATGTCTTATATTAGCCATGTCGATCCCAATAGCCACTGGCAACATTGAATAAGCTTCTAAGTCTAGATACTCAACGAACTTTTGAGGAACCCCAGGTCTTGAACTTTGGTATAATTCAAGCAGCGAAATCAGGGAAGATTCAGAACCAAGAACGTGCGATTCTAATCCTATTAAATGGATGTATGAAGTAGTCCCCCCCTTTACGTCAGATGTAAGGGACGCTTCTTCCTTTGTTATGACGATTTCTACGTCCAACTCTTCAGACAGATCCTCAAGACTTTTCTTCATTTCGATTACCAATGAGGATTCTGACTCACTATCATGTGCTTGGTCCTCGACTGGGAATGTCAAAGATACCATTGGTTCGAAATAGCCGCTCTCTGTCACACCCATGACAGTAAAGACGCCATCTTGGCCTTTACTTTTCACTATTTCAACATTGTCAGCATCATGAGGAAGAGAGTAGATCGCCTTCTTGCATCCCAGCCGACTCAGCATCCCATCTGTGTCTCTCCAAAGTCGCTCAGTTCTGAATATACATGGGGTTTCAGCAAACACGGCTGTCCGAAACTGACTGAAAATTCGATAGCTCATGGTTTAAAATGATTCTATCATGAACTGACGTAACCAGATGTTGCAAAAAGGCAAGTAAGTCTTCAATTGGACTTCAATGGATCTTTGTCACTTAGCTCTGTGATCGACTGTCGTCTGTCTGCTTTGTGTTAACTTCCTAACGCGCACAACCTTATGGTTCGATTAGTTACCCGGCTTAAAAGAAGTTAAATCGTTATACCATTAATGAACCGCTAATGACGCTTATTGATTTTTCGCCGGTCGAAGATGGTAGCCAAGATTAGAACTTAGGCTCATCATTCTTAATCGACTAATTTAAAGCTAATCTATCGTATTGCTGCCTTCGAGCTTTTTAGTTGAGTCATCGTTTCAAATGATCTCCTTATTTGGTGGGATTTAGCAGGTGTAGCTAATTAGAGTTGATAAACAGATTCTTCGAGTGAAGAGTAGTTGGCCAGTTTATTTTAAAGCACTGTCCTACTATTGCAAGAAGCACCACTCAGGTTTATTGAGATATGGCCGTTATCAAAAAAAGACGTACTCCTCACTCGAAGACAAGTCGCCAGCAACAGTTGCAGCTGCAACAGCAGCTGCGTGCAAAGCAAAGATTCGAAAACTCGAGGCTAAGACCGGAGCCTGCTACCACAATGATTCATGATGAAAGTGATACCATTTCTTATCGCTCTTATCTTTTGATGAACTTTATAAACTCCGCTGAATTCATGGATGTGCTGATGACGCAACCTGTCCCTAACAGTAAGATTCGCCCGCCACCTGTGTTTAGGAAATCATCATTGGAAGAGATGAAGGAGAGATTGGCAGCTCAAAGAGAGAAACTAGCATCTGCGAAAAAAGCTTCAGAGAACTTTTTATGGGCCCTTAACGATGATTCGCAGTTTCTGAAGGATAAACTCGAGCAATCTGAACAAGGAGATGAGGAAGTTAATCCTATCCTGCGTGAGTATTTGCAGCGATTCAATTTACGCTCCCAAGAGGATAAGGTGGTTTTTCATAAGAACAAGTTCAGTCATTTAAGAGGCGATACTAGAGAAGCTCCTCCGGATTACTGGCGCAAGCATGCTCTAATGCTGGAGGAGCAAAGAGAAAAAGCTCTGCTTTTAAAGAGACAGCAAGAAGAAGCCGAGAGGGAGAGACAGCGACTGGTTGAAGAAGAGAAGAAAAAGGCAGAACTGGAAGAAACCCGCCGACAACAGGAAAGAGAGAAAGAACAAAAGATACTGGAACAGCAGAGAGAACAAGAATCGATTGCAAGGGAGGAACAAAGGAGAGAGCAGCTGCAACTGCATCTACAATTTCAAGCTCGACAATCGAATCCAGGAACAGTCTCGTCGCACACAATGGAGCAAGCGCAGAGCAACCAACACACACCATATTCTGTACAAAGCCAGTCAGAGCATTCTCAATATCAACAAGAACAACAATCACCAGTTGATCAGGACCGTATCCTACAGGGCCAAGCAGAGAAAGAAGAAGACAAACCGCAGCAGCAACAGCAACAGTCGCAACAGTCGCAACAAAAACAACCTGATGCGATGGACAGCATATTTGGAGGTTTCGGCAACGAGCCATTCAATAACGGGTTTGAGGACGAGGGCTTTGACGATCTGGACACAGCGTTTTTCTGAGGCCAGTGCCTTTAAAATTCTTTAACTAATTTTGTATGCGTTTCAATGGTATATACCTTTATATTAAGAGAACAGCATTTTGAGTGTTGAGAAAATTCGTTATCGTCTATAAATATACATTTTGAATCGATATGTGACACTATTTCCAAAATATGTCGTTGATTTGTCTAATTATTCTTCCACTCGCAAACGCTACTGTTCCCAAAGTGACGACTAATTGGATGGCAATCAAGCTCATACTAGCAAACAAATACCTGGGGCAAAAAATCTTCCATACCATCAAATGCCTACGAAAATGGGTAACCCAAACAAACGAACTCAAACAGAGAACAGTGTTGTAAACGAGAAGTGAACCGCAGTTTGAAACAATTCTTCCCAATAGAGTTTGTGGTTTTAAGACATCAGGTTGCTGTTTCCATAATGTTAGCAAAGCCACTGATAAGGCAACCAGAATATGCGGGCCAAATGTATTTAATACAATTCCTAAATGAGTTAATGGAAAGGTTATGGTCTCAGAAAGTATGAAACCAACATCCCATTGAACAGAGGGAATAGTAGCCTGGTGACCAGTGCTAAAAAATTGCGAATACCCCAAGAGTGCCAGTGCGAAAGGCCCAATTATATTTTCTCTCAATTTTAAAAGGTCTATAATTTCTATAATTGATAGCAATTGATTGCACATGAGGTATAGAGAAATCTGTGCAAGGGGCTTGTTGAATAGAATTATGCTCATAAAAGCGTTAATGACCAGTAGAAAAAATTGAGCTCCATACGCATTTGCGTACCCTAAAATAGTCGCTTGATGTGACTTACTATCGGTATTATGGACGTTAAGCTTAACACATAGGGGCCCCATCATCCAGCCAATGTTAGAAGCAATAAGTGAAAATCCGGCGATTATTCGGGCAATGGTAAATTTGAAAATCGCCGTATTCCCCAACCATCCCGAAATGTTGTTATCCAATGCAGTTAAGGACCAGTAGATGAAATTTGTAAAAAGCACTCCTTTAAGAAATATGTCAATCCAGATTGGCGCTGCAGCCTGATAGGACAAAGAAAGGTTGTAATAACCCTTAATACATGATGGAATCAATCCAACGATCACTAGGCATAATCCCATGCACCACCAAGAGTAATTGTTCTTGGTGGTGAAAGTCGGCACACAATGTTCACCTTGCTCTTCTCGGCAAATAGTAATGGTTGAAGCAATTCTTGTACAGACTATCAATACCACTGAGTGATAGACGCCTAATAAACGAGCAAACCTCGTCAAAGGTAGAGAATCTGAGTTTGCTGTTGAATGATTGACCCCCGAAGTCGTGCCTTGCTTTTCGCTGATAGTTGCTGTCAATAATGCTGACGTCGAGTGCCTGGTAGGGAGGAAAACAAACTCATACAGCGTAAGCATACCAAGTGTTATTAGAAGAAAGCTAACTATCTTATCTTCCCAAATGGTGAACGAGTTCGAGGCAAATGATACCGCATGGAGAGTTAGCAACAAAGCACCAATTCTGGACCAATAGTCAGACAAATCCTCAAGGAATCGAATAAAAATCCATTTCAAAGTGTAGCGATCGAGAACAGGAATACAACACCCCACAATGATACCAACTGCAGTTGCTAGTAGAGAGCACCATAGTATATCCTCCAGGAATGCTGGCTGCCTAAATACATAAAACAGTCCATGGAAACAGGCATTTGACACCAATGACATGGTAACAATCCACGGTACAAACTCAGGAACCATTTGTCCCACTACAATCGAGGGTACAAGCTTTGTAATAGAAAGTAAAAGGACCAGTGAAATGGATAATAGTGTAATACCAGTACCAATGCTCCAATAATCAAACCTTGTCCATAAATCTTTGCAAACTTCCAAGAACTGAACTTGATATGATTCGCCCAAGGAGGGATTCCTAATTGCCTCATTCCAAGCGAGTTCAAGTGTTAGATTTTTCTCAGGATTTGCTACCATTTGGCTCGTTGTTTTATATAACTCCAACTGTTCCAGCGTGAGGTGCGAGAAAAGGTCTCTTTCTTGTTCCGAAACAGCTATCTCTCTAATTGGCCAGCCAAGATTGTTAAAAGGGATTGGTAAGCCCAACAAAATAGATAAGGTTGGCACCAAATCAATCTGATTTACTTGTCTATAATTGCTTCCCAGCTCAGCTGTATCATATAGATCATCGTCATCGGTTTTCCACACATCTTGTCTTTTACTGTAGAGGAATAGAGTACTTTCCAGCTCATCCTGCGAGTCACCGCCATGGTTACCTGTATGGTCCATACCATGATCTCCCATTATAATAAGTAATGTATCGTCCTCTATCGCTGCCATCGTCTTGCGTATGAAATCGTTCACTTGTAGCTGTTTTTCACGCATGGTAAAATGGCTAGGGCCATACTTATGACCAACGTGATCCACTCCCAACATATGACCAATCAAAACGTCCCAATCCCGGCTGGTTTCCTGGCCTTTATTAATCAGATGCTCTTCAAAATACGAGATTACGCCATTGTCGACTGTATCAAGATCCCACACATTAAGAGATTCATATGGCTTGCTTCTTGAGGACAAAAAAGGATTGAAGAGTTTGTCCCAGGTGTCATCGCCGACAAAATACACCTGCTTACCCGATTCATACATCTGTTTGATAATGTTATCCTCTTCTATCACGCTACCATCAAAGTTCGACCCAGCATCAATAAAAGTGGGCAAGGACCCTGTGGTTAACCCTTTGAGTCTTTGAAGAGTTGTTGTGGGAGGATCTGCCATAAACTTTAATAATAGCGAAGAACCATGATCTCTCATCATCATGCTCTGATGTAGAACATCAATGTTATTATGAAAGTTTCGATTGTACTCCGGATGCTGCTCATCAACGGGTATCACGAAATCAAACCTCAAAGCATCTACAATCAGTATAACCGCTTTATCAAACTTCCCATAATCTTGCGTCTTGATTGCCACATTATCCAACACTTGTCTCGTTAACAAGAATCCTCTTGTGAAGAAAGCTATCGCGATAAATTGTAAAATTGCCAACGAAGATAGCAAAATGACATATAATGTATGCGATTTTCTAAATTTCTGTATTCTTGACCGATATAACCTTTTCTCATCAGCAGAAGTGCTTAAAAGAGTTCGTCTTAGAGAACGTTCATCCATCAGAAGCTACAACAACACAACACGTCAACAGTCTCCTGCGGTTCTTAAATTCACTCCGATTGAGTCAATCATGCGCTTCTTCTTCAATTTACCGTAATTGTCACCTTTCTCATCATAGTTAGAACTGCTTGCGATACCTTCCAAGTGTCCGGATGATGAAACTTTCATATTCGGCTCCAGCTACCCCGGACGTTTTCTGGAAGGTTACGGTAAGAACTCGTCTTAGACGAGAGTTAAAGTGCACCCTCATTCTTAACGTATGCGAGACTGACCACTTTTCCATTGATGTGCAAACCAAAGGAATCTGCTTGATTAGCGCATCGTTCAGCATTGTTTCAATCAGGCGGGTTTCCTTCTGTTCTCTCTTGTTTCTAATTTCAATTCTGACTTTGAACGAACGACTCATTTTTTTTACTTACACTCTTAATTACTTTCGAGAGCAACCAGACGGGAGTTTCCTTTAAGTGGCAGAAGTGGTTTAGTTTGAGAAACAAGCAAATAGAAGAAACGTATTAGAAAGGATTTCTTACGCATTTTTTTTTTTACTGAACTTTGAGCTGGAGAAGTATTAAAGACAGAAGATCTCTTCAAAGTGTTAGTTTTCTTTGGGTTTATTGAGAGAGCTACGTTATTCTTTGGTAAGAAAACTTTTTTTTTTAGGAATAACATGTCAACAACAAGATCTACGAATTTGAATCCTAGGCCCTCGATCTTATCATTGAATGCTGGTAATCCAGGCCTTAGTGCCGCTAGCGGTCAAGCTAGACCTCTTAGACCCTGTGCTAATTGTACTTGTTCCCCTGGTTTACTGTCTAGACAAGGGAGAAGGTCTTCCATGTTTTTGAAGCAGCTAGAGAATAATAGAAGGCGGAAAAGTGGCAGAGGTCTATACAAGAGCTCCACTTCAAGTACCGGAAACGAGTCGATTTATTCTTCCGACTCACTATGTCAGTCAACGAGGGAAATCAACACTACGGAAAGATTGCTCAAGCTACGTCTGCAAATGATAAAACATGATCTATGCTGTTACATTGTCCCTAGTGAAGATGAACATCAATCTGAGTATGTGTCTCTTGCTGATCAAAGACGTTCCTTCATCTCGGGTTTCACTGGTTCAGCAGGTATCGCCTGTATCACACGTGACCTGCTGAACTTCAATGAGGATCACCCTGATGGTAAGTCGGTTCTAAGCACTGATGGCCGCTACTTCAATCAGGCATCACAGGAATTGGATTTTAACTGGAGGTTGTTGAGACAAGGCGAAGACCCTTTAACTTGGCAGCAATGGTGTATCAAAGAGGCTAGAGAGATGTCGGAAGGTTTAGGTGGAAAATGTGCAAAGATTGGTGTTGACCCTAAGTTGATAAGTTATGAACAGGTTAAAAATTTCAACAAGATGATAGATGAACAAGTAGCACAATCTACTACCGCCAAAATAGAACTGGTCCCAGTTGAAGAGAATCTGATAGATGCCATTTGGAGCATTTTTGAACCAGTTCCAGATAAGAAGCTCAATGATCTATTACTGCTTTCAGAAGACTTTCATGGTGAAGATTTTAAAGGGAAGCGAAGTCGTTTGTTAAAATACCTCCATAAGGAGTTTAAAGGGTCTCATACATTAGCAGTCGTAGCATTGGATGAAATATGTTGGTGTCTAAATTTGCGCGGGTCAGATATTGAATACAACCCTGTCTTTTACGCTTATTTGATAATAGACGATGAGAACACGACGCTTTTCACTGATAACCCCTTCAATTCCGATATCAAAACTTACTTCGACAACAACAACATTATCGTGGAGCCATATGAACAAGTCTGGAGTCATTTACACGATCGTTCGGCAAGTTTACATGAGAGCAACAAGGCGTCTCACAACTTTCTCGTCCCAGATAATTCTTCATGGCAGTTGATACGTCAAATAAGTCTTACACCATACAAACAGATTCACTCCCCATTGGATCTATTCAAATCAGTTAAAAACACCACTGAAATAAGAAATGCCCATGCAGCTCAGGTGAAAGACGGTGTGTGCTTAACGCAATACTTTGCATGGTTGGAAGATCAACTTGTAAATTCCGAGGCTCTGATTGATGAATACCGTGCAGCAGAAAAACTGACTGAAATCAGAAAAACCCAAAAGAACTTTATGGGAAATTCTTTTGAAACTATATCGTCAACTGGTGCCAACGCTGCAGTAATTCATTATGCACCACCAGTTGACGGTTCCTCGATGATCAATCCGTCAAAGATCTATCTGTGTGACTCTGGTTCACAATTTAAGGAAGGTACGACGGATATTACTAGAACTGTTCACATGACCACCCCTGCGCAGGAAGAAATAGAGAATTATACGATGGTTTTGAAAGGCAATCTGGCTGTAGAAAGATTAGTCATCCCAGAAGGTACGAGTGGTCTTCACATAGATTCTATCGCAAGACAGTTCCTGTGGTCCCGCGGTCTAGACTACAAACATGGTACTGGCCATGGTATTGGTTCTTTCTTAAACGTCCATGAAGGACCCATTGGGATCGGCCAAAGGCCCAGTTTAATCAGATTTCCCTTGCAGGCGGGTAACATTATCAGTAACGAGCCTGGCTACTACAAGGATGGTGAATACGGGATAAGGATTGAGAACGACCTACTAGTTAAACGAGCAGAAGGTCTAAAGAGTGATGATCGAAAGTTTTTGCAATTCGAGAATTTGACTATGGTTCCATATTGTAGAAAATTGATCGACATAAAGCTATTGACCAAGGAAGAAAGACATCAAGTGAACCAGTACCATTCCAGGATATGGCAATCTATCGTACCTTTCCTTCAACCACAAAGTTTATCCTTCAAATGGTTGAAGAGAGAAACCACGCCCATCTAGTTATCTTTTGCTGAACTGTGTCCCTTAACTCTTTGATCATATCAGTATGTATGTATATAGTGTCGTCTGCGCATAATGACTGTTGAAAATGTTACGTAACCATAGGGCAACCTCGCAAGCTCACTTGCGCAAAGGACTGTACACGTGATAAACTAAAGATGTCACTGGCCTGTACCATGAAGCTCATGTGGTGCATTGACCCTCCTAAACAAGCAGTGGGTCGGTGTGCAACTGCGTCCAAGTGTCTGATGGCATTGAAGCATTGTAGCCTTGTTGCAGCTATTTGCGCACGTGATAGCTCCGGTAACTCGCAAGATGACTCGACGCGCCTGTCTGAAACCATGGGATAATTAAAAGTCTCCAGGATATGAATTTTTGTTGCGAGCTGGGCTGATTTTTGGACTATCGATGCGCAAAAATGAGGGAAGCCATCCGACATTTCCAACAACTAGCATAATCAATAAACAATTTCAAGATATTATAATCGAATAGTTGCAATTGCTACCCTGCAAAAACTGCAAGCTGCATCATACCTGCTCGCAACAGCATGCGTTTCTTCATTTCTTGAAAATTTAATTAACAATAGAATATCTTAATAGGCCAACAACGGGCTTAAGTTTTTCCGACAAGATCAACCTCGAGTAGGCGGCATATGAAAGCCGCCCATCGTTACTACAAGCATAGCATCAACACGTTAGATAGTAGTTTCCTTGAATCATGATGCCTGTGAAGACCGCTTCGGCTCAACAGTTTTTGACAACAGGACTAATCAGACCTCAAACCCTTGGTAATCGTTAGGTATAAATAAGGCCATCATGACTACTACAACCCTGAACAATAGCCCTAGAATAGAGTATGGAACAAAAAGATCTTCCGTATTAAAGTATATAGGAACCTGCCAAGCAACGTGAGCTTCTTCATGCAGCGTTTGACAGAATCGAAAGAATGCCGATGGGCTCTGCAAATAAATCCACTAGCCGCGTCACCAGGTGGTTATGGGTGCTCTGTTTAAGGTTCCGCGGAGGACGGAAAAAGGACGTAAAAGTGAATCAAAAATATCAAAAATACTACCGGGATCCATGCCAAGAAGATTTGCTACGGCAATTCGTTAAGGGTTTTTCTTCTCAGGGATGAGATTTTGACCGGGTTTAAGAGGTTTTACCCGAGGGGTCGCTTTGTTTTCGATTGTATACTAATAATGCCCGAGAGAGGCAATTTCTTCTTCTCTACCATTCTACGTTAAATAAAAACTGACTAATCGTTCAATGCAATAATATACGTATATATATATTCGATATAGAGTAAGTTTCTGAAAAATAAAATTGCTTTAAAGTTTAATTCTGAGAGTGCCTTGTTTATTCGTTTTTTGCTTCGTTCTCCATTCATCATCGGAAGAAATTCGGACTATACCTGCTAAGTATGTCTATGAGTTCGACAGATCCAAATTCGTCTCCATCTCAAAAGGATGAGAGGCGTCTAGAGAATCAGAGTAGTTGTTGTTCTTCAAGTTCTTCGTCTAATCAGAATACTGTTCCGGAAGGTGAACCTGAAGATTTCAGTGGTGAAGCGAGTCAGGGACAACGTCCCAACCTCGTCGATTCAGCTTCCATTACGTCTGCATCCGAGTCATTCGTTGCGGCCAACAGGAAATTGTCTCGTATCATGACTGGGTCATATGAAGATGGTGAAAAGGTGGAAGTTGATTATACCAAGTGCCCCAAGATGGGTGGTGATAGACCTTTTCCACCATCACTACCAAACAGTGGTATCTATGAAGTCACTTTTGATGGACCAACTGACCCGATTCATCCTTTCAATTGGCCTATTCGGACAAAAGTTCTTCTGTGTTTTGTACTGGGTCTAAACTGTATCTGTATCGCGATGGCCTCATCGATTTTTGCATCTGCTGTTCAACAAATATGTGTGATTTATCATGTCATTCCTGTTGTAGCTATTTTGGGTGTTTCATTGTTCGTGCTAGGGTTTGCCGCTTCCCCAATCGTGTATGCACCTCTTTCCGAAATTTACGGTAGAAGAGGTGTTCTCGTCATCTCTTCATTTGGTTTCACTCTCTTTCATTTCGCGGTCGCCACGGCAAAGGATTTGCAGACCATCATGATTTGTCGTTTTTTTGCTGGTCTCATTGGCGCAGCTCCAATGGCTGTCGTTCCAGCTGCATTCGCCGATATGTTCGATACGGCTACAAGAGGTAAATCCATTTGTATTTTCGCATTAGGTGTGTTTGTTGGCCCAATCTTGGCTCCGGTGATCGGATCATATATGGTTCAACACACTACTTGGAGATGGCTTGAATATGTGATTGGTATGTTTTCAGGTGCAATCACAATAGCGCTCGCGCTATTCTTTAAGGAGACTCACCATCCAACCATTCTGGTCAACAAAGCTAAGATGATGAGAAAAATGACTAACAACTGGGGTATTCATGCCGCTCATGAGAATGTCGAGTTGTCCATTAAGGAAATTGCTCAAAAGACCATCACAAGGCCCATCGTCATGCTTTTGACGGAGCCTGTCCTACTATTTGTGACGATTTACAACTCATTTGTTTACGGTATTCTTTACTTGCTGTTGGAGGCCTATCCAATCGTTTTTGTAAAGGGCTACGGCTTTCACACCAACGGTGAGCTGCCCTACATCGCATTAATCATCGGTATGATGGTGTGTGCCGCGTTTATCTGGTACTGTGAAGTCGATTATTTAAAGAGAGTCAAGAAGAAGGGTGGATTGGTCCCTGAAGCAAGATTGATTCCAATGGTCTTCGCAGGTATCGTATTTCCAATTGGTATCCTATGGTTCTGTTGGACTGGTAATTATCATGACAAGGTTCATTGGATGGTGCCTACCGTAGCAGGTTCCTTTATTGGGTTTGGTTTAATTGGTATATTCTTACCATGTTTGAACTATATCATTGAGTCTTATCTATTGTTGGCTGCTTCCGCAGTTGCTGCCAACACTTTCCTTAGATCAGCTTTTGGTGCTTGTTTCCCTCTATTTGCAGGTTACATGTTCGATGGAATGGGAACAAACTGGGCAGGTTTACTCTTGGGTCTCTTTGCAGCTGCCATGATCCCAGTTCCTTTGATATTGTTGAAATACGGTAAACGCATCAGAGTTAAATCAAAATATGCATACTCTGGTTGAATAATTTTATCCAGAACTTAATATTCCAGCGGTTTTATCCCGCAGTGAAAAGATACCCTCCCATATGTGCTTGGACTGTTGGCATTATTTATTTTCTTTGCTGAAGCCTTTGGCATTAAGCATTTCCGGAAGGAAAGAGTTGATGGTTCGAATACCCTGGGAATAATGCTTTCAGATCATCAAAGCAATAAAAGCAGTTCACTCAAAAGCGAATTCACTTTTTGCAATCAAGTACCGCATCGAGTCCAAGCATCGAATCTAAGCATCGAATTCAAGCATCGCGGTACTCTTCTCTAGATTGTTCTAAGTTTTATAATAGTTAGAGACGCCAAAAGTAATAAAAAATCAAGAAATCAACTCTTTACTCTTGCCTCCTTTCAATAAGCAAAAGAGGCTTGGTATCCTGATAAAAGTATTAGGCATGTTGAAGTTAATATATCCAACGACATGCCCATTTGCCAGAAAGAACTATGATGCATTTGAATCGAGTCTACTACCGTTCATATGTTCCCTCAAGATGTTTTGAAAATACATAATAATGAATAAAGATGACTCAGTCATCTAACCTTGTCTGAATGAATAATGAAATGACTTCTTATTGGATATGCGATGGCGGCGTTGATGACGCGAAGTTACCCGGTCATTCCCCTCTTTGCCCCGGGCTGTCCAAAGGATATAAAAGAATGATCTTTTAATGAACCCATCAGAAGAGTTTCGACAGTAAACCCATTAAGAAGACAGGACTCGGGTTTTATGATAGATAAAATACACTCAAGATGATAGCACAAGTGGTTCGTAATGACAGGCTGACAATACTAGGTAAAACCAATAGACTATTCACAACTTGTGCCGCAAAAGCGAATTGTAGGAGCCCGCCGAGCACGGCTCCGGTGTCACATGGTAAGAGGTTTCTACAGACATCGTTGAATGAAGAAGCCAAGTTCACCAAATCATCAAGCCCTCCTCAATGGAACTTCAAGTTTGGATCAAACCGACAAGATACGGGGCGGAATGCGAATTCGAAATCAAGCATTTTATCAGATTACACTCCATCAAAATGGTCAAGTTATTCCCTTCCATCCAAGCAGATCTTAAAGACTCAGCAGAAGGAGGCCGAAAAGAAAGAAGTTGAAAACAAGCACAAGCTTGAGGCGGCTCAGGAAGCTGTTAAAGCGGCGGATGATGTTTCGAAGACGATATCTTCGGAGCCAGCAAAGAAAAGGAAGAGAAGAGCTTTAAGGCCGCGCAAGGCCCTAATAACCCTTAGCCCGAAGGCAATATCACATTTAAGAGGTCTTTTAGATCAACCTGAACCAAAATTGATTAGGATCGGTGTTACTAATCGTGGTTGTTCAGGGTTGACTTACGATTTACAGTATATCAGCGAACCTGGAAAGTTCGATGAAGTCGTAGAGCAAGATGGTGTCAAGATTATAATAGACTCTAAAGCGCTTTTTAGTGTCGTGGGTAGCGAAATGGACTGGGTAGACGACAAATTATCTTCGCGATTCGTCTTTAAGAATCCAAATTCGAAAGGTACATGTGGATGCGGTGAGAGCTTCATGGTTTGAATACCGAAAGTCGACGTGGTTTTTTCACTGAAGTCCATTGCTTAGGTCATGGGCTGCTCATTTTGGTATTATTTATTAAAGTATTTATTAAACTTATTATTTATTCATTACTTCAGCACTCTTGCCACAAAAATTGTGGCCTGCATGATTGAAAACATTATACAAATATATGCGCGGGGTCCTAGGCGTTCGAAAGGTCGTCAATGTGCGCAGCGAACCAATGTATGATGAGGTCCATGTCAATTGTGGTAGCCTCCACAGGGTGACAAACCCGTTGTGGTCAGCATTTTTCGCCGTTTTATAGCCAGAGCGGCTAGCTCTGCCTAAACATGCACAAGTGTAAATGGGCATAGCAATAAGGTGCTCATTCTTGCCTCTCAAACTTAAGCCACTTATTGAGGAGTTCTCTAAGTGATGACCGAATCACGAAATAAGCAAGTGAAAGCAAGAGGTGCAATGAGATCAATAGTGCTCGGAAATATTTAGAAACTTGCTCATCTTATGGCACAAGAAGCTCTACAAATAGGGTGGTGAAAACAATTTTGAAAACTTTCGTGTCGTTGAAGTTCTTAGCATGTTATAACGGATGAATGCATACCGCCTTCGAATCAGTTTTAACGTCGGATACAAATAATGTGGCGACGAGGCTATTATCTCAAGACTTTAGACGCTCCATCTTATTAGTGTGTAATCTATCATACTGCTAGCAACTGGCTCAACCATGAATGTGTTAGAGAAAAACCCACATTTCTCCCTTTCAAACGGGATGAGGTGATAGATATACCGTGGGTCCTGGCCCTCTGCACTCGTACTTATCGTAAGTCGCTCTGTTCATAAGCTCATTGTACCCTCGCGGAGACTTTAGTATGGTTCTACGTTAAACATGATGGAAATCAGGTGGAAAAAAAAGCGCGGCCAGCAGGAACTAGAATTCTCCAGATGATTCAGGAAGGGGGGTAGTGGAATATGCGAGAACTTGTAGCCATTTAGAGTCCGAAGCATTGAACAGGGGGATGATATAAAGGCCCCTTGTAATGAAAACAAACTTGTATTTGGACTGTCAAGTTCTTCCATTCTCCTATCAATTCAGAAATTAAAACAAGTGTGTTATATATAATATTGTTTCATGAACGACGAAACACAATTTACTGAAAAGGCATTGAATATCCTAACATTGGCTCAGAAGTTAGCGCAGGATCATCAACATGCTCAATTGCAGCCAATCCATCTGCTAGGAGCTTTTGTTGAAACTCCCGCTGATGGTAGCGTGGCATATCTTCAAAACCTTATCGAAAAAGGAAGATACGATTATGAGACGTTCAAAAGAACTGTGAATAGAGCATTGGTGCGTATCCCTCAACAACATCCAGCTCCAGCGCAGATAACTCCTAGTTATAGTCTAGGACAAGTCTTACAAGAAGCTGCTAAAATCGAGAAGCAACAGAAGGATTCCTTCATTGCGCAGGACCATTTATTGTTTGCTTTGTTCACTGACTCGTCAATTCAAAAGTTGTTCAAAGAAGCTCAAGTGGATATCGAAGCTATTAAACAGCAGGCTTTAGAAATGAGGGGAAACCAAAGAATTGATTCCCGTGGCGCGGATACAAATACGCCTTTAGAGTATTTGTCCAAGTATGCTATCGATATGACTGAACAAGCCAGGCAAGGTAAACTGGATCCTGTGATAGGTAGGGAAGAAGAGATCAGAAGCACTATTAGAGTTCTGGCAAGAAGAATCAAGTCCAATCCATGTCTCATTGGTGAACCTGGTATTGGTAAGACTGCTATTATCGAAGGTGTTGCACAAAGAATTATTGATGATGATGTTCCAACCATCTTACAAGGCTCTAAATTGTTCAGTCTTGATTTGGCTGCTTTGACTGCAGGTGCTAAATACAAGGGTGATTTTGAAGAAAGATTCAAAGGTGTTTTGAAAGAGGTCGAAGAATCGAAGATATTGATTGTGTTGTTTATTGATGAAATTCATATGTTAATGGGTAATGGTAAGGACGATGCTGCAAACATATTGAAACCTGCATTATCTAGGGGCCAATTGAAGGTCATTGGTGCAACAACAAACAACGAATATAGGTCAATTATCGAAAAGGATGGTGCTTTCGAGAGAAGATTCCAAAAGATCGAAGTATCAGAACCAACTATAAGACAAACCGTCGCTATCTTGAGAGGTTTGCAACCCAAGTATGAAATCCACCATGGTGTCAGAATATTAGATAGCGCTTTGGTCACTGCCTCACAGTTGGCTAAAAGATACCTACCTTACAGAAGGTTACCGGATTCCGCTATCGACTTGGTTGATATCTCATGTGCTGGTGTGGCAGTCGCTCGAGACTCTAAACCGGAAGAGTTGGATTCGAAAGAGCGTGAATTGCAATTAATTCAAGTCGAGATTCAAGCTTTGGAGAGAGACAAGGACTCTGACTCTACTACCAAAGACAGATTGAAGCAGGTTAGACAGAAAGAAGCTTCTTTGCAAGAAGAATTGGAGCCATTGAGACAACGTTACGAAGAAGAGAAGCATGGTCATGAAGAGTTAACCCAAGCCAAGAAGAAGTTGGATGAATTGGAAAACAAAGCTCTAGATGCTGAACGTAGGTATGATAACGCAACGGCAGCAGACTTAAGATACTTTGCCATCCCCGACATCAAAAAACGGATTGCCGAGCTGGAAGAACAAGTGGCCGAAGAAGAAAGGCGTGCAGGCGCACAGTCAATGATCCAAAACGTTGTTGATTCAGACACGGTTGCAGAGACAGCTGCTAGATTGACAGGCATTCCTGTTAAGAAGTTGACCGAATCCGAAAATGAAAAACTTATTCACATGGAACGCGAATTATCCTCGCAGGTCGTTGGGCAGTCCGAAGCAATCAAGGCCGTCTCAAATGCTGTCAGATTGGCAAGATCAGGTTTGGCCAATCCAAGGCAACCTGCATCATTCTTATTCTTGGGTCTATCCGGTTCAGGTAAGACTGAATTGGCCAAGAAAGTGGCCGGATTCCTATTCAATGACGAAGATATGATCATTAGAGTGGACTGTTCGGAATTGAGCGAGAAGCACTCGGTTTCGAAGCTGCTGGGTACCACTGCCGGTTACGTTGGCTACGATGAAGGTGGGTTCTTGACAAATCAACTTCAATACAAACCTTACTCGGTGCTTCTATTCGATGAAGTGGAGAAAGCCCATCCGGACGTCTTGACAGTAATGTTACAAATGTTAGATGACGGTAGGATTACCTCCGGTCAAGGTAAAACAATCGATTGCTCTAACTCTATCGTGATTATGACGTCGAATCTAGGTGCAGATTTCATCAACGCTCAGCCAGGTTCCAAGATCCAGGAGGCCACCAAAGGTTTAGTAATGGGTGTGGTTAGACAACATTTCAGGCCAGAATTCTTAAACAGAATTTCTAGCATCGTTGTATTCAACAAGCTATCAAGAAAAGCAATCCACAAGATAGTCGACATTCGTTTGGGTGAGATTGAACATCGGTTTGAAGAAAATGATAAACACTATAAACTAGATGTATCGCCCGAGGCAAAGGATTTCTTGGCCAAATATGGTTACTCTAATGACATGGGTGCCAGACCATTGAATAGATTGATTCAGAACGAAATCTTGAATAAGATGGCTATCAGGATCCTAAGAGGAGAAATCAAAGACAAAGAAACAGTTAGAGTTGTATTAAAAGTAGGTAAGACCCGTGATACCGGTTTCTCAGAAGAAGAAGAAGAGGGGTTGGAAGTGTTACCTAACAGGGAAGCAACGAAAGGCCTAGATGTCGATGGAGTGGATGAAGATATGGATGTTGACGACGATGATTCTGTTGAACTCGATTAGTTCAATCCAAACTATGTAAGTACACAATTGATACTAAAACACTTATAAATAAAAGATTTTACAATTATCTAATGCAATCAGACACATGCACCTGCACGTGTATACAAGTAGTAGAACCAGCCATCTAACACTCAGACCTAAAGTCACGCAGTTGCACGATTTCAAGAAATTGACAAAATAATGCTGCAAAATTTCTTGTCTACAGCACTAAGCTTCATAAAACGAACCAGTCAAGAAAACGCAACATTTAAAGTATGATGGACGTTACGATCCCTTCCGTGATTTCTGTGTGCCGCGCTGTCCAAATTGAGTACCAGGCCCGACATAGAGAGATTTTTTGCTATGCCTGCTGTTAGACCTGCAGCGCTACAAGCTTGTTCAATACAAATATATACTCACATATACATGGAACATACTATGGCAGACATCGCGAATAGCGGCTATAAGGTGTTATCAATGCAAAATAAAACAAGGAAACAAAGAAAAAAATATCGGATAAATTGTAGGATTGATGCCAATTACCGGATCGAAAAATCTGGTCTCAAGTAATAATAAAATGTAATTGCTTTGCCCCCATCTTAAGGTTAACAATCACCTGAGACAAACTTCCTAATAATCTTAGTATGTAACACAACCTCATATTCTTGAATATCTATCTAGCGAGCGTTTTTTCTAGACTGTTTGCTTGCACTTCCGATTTCGAGATTACATCTACAAAGGTAGTACGGCTTTAATCGGTATTTGCGGAATCGGCATATTAACAATCGTAGCATTCTCCATGCCAATCTATCTGCTCATGCAATGCAGATGTGCGCTGCAAGCGCGGTGCTGCGTCTGCATTCAAAAATCCCCGCGCGTTTTGTTTGGAGCAAGGCATTTGCCCGGTCTTAAAGAATTTTTTTCTGTGCGAGTGCCCCTACGTCTGCGTCGCGTCGCTACTTGAGTTAAGTGTCGACAGTGGTAACGAAACACAAAAAACGCACCAGGCTGAATGGGTTATCTTTTTCTGACTCTGAGCCGCTTGCCCCTTGATCTCCTTCAGTGATGTCACCACTCACAGCACTAATTTGTCGTAGAGGTAACGGCGTAGCACAGCCTGGAGTGGTTAATCGCAGCTGACAGTACGAATGTCTGTATTGTTTTTGTGTCTGTTACCCCTCATTGTGCTCCTCATTGTCATATCTATGTGGCAGGCTGGAGTGGTTGTGATATGCCATTTTGAGCAAGGGTTGTACGAAGGTTTCAGAGAGATTGAATGCTATCTTAGCACCATTGTGCATGTTATGCAGCAGTAATTCTTTGCTTGGGGGAATTTGCCGCTCATCTCCTCGCGTTTTGGTTTTTGTGTAACATCAACCTCAATTAAGTATAAAAGGGAACAGTTTTTGAGGTTTGTGTTAGGTCTGTTTCTGTGTAGCATCTTTGTGTTCGGTTTTAGGTTGATTCGTTTTACGTATTAATTTGATTTTTTTTCCCTTTCCTGTTTGTTTCCATTCTTCCTAATACATTATAATCACTGTAAGGACATTAGCCTCTTTTGCCATACACAATTAACTTATTTATTATATAAGGAACTGATATTTCTTAGCTGTTTTGCAAAAGAGAAGGCTTGATAACCGGTGAATATATGCAAGTGGGAAGCACAATGATTCATTCGATGGCTGCCAGTCAAGAATCTTTGCATAATGCTAGCTTAAATGCAAATAGCATCGGTGTGGATATATTGGAGAAAACTAAGACCAGCAATACGATTATAACGGAAGACATCAATTGTTACTTACCAATGGAAGTATCGTCGACGGAGTCTGAGGTTGAGTTGGATGACGATCTCCTGGATGACATTGATGAACATGATGTGGAAGAACAAGAGAAAAAACAGATGTTGAAAAAAGAAGAAGAGAAAAAAACTGGAGTCGATGGTACTGAAAACTCTCAAGAGTTTCGTGGTCGTCCTTCCTCTTGCGTCTTTGTCGCGAGCCTAGCCGCATCGATGTCCGATGACGAACTTTGTATCTCTGTTACTGAAAATTTCAAACAATATGGACAATTGGCGAGGGTCAAGGTTCTTCGTGATCATGCTAATAGACCTTATGCATTCGTTCAGTACAAAAATGATAAAGACGCTAAGCGGGCCTTGAGAATGGCTCAAGGTTCCGTCTTGAACGGTAGAACTTTACGCTGTGAATCTGCAAGGGTAAACCGTACTCTGTTCATCACGCATGTGACTCAATTGCAATTCAATAAGATTATCGAACTATGTGAAAAATTTGGAGAATTGGAACAGTTGGTACCAAATAGGGAGCAAAATCAGTATAACAAGCGTTACAATTATCCTGCGTCCAGTGGTTACTCTTGGTTTGTTCAATTTGCATATCGGGATGACGCCATTAGAGCTTTTGCCAATTTAAGAAGTGATCCCGATTGGGATGTCGAGTGGGTACAAAACATTGAGGTACCAAAGTTTTTCAATTTATTATCAAAGATGAAACGAGCAGGACATAATAATAGCTACGGAGAGGAAGATGATGATGAAGATCATGAACATGATGATCAACATGATGATGTCGACGAAATTGATGGGATTAATAATGGTACAGAAGAATTGTCCGATTCAGAAACTGAAAGTAGTAGATTTGATACAATAGACAAGAAATCAATTTTTATTGGTCAATTGGATTCGTCGGTAACGAAGGAAAAGCTCATTGATAGATTTTCAAATCATGGAGAGATTGTTGACATCAATTTAATCAACAAGTCTACAAATATCTTTGCCTTTATACAATTTGATACGGAAGAAGCTGCTGCTGCCGCTTTGGAAAGAGAAAATCATGCCATTTTTTTAAACAAAACGATGCATGTTCAATATAAAGTTATTGGTGGTCATTACGGTAAAAGGCATAATAGAAGAGGTGGTTCTGCGAATTTGTATGATAAAAATTCTAGAAATTTTATGGGACCACAAGTTAATTTGGCGCCCCCTCCGATTAACATGTATAGAAGGAGATCTTATGAGCATGAACCAATGTTACCCTATCTCACGCCTGCCATGCCATCTCACTCTGATTTTGAAATCAATCCATATAATCCGTACATGAAAAATGTGTTTAGACGCACTTCATTACCGAATGGTTGGTCATCCACTAGAAGTTACAGTTTAAAATCCGAAAGTGAAAATACGATGTGCGGTGATGGCGCGACTGACGCGACGTCAGAAATATCTACATCGGTGGGCCAAGCCAATTCGGCTACAACTTATAATAACTCATCTGCTGGCAGTGTGGGTCAAAATAATAATTTAAATGAAAACAACAAAAGTAGTAGTAAGAGTAAGAAAAGATTTCCAAAACGTGGTGGCAATCATAACTTTAACGAACCTTTAAAACCATATTACTTTCAACCATATTACTATCATCCCATGCATTATCCAATGGGTCCTCTGGGTCCCACACATCTTTTACAGGGACCTGGAGGGAACCATCCTTATATGATGGTTTATCCGATGCCACCACCACCACCAACTGGTGTTGATGGCTCTATAATTCCACCACCAATACCAATGGGTCAACCTGATCCTAGATTACATGGATCACCATCGATAAATCAATCTCAATTTGTGCCATCGGAATCTAACGATTTTTCGGTCACAAGTAAACCATATAATTTGGATTATTGAAAAAAAATTAATTCCGCCTTTCACTTCCTTTTACATTTTTTTTAGTATTTTTTTATCTTTTTTTCCCCCATATACACACAATCTTTTGAGTAGCGCGAGAACCCCGTTCATTTATTTCAAAAATTCCATATTATATTATTATTATTTTTATTATTTTTATTATTATTATTATCTTACGATACGTAATTCATTAAAATCATTCATTACCAATGATGAAATTCTACCAGGTAACGTGACAAGACGTTTAAAATTCTTCTGACTTCATGCCTTGAGATGCCTTCTCGTATAACAACCAATTCCATGGGTGTCCGGCCGTTAAAATACTTCAACATCTTGTTGAACAAAATTTGCGTCTCCCCTGGTTGATCCTGAATACACTTGAAGATCCACCTTTTCTCTATCGCAGTGGCTCTTTCAGGTTCTAAAATGATCGTATAGTCTTTTTCCATGTTAGGATCATCGTACGCATAATTTTCGACGTCTTCGTCATGCTGATATAGCTGTGATTGTGGCACCAGTTGATGTCTAGAATCTTTACCTTTCGAAAAATTATCAACCATATCGTGATCGTGATCACGGTTCGCAGCATCCTTTTTTACTCTGGGGGTTTCCTTTTCTAGATCTTCCTCCACCGCCATCTTGATTTGTTTATCGACCCTGATACAAACAAACGACAACAGCTGAGTCGCGTATCCATACCTAATTAACCAGGTCAGTGCGCCTAGGTAGATAGGCTTATGTTCCTTCGATGGTATAATACTTCCGAATGGTTTTGGCTGCTTTGTCGACAACAGGTTCAAGAATGACGGCAACGAAGGCAGTGAGGGGAATCTTTTCTTGAAGATCTCCTGGTATTGATAGATAAGCGGCCTCTCCATGGCATGGCTCTCATCAGATACTCGAAAATCATTCTTAGAATATCCCCTGATAGGAGCCAAAGGTGATAAAATATAAGTGCTTTTAGAGCTTATTGGAATAATGACTCGAGCGTGCCTGCGATAAAGAAGATGTAGTGCACATGATCTAAGCATACTGGTTTGGAAAGAATTTTGCATCCCTAGGGCCATTGAGGACTCGTTTGAGCTTCCCAGCAGCTCGTTGATCAGACTCTGGTAAGAACCTAACGCAACAGTCGGCTGTATTTGCCTAATAAGATGCGTTAAGACCATATTACCTATATCATCTTCAGAAGATAAAGTCTCCAAATCTTTGATAATGTTAGCTGGTTCATCTAATAGCAGCAAAGCATAGTGGAGAAGGTCATCATCAACATCGCTCTCTTCCTTTTCTTCAATCATGTGCTCATCACCTTCTCTTGCTGGTGAGGCCTCCAAAAACCGACTATTCAAAATCGATGTCAAAAAAGAGCCTCTCAATACTGGATGAAGTTTGAAATTTGGCAATACCCGAAACTCGTTTTGAATTGGAATCTGAAGCGATATTACTTTATCTTCATCGATTTCCAAGCATGCAATTTCATTTCTTTGTAACTTGTCGACACACGTAGTTAAAGCCCTGGCGAGGGACGATATGACGAGAATTCTTTGGTACAAATATTTCGCTTTGTTAGCAGTTCCTTTAATCGATTTGTACGTTCTCGAGTTCTTGAGTACTCTTTCCTTTTCTCTTAAGATCAGATTACATTGCCTGGAGACATAGTTCGATTTTGCTTGGGAATACCTTAGTAACAATGACAATCTCGCTACGACATAGTGGAACATATCATCAACCCTTTCATTGTACTCGACCAAAGGTGGGTTCATAACAAAGCAAATGTGGAACATATCCATACTCTTCTGAAGATCATCAGCTTTAACAGCCTCCGTATTATCAGTTCCCTCAGTTATTTCATTTTCACGCTGAGCATCGGCATTTGATACTGAGGAATCCATTTCGGGTTCGTCATGTGAGTTACTCCGTTTGGAAGTGTTACCACGTTTACTACCTTTTGTTCCCGTACTATTGGACCTCTTTGATTTACTGGAATGCTTTCTGCGTCTGGATCTCCTCCATTTTCCCCCTGCATCTACGTGTATTGGTAACCCTAGGAAACATATATTGTCTGTCGTAAACTCAAACCTCGTATTACACATTTCTCTTTCAGGAGAGCAAAACTCGGCTACAAATTCGGTGTCGAAGCCAAACACCTTATTCAACTCCTGAAAATTTTCTTCCGCAAAGTGTTGCTCGTCGAAATCTATCTTATCCTTTTCGAATGCTTGAGATATCTCTAAATCACTTTGGGACGGGCCCTCGAAATCTTCATTCGGGTCATGACTGGCAGTAAATGAGGACATCTTAGACGCATGGGATGCTCTCCTGATATTTCCATCAGTGCCAACTATATCCAGTAGTTTACTTGCACTGATTTGTGAGCTTTTGGGTTTCAATGGCCGCAATGATTGCGATGTTTCTGACTGCAAGCTTCCTTCGATATTAGTAGCCATTGTGCTCTTATTTTTCAGCTCATTAGGATGATCACTAATACCACCAAGTTCAGAAGTGTTTAGGTAGCATCCTTCTTCATCCAATGATCCGCCTGCAGACGAAGAATCGCTTGAACAATCAGCATAGTCTGTTGATAATTCACTGTCACTCAATCCTGATGATGACGACTCTAAATCAGATTCTACATCTGAGTTCAAACTGCCCTTGATTTCTTCCTTCTTAGTCCAGTCTGGGAGACCTTTGAAACGAGAGCCTGGGCTGGAGGTATTCTCTTCACCTTGAAATCGGTAGTCGTTTGAAGTTAGGGATTGAGACGTAATTAGACCTCCAACACTAGTTTTCCTCCCAAAATCATTTGGTGCATGTTCTTTCCCTTTTTTTCCATCGACTGCTGTCGAATTCTTCTTGTTTTGACGTTGTTTGGCTGTCAGATGGTCGACAACTGATGGCGGATAATGGTATACCATCTGGGGACCCGAGTGCGTGAATATCGTCAAATGGATACCTAAGAGGCACGAATTTGGTAAGAACTCACTCATAACAGCTCTGATCCCTAGTTGTGGCTTCCTACCTTTAGTTTTGTATAATTTGATGTAGCCTAAAGCGGTACCACATTTAACATACGCGAGGAAAAGAAGTGACAGAAAATATGCTCAAACACGGTTTGCAGATCCTTTTGTCTATAGAACATTGTTGTGCTCCTTCCCAGATAAAAATTGTATTCAAGATGATACCAGCCCTCTTAATATGTTTTCTCTCAATACTAACTCAGATTAGGTGTGACGATGATGACAGGAGATTAATTAGGTCGACTCACCAACTTTTCGAGATGATACCCAAAAACGCGACTTCACAGCAAATCTGCTGGATCTACTTATACAGTGTGCATGATAACACGGGTGGTAAGCAAGGCAGAACTATGATCAGTTCACAGTTTGGCCAATATGAGCAACCGGTGTTGAGATTTGCAGCAGACATAAACACGTCGGACTCTCGAGCCCTTGAGTATGCAGACGTAGACTTCAGTAAATTCAACGGAACGAACGACTACGACCCTAATATCGATTACTGCACTAGGATGGTGCGCTCGCTCCAGCAAGTGGGGTGGGACAATAATGGTAGGTGGAAGGTAGCAAAATCCAGAGTCCGCGACTCCAAGTACCACAGTGTCTAAGGCTACTGAAAGGGTAAAATGTGATGATCCAGAATGGGAATATATAGAGGAAGTATGTTGGAAGTTATATGAGGTGAGTCTAAAATGATATATTATTGAGTAGAATATCAAACGAGTGATCATAGAAGAGAGAAACAAGCACTAACAAAATATTAATCGATGTGGAAAGGGACACCGAGCAATAAATTACTGCGAGACGCTTACAATTCAGGATTTGCCACGAAGATATCTGTGGATACGATCTATTGATGACCGCTGTACTATTGATTCTAAGGAAACAATAGAATGGTGTGATTGCAACATATATTGAGATACGACGAAGGTGAAAATTCTTCAACGACTGAGGTTGTATGATTCAATAGGTGCATTCCATCAGGTATAAATACTGGTACGTTTGTCAGACATCAGATGTTTTTTCCTTTACTCATAATTATACTTTAGTTTACAAGAAATGGAGGATTAATTAATCCCTTTTACTTAATAATTACTTTTGCCAAATTAATAAACCAATGTCTTTTCAGAACAGTGTTAACAATTCTTCAAAAGAATTACCCTTTCAACACCAATTCTACAAAAAAATTACCCTTTCAACAAGCCCATTGAAAAGGGTCTCTTTTATATCTCTTGCTGTCGTTATCCGATAAGGGACACCTTATCACCATTACTGTTACGAACAAGTAGGGTTTCTTGAGGCCCCGCATATCTTTTGAGATTATACCTTCGTTGGGTTACAAACAGCAATAAATTGCTGCCATCCTAGTATAGTGGTTAGTACACATCGTTGTGGCCGATGAAACCCAGGTTCGATTCCAGGGGATGGCAATTTTTTTTCCAATTTGCAGCATATGGATATTATTTGACGTCGTTGCACTCTACGGCATAAACTACATTCTGGTTTCCTGCGGATATATGTTGACGCATTCTCCAGAGAATAGCCATGCAATGCTCGCAATGCTCACGAGAACTGGCACATTTCTAAGATACCATTACAATAAAAACTCCTAGTCTCTTTTCTAATCCTGTAACGCGGAGTGGATAACTACCAGTTTAATTATATACAGGTAGTGAACTGTTCCCACTGTTCTAATGTTGAACACGTAAAGTAATGGGAGGTGATATGAATTTTTTTGAATTTATGTTTTGAAGGCAATGTTTACATTTGGTTACTGTGTCAACTTCAACTCTATGAAAAAAAAAAACAAGATAAAAAAACATTGAACGCATAAGTCTGCGTTTTAGAGCTATTAGTGCACTTGCCACTGTTTGATCAATGCAAAATCTAGTACATTCGAGCATTCAGGGGTAATACTTCTGAATACCTTGGTTACTATATATTGCATGGCATTTCTTGTACGTGCATGCCTTAACCAAAGATTAAATTATAGGAAAAATAAGAGAAAAATTTTAATTTACAAGCAGTTGCTCAACGAGCGACACGTTTTGGATCTTTAGGTTGTGATGACTGATAAGATTCAAGTCTTGGCGAAGTGATTAATTCAGCATCTTACCTACTTTTACACTACTTTAAAGTGTATTTAAGACCGCATAAAAGTGAGTGGACTACAGAAATACTTCTTCTGATTTTCTGTTTTATCATGCAAGAGCCCTAATTTTGAAATTTGAACGATGCAACAACATTCTGAACTTGTTCATGGATACTGTGATAAGGCCAGAGGCCAGAGGTCTTGGAATGGCAATAGTTCAGTCTGCCCATTTGCTAGAGGCCTCCAGGGACTTTGAGATAGTATCGCTTCACTCCAGAAGAACCATTACAAGCGATCAAGGAAACACAGTAGTAAGTATATTATGGTGAAAACACTTTACCATTCTTTGAAAGAGCTACTCAATAGGAGCAGTTTTTTGCACTAAAAAAAGGTGACAATATATGCACTTCACGAATTCTCTAGCTCTTATATTATTGCTCGAGGACTGTTGAATGAATACAACATGCTGCATGGAAACAGCCCTCATTCTGCAGTCTTCTTCATACCTTTCATCCCATAGAACTAGACAATAGCACAAGGTAAGCAAGAAACAACTTGGCAATCAGGAATAGAAACCAAAATACGGTCGGAAAAGAACATATGAACTGAGATTTAGTAGCATTAAGATGGTTATGAGCATGATGCCGAACGATTGACGATAGAACGGAAGAACCAGCCCTGATGAAGTATCTATCGATGCAAAAAAAACACCGAGCGATAACTCAGTGCAAGACATTTACAATGGTGATCCACGAACAAATTTGTGGATACGGCAACCTTTTTGAGAACATAAACCGATGTCAATCCAAAACAGTGTTAATAATTCTGTACGGCAGCTCTACTAAATCTAGAGCGTATTAATTGGGAACAAGCCAAACTTCTCCAACAGATTATTTGGGCGTGTGGTCTAGTGGTATGATTCTCGCTTTGGGCGAATCTTCGGAACACCGAGGATGAACAACATACAAGCATGCGAGAGGCCCTGGGTTCAATTCCCAGCTCGCCCCAATTTGATTTTTTTTGCATGCCGGTCAGAAACTACGAAAGTGCATGTAGCTATCTCTTTCTTTGTTGGATAGGGCTCAATCAAGTCTTTACGGCACTACCGAAACCATACTAGGTCACTTATCTACTACTATTCTTCGCAATAAAAATGCACAACTTTCAACAAAATTAGTTAACTGTTTGCCACGATTTTATATTATTGTACAGTACGTATATAATCATTAATAAGACATGAATTACAAATAAATTTATCAAATAATTCAATCAACTTCCTCAACAGTTGGACCTTCGGCTTCTGGAGCTGGAGGAGCACCACCTGGGAAGCCACCTGGAGCAGCACCAGCTGGAGCACCACCAGCTTGATACAACTTGGTCATGATTGGGTTAGCAATATCTTGCAATTCCTTCAACTGGTCGTCGAATTCCTCCTTGGTGGCAGTGGTGTTGCTGTCTAACCAAGCGATAGTTTCTTCAGCCTTCTTAGAGACGGTTTCTTTGTCAGCTTCTTCCAGCTTGTCACCGGCTTCTGCTACAGAGCTCTTCAAAGAGTAAGCAATGGATTCCAATTGGTTCTTAGAAGCAATTCTAGAGGCCTCCTTTTCGTCTTCTTCCTTGAATTTTTCGGCTTCAGCAACCATCTTTTCGATTTCTTCCTTAGATAGTCTACCTTTATCGTTGGTGATGGTAATCTTGTTAGATTTACCAGTACCCTTTTCAACAGCAGAAACGTTCAAGATACCGTTGGAGTCGACATCGAAGGTAACTTCAATTTGTGGGACACCTCTTGGGGCTGGTGGGATACCGCTCAATTCGAACTTACCCAACAAGTTGTTGTCCTTAGTTCTAGCTCTTTCACCTTCGAAGACTTGAATCAAGACACCTGGTTGGTTGTCAGCATAGGTCGAGAAAGTTTCAGATTTCTTAGTTGGAATGGTGGAGTTTCTTGGAATCAACTTGGTCATGACACCACCAGCGGTTTCAATACCAAGAGATAAAGGAGCAACATCTAACAACAATAGATCTTGAGTCTTTGAAGATTGGTCACCAGTCAAGATAGCAGCTTGAACGGCAGCACCGTAAGCAACAGCCTCATCTGGGTTGATAGATCTGTTTGGTTCCTTACCGTTGAAGAAGTCAGTGACCAATTTTTGGACCTTTGGAATTCTGGTAGAACCACCAACCAAGACGATTTCGTGAACTTGAGATTTGTCTAATTTGGAGTCTCTCAAAACCTTTTCAACTGGATCCAAAGTAGATCTGAACAAGTCAGCACACAATTCTTCGAATCTAGCTCTGGTGATAGAGGTGTAAAAATCGATACCTTCGAACAAGGAGTCAATTTCGACGGAGGTTTGAGCAGAAGAAGACAAAGTTCTCTTTGCTCTTTCACAAGCAGTTCTTAATCTTCTCAAAGCTCTTTGGTTGCTGGTCAAATCCTTCTTGTTCTTTCTCTTGAATTCGTTAGCCAAGTGAGTGACCAATCTGTTATCGAAATCTTCACCACCCAAGTGAGTGTCACCTGCAGTAGCCTTGACTTCAAAGATACCATCTTCGATAGTCAACAAAGATACATCGAAAGTACCACCACCTAGATCGAAAATCAAAACATTTTCTTCACCACCTTTCTTGTCCAAACCGTAAGCAATAGCAGCGGCAGTTGGTTCGTTGATGATACGTAGAACATTCAAACCAGAAATGGTACCTGCATCCTTAGTAGCTTGTCTTTGAGAGTCGTTGAAGTAAGCTGGGACAGTAACAACAGCATCGTTGACCTTACAGCCCAAGTAAGATTCAGCGGTTTCCTTCATCTTACCCAAAACCATAGAAGAGATTTGTTCTGGAGTGAACTTCTTGGTTTCACCCTTGTATTCAACTTGAATTTGTGGCTTTCCATCGACGTCGACAATCTTGAATGGGAAATGCTTCATGTCACCTTGAACTTCTGGGTCACTGAAGTTTCTACCGATCAAACGCTTAGCATCAAAGACGGTGTTGCTTGGGTTCATAGCAGCTTGGTTCTTAGCAGCATCACCGATCAATCTTTCAGTGTCAGTAAAGGCAACAAAAGATGGAGTGGTTCTGTTACCTTGATCGTTAGCGATAATTTCGACACGGTCATTGGAAAAATGAGCAACACATGAGTAAGTAGTACCCAAATCGATACCAACAGCTTTAGACATTATAATTCTATAATTTTTTTTAAGACCTTTCCACTATAATAAAAATTCCAATTGAGCAGTACAATTGATATAATTACTTGTCTTAGTTCTTACTGTATTGAAAAAAATTTGAAAAACAATTAATAGAGAGCAAGAGTTAACATCCTTCTTCAATTCCATTCGAGAACGTCCTTTTATATCATTTATCGACCAAGTCGTTCGACGGTCGTTCGACGACGTCCTTTTTCCTTATGAAAATCTGATAGAATTTTCTAGAAATATTCCTCGATCTCAGCCAGCTTCCCCTTAGAAATACTCAAAAACAAAAATCTTCTCAAGATTGTTCCATCAAAGTGACCTTCGTGGAATAATTAGCAATTTCGAATTTGTTCGTTTGAATTCGACAAAGTTCTAAGGCACGTGACCACTTCCTCTTTCAGTAATTGGCCCTGGCTTAATCGGGAGTAGTGGGACCGTAATTAATATTCCTCGAGAAAGTGTAATGCTCGAAGAAAAAAGAAGGGTATGACGTCATCATTGAAATAAACAAACTTGTTATAGGTTTGACTGCACACGGAATACTATAAGCTATATACTTACTCCTTCTTTTGAGAATGCTGAGCAGCATTTGAATTGGTAGAGCTGACGGGAGCACTGGAGACTCTAGATAGGCGGAATTGAGATAGACGAATTAAGAGGGCCTTAACCTTTCCGTAAGCGCGTTTGAAGACAAGTGGAATTGAAGGGTGACTCATAATACCGTCGAGCCTCACTCTCCATTGTGCAAAGGCAGATTGCATGTATTTAGAGTTTTCGAATCTGATCTTGACGAATAACGAGAATGCGAGCAACACTATCCAGGATCTTGAGAAACATAGCAGCGCTCTGAAAAATAACAAGGCCAGTAAGCCCAATTCGATGCTCCCAACCCAGTACATACATTTGTCGTTATAGTTGCGCACGTAGTTTGCAATGAATGACACGACTTTGCTGTTTTCGGCGTTTAATCCAAAGACCTCAGGAAGAAGGATGCTCTTGAAGTAGATCAATACATGGAAAAGTGAAAACATAGCATATGGGACTAACGATAGCGTGAACATTGGGGTAAAGAACCAAAGCAGTGCCAGCGCGAAGTATAGGACGTCGCCATTCTGAAGCAAGCCAGCTGTCGTGACAGTGCTCTTCGAGTTAGGAGCAGGTTTCGAGGAATAATGTTGGTATGTGATGATTCCGAACGATTCAAGGACTCCAAAGAAAGCAACTCGGTACAGTACTTGATTCATGGACAAAAAACAAAAGGTGCTACAAATCAGGGTGATAAAGTGGCCGATGAACCAGGCGAATTGTAGCGACTTTGCCAAGGTAAGCAACTTGTGAATCGCAGAAGTTTGATGGACGGCATTCGATCCGTTCGATGTATTTCTGCTAGGCTCTGACATTATTTTTGAATTGGATTGTTATGCTCTTTGAATGAATAGGGAAAGGATTACCATTCTGTTATTTTTTTTTTTCCCTTCCTTGCGTACCCTTTTAAAGAACATGGTACCCGAAAAGCGGCAAAATAACGTTGCTCAAAGCAAATAATTTCCCATTGCATCACATATATTATACACAATCAAGGCAGGATTATCTATTTATTTATTTTCTTCTTCTTTTTGTTATGCTTCTTCTTAACCATCTTGGATAAATCGTTAACTTTACCCTGTTGAGTTGCTCCCAAGGCCTCCTGTAAAATAGCTTGCATTATGGATTGCTGAGTGGCCGAAGCGCCACGCGGCTTTCCTTCTTTAAGGGTTTTCAAATCTTCATCAATCCTCTCCAATCGACTTTCATCCTCTTCTATGTCGCTGCTTTCTTTCCTCTCGATCCTTTCCTTTAATTTTTCACGAATCGTCAGTAAATAGCTCTTTTGTTGGTCCCTTGTAATGCTATCGTCGTTATCATTATCCAACCACCTCAGCGCTTCTGCCAACTTCATATATATCTGGAACACTCGCTCACGTGCCTCCTGCGACGAATCTTCTTGACATAATCCAATTGCTTCTTCATAGTCTCTGGCGGCCTGTGAGAAATCTTCTAGTTCCTGGTCGATATCACCCAGTAAGTCGTATATCTCTACTAGTTTCTTTTGAGACTTCGCGGGCAATTGATCTAGTGGTGTCGAAGAATCCATGTACATGATTCGTGCCCGATATAATAGCTCCATGGCATTTTCAAAAAGGTCACCCTGTAGATAATTTTCGAAACTGCCTGGCGCCGAGAGATCCTCGTCCACAATATCTTCAACCTTATTGCTCACGTCATCGCTCTCAACTTCATCAGTCACGCGTGCCACATCGTCACCGCCAACCATATCTTCCTCCTCGTGATCAAACTGATATAATCGGGAATTCAGCACAGGTTTCTGTGATGATTCTTCATTTTCACTGTCACTCTCCACATCTTCCTCTTGGCTCATGCTATCCTCCTCCTCACTACTCCGGCCACCTCCACCAAACATGTCATTATTCTTCAAACCAATCTTATACAGGCAGCGGGCCATAAGCACATATGGTTCCGGGTTTTGAGAATCGAGGTCCAAAATCTGAGCGTAACACCTAGTTGCCTTCTCCAAATCACCACTAGCGGTAAATTTAGTCCCATTTATCAAGAGCCCCTTGATCGTTCGACTCATCTCTTTACAGGAGGTCGTCATTGGTCTTCAATTACCGCTCTTATAGACGTCTAGAGGGCTATAACGTATACGTTCAAGCCTCGATGGCTACCTTTGATTGAAACGCTGAAACTCGTTCTAGATGGGATTCCGCACTCAAGTGTCATTCGTAAATAGCGATCTATATGCTCAATGTGGAGTTATTATCTTCAACAGCTATGAACCAAGTGCCACACAGAGGGGTCATCATGAACTATGGGTACCATGTGTTTTCATTGAGAGCTTGAGAGCTTTTGAGTTAATAGCATTGTAAAGTGACAGTTTGGAAGCTGAAGCGTGACCTTTTAAGATCTCGCGTCTGACGCGTATCGTTACCCTCCCAATATTCTTTTTTCACCTTTCCCGCTCAGCGTGTGTATGTATGTTACAGACGAGGAATCTTTGGAGCTCTGTCGGGATCTGGATCTGGATCAAGTAGTCGTTCTAAACACCATTCGATAACAAGAATATATTGTGACATTTGCATTGGCTATAGAAGGATTATTTCGGAGCGAGCTTCTAACAATTTGTAGGTTAGCTTGTTAAAACAACAATGTCTACACAAGAGTCGCATATCTCGGTCAAGAGAGAAGATTCGGAAGTCCACAACGTGGGTGCTGAAAACACGCAAAATGGGACAGCGGTGAACGGTCAAGCTGCGGCAGAGAGCTCGTCTCTGAACGACGGCGTTTCTGCAAATGGGGTTGCGGATAGCAGTGCCAGTGGTGCGGTCGCTTCTGCCGACCAGGGTACGGGCCATGGCGCTAGTGCTGGTGGCTCGGGACAGGTAGTACCAGAGCAACCGGATCTGAAGATTATCCATCGCCAGATTCCAGGGTTTGTTGGTTTTGCAAACTTGCCAAAACAATGGCATAGAAAATCGATTCGTAGAGGGTTCAGTCTCAATCTACTATGTGTTAGCCAACATGGGTTGGGTAAGACCACTTTGGTCAACACGTTGTTCAATAGAAACTTGGAAAATTCCGACGATGTGGTGGTTAGTGAGAAAAGTGGTAATTTAGATGAGAAATTGGATGGCTTGAAGATTGAGGATGACGCCGAACAGGCACCCACAGCTGAAAATGAAGAGAATTTGCATTCTTCAGTCAAGATCAAGTCCTACTCCACCACGATTGAGGAAAGCGGAGTCACTCTGAAATTATCTGTGGTGGATACTCCTGGCTTTGGGGATGCCATTGACAATACAGGTTCGTGGAAACCTATTGTCGATGAGATCAATTATCGTTTCGATCAATACTTGGATGCTGAAAACAAGATCAGTAGATCTCTTGAAGAAGATAATAGAATCCACGCTTGTTTGTATTTTATTGAGCCCACTGCACACTTTTTGAAGCCATTGGATTTGGAATTTTGCAAAAGGGTTCATGAGAAATGTAATTTGATCCCAGTTATCGCAAAATCCGATATTCTGACCGAGGAAGAGATTTCAATTTTCAAGGAGAGGATCAAGAAACAATTAGATGACGCCGAAATCAAGCTTTTTGAACCTCCGCATTATTCAATGGATGATGAAGAGACTATACAGGCCTCTAACGCATTATATGAAAAAATGCCTTACGCAGTGGTAGGATCCACTCAAAATGTAACGAATGTGGAGGGAAAATCCGTTAGAGGTCGTTCATATCCATGGGGTATTATTGAAGTAGATAACTCGAGGCATTGCGACTTTGTCTATTTACGGGATTTGTTGATAAGCCAGTATTTGGAAGAATTACGTGAAAGGACCAATGACGTTCTTTACGAGAATTATAGATCGGAGAAGTTGAGTAAGCTGGGCATCAAACAAGACAACTCGGTTTTCAAAGAGTTTGATCCGGAATCCAGGCAAAAAGAAGAAAAACAGTTACATGAAGCTAAACTAGCTAAATTGGAAGCTGAGATGAAGAGCGTCTTCCACCAAAAAGTCTCTGAAAAAGAGAAAAAACTACAAAAATCTGAAGCTGAGCTTTTTGCAAGACATAAAGAGATGAAAGAAAAATTGACCAAACAACTTAAGTCCTTAGAAGAGAAGAAACATCAATTGGAGGTTTCCATATCAAACCAACCTGCACATTCGCCGGCTCAACCAAAGAAAAAGGGATTCCTACGTTAGTCCACCTCAAATACATACCACTATACATAATTCAAGCGAATTTACGGTTCACTCAATAGTATTCTCAGTCGACTTTAGCTTAGCTGTTGCCAATAATCTTCGTATCGCGTGAGCGAAATGTTACGCGTCAAAACCTTAGATTCAAAACTGCTGTGCCGAAACGCCTACTTCGAAGACTCATATTCATCTACAGAGGCATCGCCCTCCTTGTCCTCGCCCACCTCAGTCGTGTTGAGAATATGGGCAGCTCGACTGATTTTACCACATCACATCAAAGAGATGTTCATGGTTATTATGTGGCCTTGCAAACTTTCTTTGAGGTCACTGAAGTCAAACATGACCGTTCTACTTCTCCAAGAGCGCAGAAGGCTCGAGCAAAACTTTTAAAGCTATCAGCTTCCCAGTTTTATGAACTCAGTACTGATGTGTATGATGAATTACAAAGGCGAATTAGCGAGGATAAATCTCAACCAGATTATCTGTTACCGAAGGTCAGTTTTCATATAAAGAGAAATCAAGCCAGACAAAAGCTGGCAAACTTGTCTCAGACTCGGTTCAATGACCTTGTTGACGACATACTTTTTGAAATTAGAAGAAGGGGATATCACGTTAATCCGGAAACGACCAATGAATCTCGAACGAAATCAAACGAGGACACGGAATATGATAGAAGTACGAACAAAACTTCGGCTAATCTATCAAATGGAAACACTATACATAGCATTTCAGACGGATCTAGCGTACAAGTTCCTCCAACTGCAACTATCCAAGCTTCACAAGTAATTCCAAAAAAGGCATCTATAGATTGGTCATCGGACGAAGAGGATGTTGATTCTGTGCCAACGAGAAAGCCCGATCAAGCGAACAATTCCGAATCGGTCGTTGGTGACAAAATTAGTCATGGCTTCTCCAATCCTACTTTGACCCCCGTCACGAAGACATTTACCGACAATTACCATTACATGGACTTGAATGAATCGCCAGTCGAAAATGGATTGAGAGACTTGACGGAAAAAAATAGCATTCAAGAGAAAAGTGAAAATACAAAAGACTTTTCGGATCCCGAAATCGTAAACTCACCAGAGAGATTAGAGAGACTACAGCATAATTTGGATGAAGTTCAGGAGACAAATGAAAGTCTCAACTCCGAAGTTGAGAAGTTGACGAGAGAGATAAATGTGCTTAGGAATGAAAACAGTGCATTTAAGGCAATGGGTTCTAAGGGCAAAGATGTTGGAAGTCTCGCTTCAAACGCCAATTTTCAAGAAGAATTGACCTCGTTGAGTTCCCAGGTTAGTATTCTGTCCATAGAGAATGAAAATTTGAAGCAACAAATATCTGAGATGGAGCTCAAAGCGAAACACGTTGGTCCAAGTAAATCGGAAGAAACCTCGACTAATTTTTTGGATATATTGCATAATAAATATCCACTGGACCGACACTCAATCTCAAAATACATAACAAAGGATGGCTGTGTTCCTTTCGAAATTATCCAACATTTGCATGAACAAATCAGTTTACTTTTTATTAAAGTAGAGTCTGCTGCAGGTGACCTTGGAAAAGAGTTGTTTGAGATCTTAGCCCGAGTATCGGATGCTATACACCAAATGTTGGTCTTAGTCGATGTTCCTGAATTCAAAGATGAAGTCATATTGCTGAAGGCATCTTTGTCTCACACTATAACCTCTATCAGATATTTCTCCGTTTACAATCCATTACTGCCAAAAATTACCGTTCAGGCGGCATTATCCGATTTAGCCTTCTCAATCTGCAATCTAATCAACTCAAGTAAAATAAAGCTTGACGGACCGAAGGATAAACAAGAGAACAGTCAACAGTTGAAGAAATCGGACAGTGAAACCAAGTTTGTTCCACGAACCCCAATTGTATCAGAGTTTGGTTCTAGACTTTCTCAAGAACTCTTACAAAAACCCGGTGATATAAGCGTTTCCGATGATACCAAAGATGATATGTCACCGGTGAAGCCACTAAAAATCACTCAAAGGGCTAACGTAAGCCCTAGTTCGACCTTGAAACCATCATCATCCCGTAAGGCTTCAGGGAGTCTGTTTTTCTCCTCGATGATAGATACTAAGTCACCTTTATCCTCTTCTCGTTCCAGTAAAATAGTTGCAAAGTCTCCCCATGAACAACCAAACGATACAAATGAAGAGAATAAAAGGCATCCTATCCAGGACTCGAAATCTAAAAATGGGAACTTAAGTGACAAAATAAAGGTCTCAGATGCTGAAACGGAGCTCATAACACCCACCAAATCTGTGAATAATAGTACTGTTGAAGTTGTTGATGGCACTCCCTCATTGCCCACACCCACCGCACCAGCTTCAAAATCTACTCCAAAACCATTGGAAAGGGGAAAATCATCGTTGGAGGCTTCCACTAATGGTAGTACGAATGAACAGGCAAAGGAAGTCATACCCCTGAAGCAAAAAACAAGAGAAGATAGGACCCCCAACAGAAGTTTCACAGAAAAATTGAAAAACTTTGCCAATAATACCGGTATTGGCCTGAGGGTTGAAAAAGAGCCCAAAAAGCTTGAAAATCAATCCCAGTCTAACCAATCGCAAGTTACCGAGCCAGAAGTCAAGGAACAAGAAGCCAAGAAACCAGAAGTCAAGGAACCAAAAGTGAAGGAACCCCAAGCAGAGGCACAACAAGTTGAGGGAGCAATGACTGGGGAGCTCAATGGTAAAACTGTTGAAATGCATGAAGTGCCACCGAGGAAACGGAGTGATTCATTCAGAATCAACTCACTAAAAACAGAAGAGTCAGACGAAGGGAAGAACCCAACAAAAAGTTTTAAAGCTGAGTATTCTGCGCTGAAGCCACCTGAAGTAAATCCTACACCTTCGAAACTAACAGACAAATTTAAAAAGACGTTTGAAGATATGAGCGATATTGACAGCGAAAACGAAACTAAAAGTGAATTGAATGACAGTTCAAACTTTAGTGACGATGGTTCAACGTACCTTGCACTAAAGCAGTCGTTGAGGAAAAAAACGGATCCCAGTTCTAATGAGCCTCGAATAGTTAAGAAAGCGACGGTTTATTCACCTAGAGCGCAACAGGATAGCCAATTCAACGATAGCGAGACTAAATTCAGCACTGATACCGATCTTTCAGATGCACCCTCAGAGCATTCTTTAGAAAAAAAGAGTAGCACCGCTAGCAAGGCGTATCCAAGCTCTTTTACCGGAGGTCCAGGTTTGGAATCCAGATCGCTTAGAAAGATTGATAATTCTGTTGTAAAGAGCGAAGAACCGAAAGAACTATCCTTGAACGAAGCGCCATTCGATAAGGATCTGAATTTGAATAAAGTGAAGAAAGAAGAGCTCGATGAGAATTCAGACTATCAGTTCGTTCCGCTTAGAAGAGAGGATAGCGTTGAGGAAGAAAGGGCGGCTAGTAACGCACATGGAAATGCCAAAGCTACGGAACGAAGAGTTGATCGAGTCGATGAAGATAATGATGTTCACTTCGATTTTGATGCATTTGATATAAAGAATCCAGATAACACGTTGTCCGAATTATTATTGTATTTGGAACATCAAACTGTTCAAGTCATCTCAACAATTCAATCGCTGCTGAGTTCCATTAAGGAACCTCAAGCCACCAAAGGCAACTTGCGAGTAGAGTCAAATGCTATCAACCAAGTTATTAGGCAGATGGTAGACGCTACGAGCATTTCCATGAACCAGAGCCGGAACGCAAGTTTGAAAGAGCATGGAACCTGGGTCGTGAAAAGTTTGGAGGACTGCTCCTTGAGGATGATTACACTGTGTCAGCTAACTCGGGAGGGTGAAATTAGTATTATAAAGGGTGATGAGGAATTTGCTGATAAACACTTCAAACAGAGACTGGCCGGCATTGCGTTTGATGTTGCCAAATGCACGAAGGAGTTGGTCAAGACAGTTGAGGAGGCTAGCCTAAAAGAAGAAATTGCGTTTTTAAATTCGAGATTGAACTAAACGGTCAAAACATCGGTGACCACTTTTGTATTATAACCCGGCATTATATGTTTTTATGTACTTTGATTTACGAGGGCTTTATAATGTTGATGTTTCGTAGCCTTTAAAGTCAAATTGTTATGTACTGTGCATTGCTATTTACAGATGAAGTAATTGGTAATAACTATCGTTGTGCGTCTATGGCTTGGAACTTTTCACTTGCAATTCTCACAAGCGATACTTCGGCGTCATCATTTAACAGGACATGCTGTACAAAAGAGGTAGCCTTCAGAGGGCCATTCGTTGCCAAAATACCACCCACAAAAGCATTCAAAACGGTCGAGTAGATTGCGGTCTCACCATTGTGATATGAATCCTTCAATGGGTCTTTCATTTTCCAGAAAACCAGCGAATCTAGATTTTTCTCCTTGATAAAATTGGCTGCCACAGGTTTAGAGATCAGTAGTTTGGCCAATTGGGTGCCCAGGTTTGTGAAATTCAAACCATTGATAGGCTGTTGAACTTTATCGTGTGCCACTGGCGAAAGTAATTTAGGTTGCTTCAGCGAGTGTATCGATGCCTGATATTTTAAAAATTGGGAGCCTAACAGACTTAGTTTCTCATTGTAAGGTTTAGAACCATGCGCGAACGATTTATGAGTCAAACATTGTAAGATGACATCATTAGGGAGATGAATATCACACTCAGCTAGTTTGAGAACCTGTACAACTTTAGCATGATACTCTTCTTGATTTAAAGAATTATACGAAAGCCCTTTCGGATTCTTTAGAAAGCTTTCAGGATCCCTTTTCAAACCACGAACACGGGTACCTGAATGTAAATATGTGATTAAACGGGCAGCCTGCCGAGGCGTTTGTAGTATTGTACTCTTCGATGTCACCAATATCATCAATAGAAAGCAGAAAAGAGACTCTTAGGGAAGGAACTTTTGATCCTTATTATTAGTGGAAGGTGTTGCTCAAGGCACTGAACTACTAGGGAGGCAAATGGAGACCAAAATTACACTCTATATCGAGTTAATCCACTATTCCTTGAGGACTGAAACTTTTTCTTTCTTCGAAGAGTGTCTTAAACAGCGATTTGTTCAAATTTCAGTCGTATATAATTACATACTCAGACCAAACAAATTGACGTTAAGCAGATCCAGGCGTGAATTTTAACAAAACCTTGAATCGTAATTGAGCAATTGCACTGCACTGTACGGCAAATGGAATGTTTATGCCTCAATGCTTCTAAGAGACTTTTAGGAGTGTAAATTTCAGTACGAGTCCAAAAACACGACCTTGTGCTGCACGTTTTGCATTAGCGAGACGGCTCTGCGACTGCTGACAGCTGCGTGTCTTTGGTATTTTGAATGAAAGTAGGTTTCCCCCGTATTGGACTTTCGCTACAACCACAATCGGCGCAAGACTTGAGAATCGATGAATAACATGGTAGAAGATAACCTCGAAAACGCTTAAAACCCTTTCTCATGGGATACCCTAACCGTCTGAGAGTCTTTCAGGCTTAAAAACCAGTAAAAAGAATGGCGTGCCATCACCTGAACGTTTTTACCCTTATAGCCTCTCAAATTAGACAAAGAATTGAATACCTGGAATATGCCTAAAGGATATTTGGCTTCAAAGTACTGCTGTCAAATGATGCTCTCAAGCTTTCATCCTCTGTGATCACGACTATTCAAGTCACAGTCCGCTGGAAATGGCCATAATGTTTAGCGGAAGTCACACCAGCCGATAACAGCGAAAGGTCACCTTTCGAAACGTCTGATTTCGGATATCGAATTGCGAAACGCATTGGTGAGGTTGAGGAACCTATCGTGCTAGGATCCAGCTGGTTTAGAACTTGCTGTCTCTTAATCTCTGACTATGAGATTTTCAGTAGCTGTTACCGATGGTGCAATTTAAAAAGATACTTTAGTCATATTTCCTTGTACGAGTTCTTCATAGAAACCAAGAGGCTCGGCAACTCAACCACCGCAATCCATAGAGCATCAGAAGCAGTTCCATATCCTACTCAAGACGTAGCTGTGTCCAGTATTTAGCCATCGAAGGTCCATATCTCGCCAAATAACCGGCTGTTCAAGTGTAACCATGGGGTAGGAATCACCGGATACGGAGTTTTCCCGATTTTGATAAGGAGGTTCTATAAAAGGACAGAAAGGATCGATGAGATGACTCTCAGTTAATAATACCGATTCGCAAGAGATACTAGAACAGCTACAACCTAGTGACTTTTTAAAAGGCATCCAGAAAGAAAAATCAGAGAACAAGGGACTTTAGAACAGCTCTGACTATTCTTTTTTCAGCATATATTAAGCTTTTCGTTGTGACACTCACGCCCCCTTACAGGAAACTGCTTCGCAAAAGCACGAACTAACTTCTATTCAGTGGTAACAGTAACCTCTGTTAATAGGACCTCAGTAGTACTAGTCCATCATGTCAAAGGCAGACGATGGCTGGAACATCATTAAACTGCGTGAGAAAGGTCAACTGATCCCCGTTGATGTCGTGTCGGATGATTTCTATGTTGATGACGATGACATTCTTTCCAATACAAGCAGTGATGACTATGCCGATTTATCCAACCCGTTCAATTCCAATGAAAAGAAGGCTGGTAAAGGCATTACCGTGTCTGATTCGTTTGAAACTTTGACTGGATCAAGAAATTTGGCCTTGCCAAAGACCAGTGAAATCAAGGAGGATGATGCAAGCAGTAACAGTTTAACAAAAAAGAGGCTCGCAAATAAAATTCTCTCGAACTTCAACCGGTATGGAAAACCTGAATTAAAATTATGGCATGTGGCCATGATATCATCTCTTGTAACAGTTTTGGTCCTTGTGGGCACTCAAAGATATTTTGAGATATTCAATGGGGTTTTCAAAAAAGATGGCGTTTCGGTTGCTAATAACTCTAATACTCAAGACCTAATATACTCTGACATAAATTTCTTAAATCATGATGAACCTTTGTTATCGACTTGGAAACCATCAGGGAAGTATTACGTGGATTTCGATAATCATATTGCGTACCCGCTTCCCCGGGAAGAACTGCTTGGCTGGCAAAAATTCAAGACGGATTCAGCTATCCTATGGTATACTTCGAAGTCAAAAATCAACTCGGTGCTGGCTTCAGATTCATTTGCTGCCGTTCAACAAGAATATTACAAGATCGTGAGTTTGGTAAAACTTGATGCTATTCGGATTCGAGATCGTATTACATTGGCTAAGTTCTCGGTCGTAAATAAGTTCCATAGCACTTTCCCGCTGTTCAAGGCCAATTTGAAGAGACAGTGGGGAAATTTCCAGCACAGTTGTGAAATTCTTGGGGAGAACATCGGAGTATCCTGTCGCACTTGGCGGTTAAAGTTGCAACGAAGTGTACAGTCTTCAGACATGAAGGTAAAGGTGCAGAAATTTTATTTTGCGACCAAGAATTTTGTAGGGCAAGGTGTTAAAAGTGCTAAATGCAGATCATTAGAAATAAAGACGTTTATCAATAAACGCTGGAGGCCTAAAGTCAAATACTTTGGTAAGCTGGCTCAAAATTTGAAGAAATGGCCCTCATTTTCTGACAAGAAGGCAAAAATTTTATTTAGCCGCTTTCAAGCTAAGTTCACCAAGAGAAAACCAAGCTTTGTGGCTAGTAGGTTGTCCAGAAACTTAAAAGGATGTGAACAAATGATCCGCAGGGGGCTCAAAAATTTGCAATTTTCAAAGCCAAATATTTTCAAAAGGTAGAGGTGGCTATCAATATTCTGTATTCTTTTCATTTTCAGAGTTTCAGTCGCGGTTATATGGGTTAAGGGTTTAAGGTTATAATATATTGATTAAATAAAATTGGAGGCTCATTATGATCTTTTTCCTCTTTCGTGAAGTTCCAATTAGTTAATCGTTTTTTTTATTTAAGCGTTCTGAGAAAGACTCAAACACTGAGAATCTGACAAGTCATCTTGCCTCGTAAGGCATTACTTTCTTGAATATAGCGTGAGGATAGATTTGCTGCATTTGACCATTGATCTACGAGCGCAATGTACTTTATTTAATTCAAGGACTACCAAATTATAGTTATGCCCCACTAGCCAACGGATTGTTGTTGAAACGACAAAGTAGTAAAAATTAAGTTCTAACACCGAGTCTAATCTCTAAAAAATTTGTTATGTAGAGAGCATAAACTATCGCCAAAAAACCATTATTAATATCTTTCCTTCTCCAAACCCGTATGGCAACACCTAACCTCACATGAAGATAAAAAAAAACTTCCAGTTAAGTGTAAACCTTCTAAAACTTGCCAAAACAGGTAATCCCTTCATCTAATATACCCAAGTTAAACCACTCGTGATCCAATGCTTCCCTAGCTGTAATTCTTTTGGTTGGATCAAATTCAAACATTTTGCGACAAAGATCAACAAACCAGTACCAGAATAAAAATGTTTCCTTATTTAAATCACCTGCAGTTACTCCGTTGTGCCTTCTCTCATTGAGAATCTTTGATTTGATTAAAGCCCAATTCTTCTCTGGTGTCAAATTCCAGTTAATACTCAACCAATCACCATAATCTGCTCTAATCCTTTTCGAAATATGAATATCTAATCTGTCGCACGAACCCATAACCCTCTTAATTGACTTTTCCTTAGTAACGAAATCACCCCTTTTGTTCTTTTCAGGCCACTGCAATGATAGCGAGTCCTTATCGAAATGTTTCACCACTGTAGCATTCAAGTCCGAAGGAGAGTTTCCAAGTTTATGTGTTACTTTGTAGAACATTTTTTCCACGATCTTTGGTGGGAAGGGCTCGCCATTGATGCGCTGCATCATCGCCATATGTTCCAGGTTCTCATGAATCGGGTACAATGATTCACCGGTGACCAATTCAACAAGGACACATGCAATTGACCAAACATCGCAAGGAAAAGACCAGCCTAGACCTAGAACAATTTCTGGTGCTCTATAATGTCGAGTGGATATTACCGGCGGATGATATTCATTATGGAAAACGGCACTGCCGAAATCAATGATCTTAATCTCAGGATTTGTGAGGAACTTTCTCTTTCCACCACTAGCTTCTTTACGTCTCGCACTCATCGACCTGACCACGTTCAAGGGAAGATTTTTCTCTATACAGCTTTCCTCACATAGCAAAACGTTTTCAGGTTTTAGGTCCGTATGAATAATACCCAAATCATGTAAGAAACAAACGGATCTAATCAGTTGTTTTGCGATGGCTTGCACGTGCGAACCCGGAAACCTGGCAATACCATTAGAGCACATGAAATCGTAAACAGATTTACCCAGCAAATCTGTCACAATGCAAATGTGATTTTTGTAGTCGAAGCATTCTTGCAAAATCAGACATTGATATTGTCCATGAGGGTCATTTTCGAGAATGGATTGCAAGACCCTTAATTCCGTCTTGGCTGCCTCTCTATACCTGTCAATAGCTCTGATCACCTTCACTGCCACATAGTTTGTTTGCGTTGATCCGGTCGAGTTCCATGTGTGAAGAGTGTCCTGAGCACCATGAGAAATGTCCCTACATTTCAACACTTTACCAAAAGTTCCCTGCCCCAAAAGCTCTTTGACAAGAAATCGACCGCCACCAAAGATATCACCATCCTGATACACGTAATGACCGTCCTTGTCAGTCTTGAAATTTTCCCTTTTCTTCGTCTTTGGCTTCTTACCGACCAGTTTGGCCGCGAGCCTTGGCGCCGACAGTCTCCTGAGAGACCTCTTGTGCGAATTACCATGAGTATTATCATTGTTGGCGTTCAGGTTACTTGCAAAGGCAGAACCCATTGTGGAATCCGAATCCGAGGAGATTGAAGCTGTCGAAGAATCAATCGTTGGTGACGCGGAGGAATTATAAAAAGGATCGTTATTCGAAGGGGAAACGCTATGAACCACTCTCAGGTTCACGCTTCTATTGCCATCCAAAGTCTTTGAAGTTGAACCTGTCAAGTGTAACAACTCGTCGTTATTCTGTCCCCTAGGAGCCTCTTGCATACCTTGATACAGCAACTTGGCATGGGGTAGCTGAGGCAACGAGATTGTCCTCTGCTTCTTGAATTTTTTACTTGTAGTGGAATAGTTGTTTGACGTTGAGATGATCGGCGATGCAAAATATACCGGCTGTTCCTTAATGAAGATGAGATCGTCGTCCTCTTCGTGATCTTCGTCTTCGTCCTCACCAATGCGTTCCACCTTGGTATGATCAAAATCAATCATTGCATTATCGTTATCAATATATGGCGGTTCATTCTGTACGCCACCATCCTTGACAACATCCGAACCATTTATGAGACTATCATCAACAAAATTCAGACCATCTCTCATATTATTCTGCAGAAAAGAACTCTGTCTTGCCAACATTCCTTCTAAAAGAGAATCCGCCGCCATATCATTGCCACTCTCCATAGTGGAAGTGTTTGTTCTTGTACGTTTCCTTCTCGTTTGAGTATTCACCGACATTGGCCCCTTAGTACACTGTTGTTCTATGTATACTAGTTACAATGGGGATACAATATACTCTTGATAATTGGAAGGCTACCGTATATATAAACTGATTTCAACCAGCAGTTTTCACCAGAATTCAACCCTAGATAACCCAAAACTGCAAAGCAAAACCTACACGCCTTTACACTTAAACAACTAACGAGAAAATGAATAAATGAACTAGATGCTGAAATGGAATCGATCCAGTCACACAGTACAAAAACTAATCACCCAGTCGCTTGCTAAAATGTACATAATCATCAATAAACCTTATGGTACTAGGGTTAAGCCGTCGAGAATGTCACACGTCCATTGCTGATTGCAAACGCCGCCTCTATCTCTGTCTCTCCAATTGTCTGTCTGTCTCCCACTCTGTCTCACTGTCACTCTCCGCCTCCCTCGCCCCTTTGCCTCAACCATCTCGCATTCATTGAACACACCCGCCCACGGGGCGAAGTAGTGGGTTCCAGCTGAAGAGAGACAGGCCAAATTGCAGTTCTCGCCTGGTCGATAACGACACAATTAGCAAAGATAAGCGAACATATCCCCTCTTGGAAATTTTGACCTCGTTGGCGATGACAGGACAACGTCCATTTCCCAAACGGACAACTCGAAGGGAGGGTAACAATATGGGCACGTGGGCGTGGGCGAGCTGGGCGCTTAACTCTTGTTGTCATCTTCTGGGAGTCCCAAGTTCTTCCATTCATCTTTATCCATGAGTTGATGATCCATTCGACATTTCAGGTATTCTTTGGCAAGCAATCTGCAGTTAGGGGCGTTTTCACCCTTCACAAGCTTGATGCATTTGATATATTCCTGCATTTGCTTCGTGCAGTCTCCATCGTGGTCCAACGGGAATGATCCGCGCTCAGGTGGCGTAGGTGATAATGCTCTTAGGGCGTTTCCGGGATTGCCTGACATTTGATTTTTGTCGTTGTTGTAATTGTTGTAGTTGTTATGATTGAGGGTGGGGGCAACGAAGTGATAAACTTCTTACTCCACGCGAAAAGAGACGAAAAGAGGCGAAAATTGTAATGTGGACTATATAGTTCTATACGAAAAGGATATCATCTACAAATTGACTGCAACTATGGTCTCAATCTCTTTGGGTCTCTTGGGAACAAGGAGGCTCTTCTGATGTTTTTCAAATCCAAGTAGAACATGACGACTCTTTCGAGACCGATACCACCACCTGCGTGAGGTGCGCAACCGTAGGTGAACGCGTCACAGTAGTCCTTCAAACCGGGATCTTCCGGTGACAAACCGTGTTCTTTCATTCTTTTTTGCAACAGATCGTGGTCATGAATACGTTGAGCACCCGATAAGATCTCTTCACCTCTCATGAAGAAATCATAGGAATTGGAGTAACGAGGGTCTTCAGGATCTGGCATCGTGTAGAATGGACGGATCTCCAATGGGAACTTGTCCAAGATGTAAAAATCAGTATCGAACTTATCCCTGACTAATTTGCCCAATAGTTTTTCGTTCTCTGTACTTAAATCTTCGAAGTCCCCAATCTCTTTGCCGGCTTCCCTCAACATGGCAATACCTTCCTTGTAATGGATACGAACCATCTTGCCATCTTTTGGTAACTTGAAATCTTCCACTGGGTATTGTTTACGTACCAATTGAATCTCCTTGGAGTATCTTGCCTTTAGTTCGGTGAAGATAAAGACAAACAGCTCACTTAGAAGATCTAGCACCTCGTGGTAATGCTCTTCGAAAGTCATCTCAAGATCTAGACCGGTGAACTCTGTCATATGACGGTGTGTGTTCGAATTCTCAGCTCTAAAAACGGGAGCAATTTCAAACACTTTTTCAAAATCAGCCACCATCAATTGTTGTTTGTGAAACTGTGGGGATTGTGCTAAGTATGCCTTACCTTTGAAATATGAGACTTCAAAGACACTAGCACCACCTTCACTTGGAGCCCCCAACAGTTTTGGAGTGTGAACCTCTGTAAACAACTTCTTAGATAGAAATTCTCTGAACAATGCACATACACCCGATTGGATTTTGAAAATCGCTTGGTTCGTTACCGTTCTCAAATCAATGACTCTAGAGTCCAACCTAGTATCCAAGTTGACCACTGGTAACCCAGCAGCTTCAGCTTCCGCCTCGGAACGCGATGCGTCTTCCAATAGGATTGGGAGACTCTCTGGAGTCTCCGAGATTGAATGGATTTGAGTGATGTGAATCTCCAAATTTTGAATGGTGGCAGATTTGATTGGCTCTTCAACTTTCTTTACAATACCGCGAACAAGTACAATCGATTCCAAGTTCAAAGAACCTGCCCATTTCACCATTTGCTTTGACACGGAACCTTCCTTGTTCGCCTTGACAAGGCCTTGAATCAGATCGCTTTGTTGCCTTAAGGTCAAAAAGGCTAACGTGGCACCTTGCTGCCTCTTGTTATGAATACGGGCTCTGAAAAGGACTTCTTTATTGTCATCCTTTGCCTCATCCAAATCATGAAATTTGATTCTAGGTTCACCAGTTCTGGTTGCGGATTGAATCAATGGGAATTTGCCGTAGTTCTCCTTCGCGGTATCTTCCTTGGCGGCCTGCTTCTCACGTTCTTCCTTCTCCTGTTGCAATTGACGTGCCTTCTCCTCCTTTTTCTTCTGTTTCTCTTGTTCTTTTTGTAGCTTTTTCAGAGCCTTCTTTGAAAGTGGTTGCCCATCTTCCCCCAGAATAACTGGTGTATTCGTTTTCTCTTCTTCAGCCATTTCGCTCACGCAATTGCTTCAGTCTATTGTTTGGTGTCTCGATAAGAACTGTTGATTCAAGAGCGCAACACATTTATTCAGTAGCTACTTTTTGATTCCGTAGTGAAAAATTTCTACAAAACTTCTCTGACTCGATAATTACCCGGAGATTTCTGTTTGGTAAACACAAAAACAAATCAGTGGCGAATGACAGATGGCGGTTACTCGAGCAATACGAAGTCTGTAAATCATTCAAACTGCTGTCAAGAGAGTCTAACGTACGCTTGTATGTCTGATCTTTCTGATTCTGAATTTTCATTATACAAAGGACTGGTATGCAATGATTTTAGCGGTGGTGCACAGGCCGATACCGCCATTGATGCCAAAATCGAGCTGTTAACAAAGTTCAAGGGTCATGTTAAAAAGGAGCTCATAAATGTACCATCCATCCCAAGCTATTTCACGAGCCTGTTCCACGTCCTGGATAAATGCTCCTTGAAGGAGCAGTCATCGAATGGTAAATTGTTAGTGCTGGCACACTCTTCATTATGTTACTTGGTCAAACGTGTAGCGATGCAAACGCCAAATTATTACAAAGACCCACGTTTTATCAAAGATCTTTTGCTACATCTTTTCCTTCTCAATACTACTGAAAATCCTTTGCAGAGTAAGAATTTTTGGGCTACGGCCGTCAGAGCGCTGGAAGCCATCTATCTCGTTCAACCATTACTTTTACAAAAATGTCTTCAGGATTTACTTTATGATCTGGTAGACAAGCGGAAAATTCTATTAGTGGTTGACGAGTTTTTACAAATGAACAAGAAAAATAACAATAATTTTGATAATGATAATTTACTGGTGGAGTTTTTCAATTCAAAATTTCTCGAAGATCTAACGACAGCAGCAGGAAATGATCAGGTTAACAAACTCATACTCGATATCCTTAGAAAAAATTTCTCTGACGATGATCAATTAAAGAACTTCTCACGGCAAATAAATGGAGGGAGCAACTGTTTCAAAGTGCCAATCTTTGATATTGACCGCGAGTTAAATATTATTGCAAAAGAATATCAAATTTATGATAATATTGGCAATGATACAATACCAAATCACGCCAACAAAGCTGATTTTAACTCTATGGAAGATGTCTCATCATTCCTGGAGGATATACTACTGCCTTTCCAAAGTCCAAAGGAAACGGAACAAAACTGGAAAATTAGACAATCGAACTTGATTGAACTGCGGACATTGTTTAGGGAGAATTCTTTCATTCTGGACAATCAGTTACCATTTCTTTCTATTTGTAAAGATTTACAAATGATTGAATGTATTGGTAAAGCAGTTTTGTCATTGAGGACAACTTTATCAATGACTGCCTGTCATGTTATTAAAGTCTTTTTGCAAAGTTTCCATCATAACCTAGACTTGACTCTGCTGGATCAAATATTTACAGTTTTGAAAAGTTTACTTCTAACCGCCAAAAAGATATCTTCGACCGCGGCATTCAACTGTTTGATTCTGATGTTCATCACTATCGGGTTTCATAGCAAACTTTTCCAAAATTGTTTAATGTTGATTAATGAAAAGTCTGTATCCCCAAAAAACTGTTCAGCAGTGCTTTTGAGAATTTTCCTGATTAAGTTCACTGATTCCAAAAAGCTGGACCATTCATTAATATACATCGAGGAATGGCTGAAGAAAGGTATCACAGATGCACAAACATGTGTTAGAGAATCAATGAGGCTTACTTTTTGGTACTACTATAAAAGTTACCCCTCAAGTGCCAAAAATTTCTTGCAATCGCAATTCTCTTCTCAACTGAAGAAAGCCATCGAACTTTCAATACCGCATCATTTGCAAATTAACTATCATCCAGTATCTTCTTCTCTTCATTCGTCTTCATCGACTGAAATCTCAAATAAATCAAGTCACCAATTCAGAAAATTTCCCAGCTATGCAAAGCCAACTCATTCATCGAATGCATTTTTGCAGAGGACGTCCAATCACAGATCGGCCAGTGAGTATATACTGAATGAACTAGATTCGAGTAGCCACAACAGTCTGAAAAGGAAAATAAGTGCACCGCCTTTAACCTTGACAATGAAGCGATCAATACCTTCAAATGGCGATAAGCTTCCTAATAGTGAAGATAATGAGACGGAGAATTCTATACAGATTGATCTTACTGATGATATTTCGAACGGACATTCGAACAGCTTGATAACAAAGTACCTGGGCAAGGAGAGACAACAAGTTGATGATTTGGAATCGATGTACCTGAATTTGGAATCATTAATACCAGCAAAAGTTAAAGCCGGGCTACAAACTCTCGAAAAAAGACTTCTGATAAAGAAACCCACGAACTTTGATCAATATAAAGAAACATTTGATTTTGACAGACTGACTTTGGCGATTAAATCGATAATGATTAAAACACCATCAGACTTGAAGCCTCTTTTGGCGATTTCCCAGTTTTGGCGATTAATTCCCTTGAGTTATCTCATAGAAATCCATGCTGTCAATTCTCTAGATTTTAACGAAGAGAGTCTGAAATGCATTCCCAGCGATAAATTTCTCGAAACTATCAAGAATCTGATTGACCGGCTGAATTCGAATTCATTTGAGGGAGAACAAAACGATAGTATTCCCGAGATGTCGTTACATTATATGAAGTACAAACAAAACATTTTCGACTTTTGCTTTCAGCTCTTGGTAAGAATTTTGCAGATTGAGAATAAAGCTTCTGTTTCACAGGAACAAATAACAAACTGTATCATGGCACTAATTTCGATATGGGGTCAAGAATTCAATGAGCGTTTCTATTTTGATTCACTCTATGGGTTATTTGTGTTCAATTGCGAGGTATTCAAAAATGCGATAGAAAGCATTGATTCAGTCTCGACTAGGTTCAAAATATGCGATGAACTTGGACTAAGAAGCAGTGGTACGGAGCTTCATACCTTGGATGACATTCGAAATAGGCCAGTTCCTTCAGGACAAACGGGTGAATTAGACACGGATAATAAATTGCATGATGTTAATGAGGAAAACGAACTTGTTGACGATCGGAAATACATGGAAATGACGATGGTCAACCCTTTCACTCAAAACCGAAGTACAAGTGGGGGTAGTGTAATTCATCATGATCCTCAATCGGATAGAGATCACACAATGGAGGAGGAAGTACAGAAAGAGGACAGATTATCAGAGATGACCAAAGTTGTTAGCGTCTACGAGCTGCCGCGATCACAATGTTTGACCACTACTATCATTGATCAGGAAAGCGATGTAGAAATGTGTCAACAGCCAGATGTTAATTTGAATGAAATATTTGGTCACTCCGTTGATCAGGAACATACAGTTAAATTCAGTAGCAAATCGCCGAATATTATAAACCCGAGTACTAGATCATCAACTGCCAGCACACCAGGGAGGATGAATGAAGAAGAAAACAGCATCAACAGAAACACTTCTAGGGAGAGGGACAAGTCACCAGTAACTCCACTGAATGATCACGAAGCAAACATCCTGACCCAAGGGATCAATAGTATCGAAATCGGACAGAGGCATGAAGTGGTTCAAGATACCAGCTTGCCGCCCAATTCATCGTCAGACCTCCTTGTCAATGCTATACAACAGACTATGAACAGTGTTGATATCTTAAATAGCAGTGAATTTCTGGGCAAATTGTCTCCCGATTCTCTGACTTATTACGAACTATCGCAAGGTTTGACAATGCTATACGAGACCAACCCACCAGAGAATCATTACAAGCATATGATGAAGGCGCTCACTAGAGTGAAGAACGGCTCATTTACAATCAAACACCTCAACGATCTGACAGCTCCACTATTGAATTTCCCACAACATGAGAGGTTGAGGACGTGGCTTGAAGCAGAGAAGGGCTATGACGAATTACTTGAATTAAGTAACGTTTTATTAAACTCTGCGGATGAAACCTATTCAATTCCTATGAATATGGCATCGAAATGTATTGTTCTCATCGAATGCCTCGTCCTTCTGAATAACCGCTTGCATAACGTGGCATCTTTATCATCGGCTGTCTTCAGAGATATTTGGCGACATGCTGTGGAAATGGTGGGGAAACTTTCTGATTATTCAAATGAGATTTACATTTTACTTCAAGAATTGCGGGATCTTCTAAATGAGGCTCAATTTTTTTCCTCGAACGACATTACAGCAATCGTGAGTCTGCTAGCCACGCAAACCCAGGAATCAGGTCCAAAGGTTAAGGAGACTTTTTTGATGGAGACACTTTCTACTGTTATACTTAAGAACGCATTTCTTCTCAAAAAGCATCAATTTCCTGAGATTATCCAAATGATGCAATACTTTTTTGACAGTGACTCCACGGAATGGCGCTGCGTAAGTTCCGGAGTATTGTCTAACGTTCTAAGGCACCTTAGGTCACAAAACGCGTCTTTCGATGAGACGCAACGACTCTTTAGCTCCTTATCCAGTTGGCAGTTCCATATTGTTGATTTTCTGGCGTCTCAATGATGCTTTCGGAAGCAGCCTAGCCATACTACTGGGCAACAAGTTCTAGCTGTATCTATTTTTTTTTCCTTTTTTTTTTCTATTTTTTTGGAACGCGTCTATCAAGAACTTAAAGGAAGAAGTCGCGTTAAAGTTCATGATACACATCAAGACTCTTTTTTAAGCCTCTGTAACTCTAACTCTACTACGATTCTGAACATACAATTACCTGTAATTTATGAACACAAAGTCTGAAATTATTGTCCGGTTTGGACCTGAGGCGGATTCACCTGAAATTATCTCTCACTTATTGGATTTGGGAAAACTCCATGCTTTGACCACTGAAGACTTATATATTAAGTGGGAACAATTCTCATATCAAAAACATGAAAACCGTACTGATCTTAGCCTGAAAAATTTGGACCAATTCAAACAGTTTCTTCAGCTGCAAATGGAAAAGAAAGCGGCACAAGCGTCTATGGATATATCCAATCCCTCATCAATAACCAAGAAACCGAAGGCCCTCAAACCTTTAAATTCAAGCCCTTCACTATTTGGGTTCAATGTCTCGAAAGGTACATTATCAAAGAGACGTAAGCTAACTACTGACTCCCCTGATCAGAAGGAAAACAGCAGTTCAAAACTGGCCTTTTCATCTGGCCTTATTGACGAACATCAAAATGTGGATGACGAACTGCCCCACAAGAGTGCAAACACAAGCCTAAATACACCTCCTCACTCAAGTAGTATGACCCCGACTGGATTGAAAAAGACCAATGAGTCGGGGAAGATACTTGTCTCTTTAAACCCAGAAAATCTGGACACTGCCAAAGGGAGCGACTATGGTAAGAAAATCAAGCTTACACCGTTTTACGACCCTCAGAAATATAAGTTCAGGACAATGAGGCAAAACCTCCTTGATGCTGCTGATGTTCTTGACGATCAGATAGAAGTATTCTTGAAAATTGTGCAGGATCACTACAAGTTATCGGCTGCCGATTTTGGTGATCCTACGGTACAAACTCAATCTGAAATTCACGCCGTCGGGAGGATTGTCCCTGACTCCCCTTCATCGGAAGAACATCTCAACATGGACTCTTTGGCGATAGAAACGTCAAGAATGGCAGGTATAGGAAGAAGAGTTCGACTAAATCTGACAGAAATCAACGAAATTTCTTTATTTTGTGGTCAAATAGTAGCCGTTAAAGGCAAGAATGCTGATGGCAATTGCTTTACCGTCAGTGAAATATTGCCTCTTCCATATCCTGATTCACCAGTTTCGACAGCCGATGAACTTGAGGCGTGCCGATTAGCAATTGAAAGTGATTATTCAAAAGTGGTAGTCACCAGTGGACCTTATTTTTCAGATGAATCATTTGACATGAGCTATCTGTCGAGTTTCATTGAAAGATTGAATACTGAGATCAAGCCGCATGCCTTAATTATGTTTGGCCCATTCATAGACGTTACACATCCCATGATTTCCAAAGGAACCATTCCTCACTTCCCCGGCCTCAAAAGCCAACCAAATACGCTGGATGAGATTTTTACTAAGATCATGGCACCAGTTCTCAAAAGCATAAACGCCAACATTCAAGTGATAATGATTCCATGCACGAGAGATGCACTCTCAAAGCACGCAGCTTACCCCCAAGACTCGCTGGATCGAAAATCTCTACAATTGCCAAAAAATTTCAAATGTTTTACCAATCCTGCCACCTTCCAACTGAATGAAGTATTTTTCGGCTGTTCAAACGTGGATACCTTTAAGGATATGAAAGAGATAACAAAAGGTGGGAATACCTGTATGCGGAACAGGTTTGATAGAGTTTTAGAGCATATTTTACAGCAACGTCGATTTTACCCTGTATTTCCAGGTGGAATGAAGAAAAGAGTGCTGCCGTCACCCGACGGAGAGAAGAAGATATATGAACATATTTCAGGTGCAGATCTTGAAGTGCCGTATTTGGGGTTGACAGAATTTGTTGGTAATTTTACCCCTGATATAGTAATAATTCCTAGTGAGATGCATCACTTCGCTAGGTTAGGAAAAAATGTAATAATGATAAACCCCGGCAGATTTATTAAGCCGAGGGCCAGCTTAGGAACTTATGCTGAGATTTCAATATCGACTCCTAACCTTGACGATGGAAAACTAACCAAGATAGATGGAGAAGAGGCCGTTTATCTACATAACGTTTGGAAACGTGCCAGAGTGGATGTGGTCAGTGTCTAATACTGATTGAGATAAAAAATCCTATGCTCCTCCGAACATGAGGCGCGGCCTAGCTTTCTATTTAATTTTTCGTAGTTTTAAATGTACATACAAAAACAACTAAGAGATATCGTCCTTACATAGAGGCGAGAAATATTATAGTTTCTTTTTCAATTTGTGCAGCAATCCCTTCTTGTGCTTATGTTTTGGTGTTTCTTTTACATTATGGTCAAGCGAAGACCTTTTAGAGACAGCACTCGATTTATTTGGAACAGAGCTTGTCTGCGTGTGAGCTCTCGACGGGGTCTTTGACTTCACGCTATTAGAACGGTTCAGTTGACCCTTTTTGGGGTCAGTGGCCGTGGTGCCGCTCGTCTTTGTTGATTCGATTGAAGTAGGCACGTCACGACCAAACTGTTGAACTGCGTTCACCTGGGAAGACGTACGTGAATGGCTTGCAAGCGCCGAAGCCGCTGCTGCTGCCGCCAAGGTAGGATCAGCCTCTGGTGACTTTGAAGAATGTCCTAAGATTTCTTTTTGCGTGTGGCTACCATGTTGTATGGTATTTAAGGCAGTCGATGGGTCGAGATGATGTACCTCGCTAACCTCTGTTTTTAGCTCGTTCGTTGGCCTTTCATTTTGTAAGCTCTCATAATTCGCATTATCAAGAGATCCTTTTGGTATAGCTTTTTTCGCATTTTTAGATTTGTCGTCATGGGAAGGAGAGTCAGGAAGAAGAGACGACTCGCTTGTTTCCGTGGAGTTAGGAGACTGAATTGGTCTACCATCCTTGTCATATCTTAAATGATAATTTTTGGATGTTGGTATGGTATCCGGTAAAGTCGCACCCGCAACGCTAAAAGAACCCTCTGATGCATTCTTATTTTGCAACTGGTTGAATGACTCTGTGTCTCCTACAGAGATATCTTTCTGTTTGTACTCCTTCCCATTTAAATCGCTGCCTTCAGCACCTACATCGGAGTCTAATTCCTTAATACCTGACACAGTTGACTTAGTCGACTTAGTCGACTTTGTCGAAGACGTCCCAGGACCTGAACTTAGAGAGGCTTGAGGCCCGACAGCGGCAGACTTCTGGCTCGAACCGGTCGTCCTAGTAACAGTGACAGCCGGTGCCATTGCCCTTGGTCCTGGCTGCATTGATGTATCAGATTTATCGCTTCTGGAAGTCTCTTTGGTCAATCGTTCATCGGGCGTTTGTTTATGGGAACTGACAGAGCGCTTTTCGGCATTTCTAGAGGTTGAAGTTAGTCCATCAACTTTGCTCGTACTAGCAGACTTTGCTTCTTTGGCATCTAAACTCTTTTGGTTGCTCGATATTTCACTCATAAATGAGACAGTATCTTTGACCACGGCGCTCAAATCTATCTTTGGTGGTTCCTGCAGCTCCGTTGCAGGAACGAAACCACGAGAGAACTTTTCTTTAGAAGCAATGAGAAGTTTCTTCAAGTAAAAATACGATAGTAAAGCTGTATGCTCCGAAAATATAGCCACAAGCAAAATGGTCGTCCAGGAATAAGGTAATGGTGAATGCCTATACCAAAGGTCGCGCTTCTCTAGTTTGGTTTGGAGCCCCACGCCAGGTAGGCCACAATATCTGTACATTATCAAGAGTGTCGGACATACGGTGCCACCAATCCAGGTAATTGCTTCTAGGACACTATCCCAGGGGTCAGCAGAAACGCCGACAGCGTTGTAATTGTTCTCGTTGATCTGAATATCGTTAGGGTTAGAGGATGGCCTGCATTTCTTCAAGGCTCTCCACAAGTCGGCCTTGAAAATAAAATAGTTGAAGAGAAGACAAACCAGTGGTGCTAGTGGCCAGATAGTTGAAAACATACACAAATAACCAAATTGGATGATAAGTTTCTTGAAACTATCATCAACGTCAAATTCCCCATAAGCACTGACGTGAAAGGAGTTGATTTTCTGCCAGGTGGAAAATTCTTTGCGAAAATGTGACTTGACTGTGGAACTTATAGCCGACTCCTTTTCCTCTTTTTTAAACATTGGCAAGACTTTGTCCATGAAAAAAGGTAAAAAGTTCTCCATAGAGATGACAATGACCTGATTAGTAACTGTAAAGTAGAAAAATTGCTTTCTGTACCGGTTAACGTCTATAACAAAGTCTGTTTTGGCGATGGGAATGTGCAACCTAAAGCTCCACTCGGCTATAGTCGCTCTAAGTTCAGGTGTCAGTCTGTACCCCATTGGTAGGTAAAAAAACAAGGTTATTAATAATGGCATGTAACTCGTAAAAAAAGTCAATACGAAGTTTTTCTCGACCTTCGATCTCAAAGGGTTTGGACCATCTTCCCATTCAACTAACTTGTTAACAAAAAATTTGTTGTACAAGGTCGTTAAAACAGGAATGAAAACAGAAATCAACACGGTTGGAATCAAGGCTAAAAAGGAACTGAGTGGACCCGAATAAAACTGAGTAATAAAAATCTCAATGAAAAAACAGAAAAATTGGAACGAGATCAAAGTGAAAACAAAGAGAATGGCCACAGGTATAAAACATAGTTTTTTGTACAAGACAGCTGATGGAGTACTCAACTTTCTTTCACTTATTTCGGTGTAACTCTGCACTTTGCCAAATTTCGACGAATAGAATGGCTCTGATTTATAGACCCATGTGCTTGTGAATAGCAAAGACCATATAATCAACGACAGAGAGTATGATATGTTGAATTCCCAGGGTGCGGTAGAGCTGGGAAACAATCGAAATATGAGACCGATAACAGAAAGAGGAATTAGCCAGTGGATATACGTCTTGAAATAGGCGAAATACAACGCTTGTCTCGGGTTCCGCGTTAAATGTTCCACGAGCAACAAGTCATGATCTGAAGGAAGCGAAAGAGATTTTTCAATTAAAGAGTCAGCCTTGCTTTCCAACTTTTTGCGGGTTTCATAATCATGAATTCGAGTCACAGACTTGACAAATTTTAAAGGCTGTAAGATCTTGCGTAAAACATCATCTCCAGATTCTTTGTCAACTTCAATGGAGCTCTTGCCTTCGATTTGGACGTTATTCGTTAAATTGTGTTCCTGAATCCTGGTAAACGCATAAACCGTATTCTTGTCGTACCCAGGCATAGTCAACACATGCAAGCCCTTGGCCGATAGCTCCATTATCAAGTAGGTAAGGTTCTCCTTCGAATAGTCGAAAGCAATGACATAATTCGGATCCAATTGTTCGAACGTCTCTGACATTATGATGATTGCATTCGCAGCTTTAAACCAATTACAAATGAAACAGTAGTATACAAGCGATCTTCTTACTGGAACCTGAAGAAATCAAGGAAAAACAATATCAATCGCAAATAATGGCACAATGCTAGCTAGCTCTTATAGATTTAACAGATTTTCTTCAATTGCTACTGATCGTGGGTATCATCCCTTTTGCTTTATTCCTTGCCGTAAGTTCCCGAGAGTTCAGTAGGGTAAGTTCAGATAATTAGTCAAGGCGAATAGTGCGATATATTAGTGATTAACGTAACAGCAGAAGTCTCATTTTTGGTCCAAGAACGACATTGTCTCAGTAAACTTCAATCTCTGCACTTTGTGTTGCTTTTGAGCACCCCCGGTTACAGTAAATTTCTTGGAGAACAAAACAAATGTCAGCCAGTTTCGCACTAGCATTAATGATGAGAAACCTACGCTCATTTCTAGAGAGTTTAGAAAATTAGAGTACACTTAAAATTTGATGATACATCCGCGTTCGCTTGCTTCGCTTGCTTCGCTTTGAATAATACCAAGTATTGCAACCAAGAGCATTACTGCCAGCATGGGCCGACAGAACGGAAATGATGTTCTCGATCTTCCATGTTATTTACGTTCGATGCTGTCGCCTCAAGAATCTGGCGCCAGAACTACAAAAGCTGACGCCAGGATTGCAAAACAAAAAGAATTAGAGCTTTTTTCTCAATCTGCCATCGATTTGTTCTTGAAAATCCCAATAAACTGCCTGCTTCGGAATATCTAAAATCAGGAACTCGATGGCAGAAGCGGAACCCTAAGAATCCGAATAGTTCCAGATTAAGCAGGACAAACCAGCCTAGATAAAACCAGAACGACTGGAGATCGCTCGTCGTCAGGCAGCAGGAACCAAACTTGGCAGGTCGATGCCTGAAATTTTCAGTAGAAAAAGAAACGATGATTAGATTGCAGCCACTTTGGGACTGATCAGATCCTATCGATTTCCGCTCACAATTAAATAGAACTCTCTTCAGTAGCATCAACACATAGCCAGCGGAACGTGTGTAATTGTATTATTGGGTTCTTATCACTGGGATATTCATTTTTACGTAGTCTCGTATTTTATTTGCATATTTAAAAGTGGCGCGGAACAGCATCGTGAAAGAAAATTCATGGCATCTTTGGTAACTAAAAGAGCCGTTACGACCATAGGATCCAGCCAGAAGGTGTTCAGTAAATTAATCAACAGAGGCGCGATGTCAGACAGCTCATCCATAACATATGACGAAAGTAGGCAAAGTGAACTAATTTCTCGTTACCAGAAGGTCAAGCTGGCCTGCGAACAGAGTGCTCTTTCTTCTTCGAAAGGCAACAATGAAATCCTAGTCTTGGCAGTGTCCAAGCTTAAGCCGGTTAGTGATATTAAGATCCTTTACGATTTTGGGGTAAGGGACTTTGGTGAGAACTATGTTCAAGAGCTTGTAGAAAAATCTCACATTCTGCCAGATGACATACAATGGCATTTTATAGGTGGGTTACAAACAAATAAGTGCAAGGATCTGGCAAAAGTTAAAAACTTGGCGTTTGTAGAGACAATAGACTCTTTGAAGAAAGCAAAGAAGTTAAATGAAGCTCGTGGGAAGTTTAACGAAGATGCCAATCCGGTTTCCTGTAACGTGCAAATCAATACATCGAGCGAGAGCCAAAAATCGGGTTTGTGGGATGAAGAGGAAATTTATAAAGTGATAAGCTTCTTCCTCGAGAAGGATACAAAGTATGTTAAACTTAACGGACTCATGACGATTGGTTCTTGGGATACCTCACACTTGAATGACCCAAATGAGGAGAATGCAGATTTCACAAGATTGGTCGAATGGAAGAACAAGATTGATGCAAAATTCGGGATTGATTTGAAACTCTCCATGGGGATGAGCTCCGATTTCAGACAGGCTATTAAACTAGGAACCTCTGAAATTAGAATTGGTACTGATATCTTTGGTAGTAGGCCACCTAAAAATGAAGCCAAATTGATCTAGTCACTTAGATGCTCTTATATATTGGCTCTTAATCTAGTTTGTCATTGCGTATTTCACACATTCCAGTATATATTTGGCTAGGGGTCCTGGTGATGTTGTCTTACATGCAAGGCTAACTTGCCTCTTCGGTTCGTCATATTTCACCTTCATTAGACAACCAAAATTACCGTCACTTTTGGTATGTATGATCCCTGCTATAAATAGGGTATTACGGACGCTTGACTGTTCGACAATGTCAAATCCCATACGCGCTATGGTTTGAGTGATATGTCCAATCTCGTTCGTGTCCGACTTATTAGATGTTCTTCTTCTCTTCAAGCTGACATTTTCAATAGTATGCTCACCTTCTTCGCCAAGGCTATCACGAAGCATTTTCCATCTCGTTACGAATTGAGGTAATGTAATTGATGTGTTTCTATTTTCAGTGATCAAAGTACTTGTCAAACCAATCGCTGCTTTGATTACAATCGAATTAGAGCTCCCACCGCAAGTGAAATATATCTTCACTGTGGGGCTATCATTTACAGAATACACTTTCCTCACTACTAGTTCAAAACTTTGCTCTGCTCGCTTGTGCGATTTGATCTCGGTATGTGACGGAGCCTCGACGTTCTGCAGCACGTATTCGGGATTATTTTCAGTCCTAGCAGCAGTGATTTCCGTCGAGAAACCAATGATATTCCATTCTGTTTGATTGATAAATGTTAGTGATACCTTTAGTTGGCATAGTTGTTGTGGATCAGGTGTCGTAATAGAGTACAGTATCTTGAGTAACGGCGAAGTGTACAGAATACCTTTCCTATGCGATAGCATTCTCGCAAATCCTTCTTCCCAATTCGCCGAAAGTGCTTGAGTGGCATACTGATCCGAACTTTGTGCCAAACTGTCCCTTGAGATCCTAGGATTACTTTGCCTGGATGGAGGTGGCATTGGCTTGGCAACATGATTTGGAGGTGTTGGTGTGTTAGCTTTGCTTTCGCTCTCAGCTCGTATTGTATTGCCCGACTCGACTAAGGTCGCGCTGCCACCAGATGATGGTAAATTTGCCAGCCGTTTTAACAGAGGATTAGATTTTGTATTAAAGGGAGGCATTGGAGAAAACAGAGTATTGAGCAATTCCAGGTTCCCATTAAATTTTGAGAGCTGGACTAAATTCAGGTACTCGTAAGATCTCGTCTGCAATTCGATATCCAGCGAGTTTAGTTCTAGCTGGAAAAATTTTATCACCACAGATTCAATACTCGGTGAAAATTTGTATAATTTTACAATAGTGGTCAAAATCATTGCTTTAGTAAGGTTGGAAACCGCGAAGTACTTGTCTGTGAAAAGATTGAACAAATTACCTATCGAGATTCTGTCAGCAATCAAATCGGCATATTCCCCCAGTAAGAAAGCTCCTGTCTTGACGATAGCCTCATTTGCATGATTTTCGTAAAGATAATCAATTAACTGCTCGCAGGCCATTTTGTGCAGCTGAGGATTGTTCACAACAATTTGGCATAATCGTTGCCATATCTCATCATCATTTAGTGAAGCGGTTGACGTCATAGACAATAATTTGAGCGACACAAGTATGAACCAATTTGTGTCTGTTGCGAATTTCTCAGTTAAAATAGCAATCTTGACGGCAATATCTGATTTGATGGTAGGATCCGTTAAATGCCTTGCGGATGACACATAGTTAAAAAGTTCATCCACTATCACTTGGACATTGTCAGCATCTGTAAATGTATAAAGGAGGTCCACAACTTTTCTTACGATAGATGAATCACGTTCATTGTTCAAAAGAAGGAAGATTAGACTCAAATTTTTATAGCGAACCGTATCGATTGCAGGTTTACCACTTGATGAACAAAGTTTCACAAGTGAGTCTAACGTCAAATATCGAATGTTAATCTCTGCGGAGGACAATAAAGAGCATAACGCGGTGACTGAATTGCTTATAGCTTCTTGAGATGGATCTAATTTTGAAGCAAAATTTATGAGCGAGAATAAGACCGAATTTAGTACGAGACGTTCCATGGGATCATTACATTGTTTCGTGCCAAGTTCAATTGCCCTTGTTACACACATTCTCAATTTTCCCAGGGTCTCGCGATCCATGTTGCTGGAATGAAGAAGTCGAGATGAGCTACTGTTTGCTTCCGTTGGAGACACTATGAGTAGACTTAGTAAAGATACAATTTTCGTTATAAGCCAAGGATTCGGAACATTGGCAAACTTGTACTCTTGAGGAAATTCGCCGCCATCAGAACGCGTGCCCATGACAATACAGTTATGAAGTATTTGTGTTAGTTGCGGCAGTAACCTTATGCAACAACCTGGGTCAATATTTTTGGCGATGAACTCCACCAAAGGAAGCACTGCAAGCATTAGCCTATAATTGCGCGTGTCGTCTAAGAGACTCAAAATTCTCTGTATCCAAAGCTGCTTACGCTGTTGATCCTTCGTCAAAATACTCTCATTACTCCTCAGCAAGGTCAAAAAGGAGAGTGCCGATTTCTTCTTCAAGGACTGAGATGACGTTGGTGATCTCAGGATTTGAAATACTTCGGACACAACTTCGTCATTCTGCGCCAACTGATCGTCCAACTTACCGACCACACCAACGAAGTTCAATGCCAGTGCAACAAAGTTATCCTCATTGCATGACAAATCCTTAATCAAGGCGTGAGTAACTCTGTCCCTTACTTTTGATATAACTATCGGGTGTTCGTAAAGCAGTTCAAAAATCATGTATGCCATAAATTTCTCTGAATAAACGTTGGATTGCAGTAACTCAACCATTTGATCCAAACCAAAGAGGATATCCTTCAATTTCATCGTATTGGAAGTTATATAGATGAACGCGAGCTTTGCAACGTACTTCTTGCGTTGATACCCTCCGATTTTATCATGCCCGTTAGTAACCTTTCTACTGGCTGACTCGAAGTGCTGCTTGATCTTAATAATCTCCGATTGTATTCTCTTTTCATGCTCTTCTGATTGTTGAGAGGACCTTAGATCGGCGATAAATAGCTGAAGACCCTTTATACTACTCCCATTGTTTGAGGTTCCACTGTTTAGAACAGTCCTTCTTCGGTCCATGACTATTTAACTGATGATCACCAATATAAAAACGCTACTCGACAGTCTAAATACTGTTTTCGAGTATGATAAAAAGTTGAATTGGCGATGAACCGACTTGTACTCCTATTTTTTTCTCTCGGCTAATACCTGCAATAGCTGAAAAACTATGGAGTAGAAACCTTAGCAACGTTACTAGACCTTAGCTAATGTTAGGCAATACCCACTATGTATTAGAATATTATCGATAGAAGGTAAATTTGACACACGGATTTTGTTATTGTTCAAACAGTTCTCAATGCACCTTACCTTATTTTCAACTTTTGTCGATCTTGGCATTTATTGCAACGAAAGCGCTGTCAATTTTGATGATCAAGCAGGACGCGTTTTTTGGTTTTCGAACTTGAAAATTAGTGAATATAGAGAACAAAACCATTCTAAAGGGTCTTCCGAGAGATAAATTACTCCTTTGAATCATCAATGTCATTGTGGGTAGATAAATATCGTCCTAAAAGTTTAAAAACCCTTTCTCATAATGAAGAATTGACGGATTTATTGAAGTCTCTTTCGCATCAACCTCGCGATTTGCCACATCTTCTATTCTATGGACCAAATGGTAGCGGCAAGAAAACTAGATGCATGTCACTTTTGGAGTCAATCTTTGGCTCAGGGGTGTATAGAATGAAAATTGACGTGAGGCAATTCGTTACTCCATCAAAACGTAAGCTTGACTTGAATGTCGTAAGCTCGGCATACCATTTAGAGATTACGCCCAGTGATATGGGTATCAACGATAGAATTGTAATTCAGGAGCTTTTGAAAGAAGTGGCCCAAATGGAGCAGGTCGATTTTCAAGAATCAAAGGAAGGACTAGCCCATAGGTACAAGTGTGTTATCATCAATGAGGCAGACTCTTTAACGAGAGACGCTCAAGCCGCATTAAGGCGTACAATGGAAAAATATTCGAGAAACATTCGTCTGATCATGATATGTGACTCTATGTCCTCTATAATATCACCAATAAAATCGCGATGCTTGATGATACGCTGTCCCGCGCCCACAGATGATGAAGCCATCGCCATTCTGAGCAAAGTTGCAACACAGGAAAATGTCAAAGTCGAGACGCCAGAAGTACTGAAGAAGATAGCGGTTTCTTCCGACGGTAACTTGAGAACCGCTCTACTGATGTTGGAATCCATGGCCTTGAATAATGAGATGCAGCTGAAGATGACGACGCCAATTATAAGACCCGATTGGGAAAGCGTAATTCTCAAAATGGCAAACAAGATTCAAAAGGAGAGGTCCGTAGGATGTCTCATCGAGTGCCGATCGATACTATATGATTTGCTAGCACATTGTATATCTGCAAGGACTATATTACAAGAATTGACATTCGCATTGATGAAGAACAACAATAGTGACAAAGTCAAAGTGGAGATCATCGAGATTTCTAGTGTGTTCGATGAAAGGCTATCATTAGGCAACAAAGCTATCTACCATTTGGAAGGGTTTGTTGCAAAAGTGATGTGTTCAATTGACGGGCAATTGTAACTATGTAATTTTACTTAGGTATTTACAAGTCCTTGCAGCGATTAGCGGCCTTTGAATAGTCTGTATTGCGGTTCCTTGGATTTTTGCAAATTTAGATAAGCCTTTGTAGGTTTCCTCTTTAACTCTTCGACGTAGTTTATCTCGGGATCATCCTTTGGATTCTTGAATCCATGAAGCCCGACTCTGACTAGCGATTCAGCAGATACAAACTCATAAACACCTGGTAGTTTAGATGCCGCTTTCCTGAAAGCTTCACGAGCCACCTTCTCATGTAAATTATCACCACTCATCTCAAAGATTATCTTCCCCGTAGGTACACGAACCATCCAATGATCGAAAGCACCTTTACCTTTACCCATTCTAGTCTCATTACCCTTAATACATACAGCAATGTTTGTACAAAGTCTTCTGACTAATTTACCGTTGGTCAAAGGCCTAACATATCTCATTAAAGCGTTATCGGCTTCTTTCAATTGTTGAGCGGTCAATCTGGTGCCCTCGGTCTTCAAACGTAAACCATACGTACCAAATTGTAAAGAAGAACCCTTGATCGAGCCTCCTATACGGACCGGCACACGACCTTTCTGCTTTTTCTGTACTTCTTTAAATCTGGGCGCATACTCGTGTTTAAAACGTATAAAGTTCACCAATGCCGAATTTGAGCCAGGAAAAAGTCTTCTTCCAGCGCCACATTTGAAAAGAGAGTTACCAAACATCCTTGGAAAACCGCAAGTGCTTTGCTATCTGCAATATTCCCAGCTTTACTCTAGCTGATTTGTACTTGACCACTTTTTTCCGTATGTATAGTCAAGAGAGTACTATCAAAAATTACGTTCGTACCATGTGATTTATCATAATACAATTAGCTCTAAAGCTACAAGGAATAAATCCAGTTGAAGAAGCTTTGCATCGTAGAGTATACTTGAGTTCAAGGAGAACAGACCTGTCTATCGACCTTTAGCTTGTGTGTTTAAGTTTGTGCTATGTGTGCTGCTGCTGCAGAGCTTCAAGTCAGATAGATCCCAATCGTGGGCACAAGAAAATTAATAGAGACAGGACATCCATTGCTAGTGACTATGATGTTTGACCATTCCTTAGATGCTCTGCCACCAATGCGATGGTCATTTAGAATCTTGGAGCGTTCCAGAGAGAAACTATACGCACGTGATTATCCCACGCACCCTCCCACGCTAGAAGTGGGATTGAGTATACTTTATTGCTCAGTATTGTAAGTGGTATTGAAATACTAACTCAGTAGTAGTTAGGAATGAGTTGTTGAGTTGTTTTAAACGTTAGTAATGGGCCCTCTAAAGCTATTGTCTTGGCATTTTATAGTAAGTAGTAACAGTAGTAGAAGTAGTTGTAGCTGCAGTCATACGAAAGGCTGCGCATTGATAGGATCGGCGCTGGTATTCCTCCTTTGCATCGTAATCGAAATAGGTAGGTGGGTTATTCTAGCACTGATTATATAATGCGGTACTTGCGAGATGTTCAGGCAACCCACGCAGAACGCACTTGACTTGCTTTGCACGTAATCGTTCATCTTTAAGAGGCTGAATTTTCGCATCCTTCTATATAAGAATACTTAAGCTTTGACATTCTTCTTCTTACAGATACCGCAACTCAGGTTCAAGAGAGAGACGGGGGTAACGACATATAGAAATGACTGTAGCATTGGGCCCTATTATTTGGGCATCTTTCAAACCTATTATAAAGATCTACCTAATCATCGGTTCTGGGTTTCTGTTGGCCAAGATGGGTATTTTATCTGTGGAGGCCACTAGAAGTATATCTGATATTGTGTTGACTATACTGCTTCCGTGTCTTTCATTCAATAAAATTGTAGGAAACATCGAGGACCAGGATATCAAGATGGTCGGTATCATCTGTTTGTCATCAGTGCTTCTGTTTGGCACGGGGCTCTTCTTTGCATACGCTATAAGAAGAACCATGCCAGTGCCGAAGCAGTGGTACGGTGGTATACTGGCTGGTGGCATGTTCCCAAATATCAGTGATCTGCCGATTGCATATTTACAAACTATGGACCAAGGTTTCATTTTCACTCCAGAAGAAGGGGAGAAGGGCGTCGCATGTGTCATCATCTTCTTAGCAATGTTCCTAATATGTGTGTTCAACCTGGGTGGGTTTAGGTTGATCGAATACGATTTCCATTATAAAGATCAAGAAAGTGCGTTAACCGACGCAGAGATAAATGATAGTTCAAACGATATTGCCGTGTCAAGCGAAACTAGCAGCTTGAACAATGGGAGCGGTCCAAAAGATGATCTACCCAAGCCTGAAAAAGCTGCGACAAAGAGCTCTGGAAGTGATACAGTAGACTATTCGAATCAGTCATCCGTTGATTCAAATGCGGGACTTACAGAGGAACCTAATAAGTCATCAGTGTCTCTGAATAACCAGTCTGAACAAAGTGACACAGCGCTTGCCAATGAACGCCATGATAATATGTGGGACTTCATATCCGCTCGTCGTACAAGAAGTCAACCCATCGCATACACAGAGGAAGAGCGAATGAGAAACCGTACTTCCAGGAGATCATCTGTGGTTACTTCTGTCCGTTCTATCGATCTAAGAGATGCTCCGGCCCAGGATGTAAGCCATTTGATTCGAGAGTACTCAAACGTTGACCAATACGGTCACCCAAGAAGGAATTCCTTACTTTCAGATCCTCAGGGAGAAGCTTTGAGCTACGTTAAGAGCGGGTCTTCCGCAATGGAAAGGATCAAAAACTCAAACCTAACCAAAATCCTAACCTCGGACGCAACAGTCAATAAAAAGGATATCGAAGCATCGGGCAGCTCTTTACCTCCATGGCTACAAAAATTTCCTTTGACTAAATTCGTTGTGTTTTTCCTCAAAAACTGTTTGAGGCCTTGCTCAATGGCGGTTATTCTCGCTTTGGTTATTGCATTTATTCCTTGGGTTAAGGCGCTCTTTGTAACTACGAAGAATACGCCTCATATCAGTCAGGCACCAGATAATCAACCAGCCCTGAGTTTCCTAATGGATTTCACAGGTTACGTTGGTGCAGCTTCAGTGCCCTTTGGTCTCCTATTATTGGGGGCTACTTTGGGTAGATTAAAGATAGGTAAACTTTATCCCGGTTTCTGGAAATCTGCAACACTCTTAGTCATCCTTAGGTTATGTGTAATGCCAATATTTGGCGTGCTATGGTGTGACCGTCTGGTAAAGGCTGGCTGGGTTAATTGGGAAGATGACAAAATGCTGTTGTTTGTTATCGCAGTTGATTGGGGTTTACCAACGATGACTACTCTTATCTATTTCACAGCAAGTTATACACCACCGGAGACCAAGGATACCATTCAAATGGATTGTACCTCATTTTTCTTAATGATTCAATATCCAGTTATGGCCATTAGCTTACCCTTCTTGGTCAGCTACTTCTTGAAGGTTCAAATGAACGTTTGAAGAGAAGTAATGCATCTTTTACTGGAATTCTTGATCCTTTTATGATAGCTCCAACAGCAACTCTGTGCCAGTAATACGTTGCCTCAAATACACACTAAAATCAGAAACTTACATCATTCATCTATAACTTTTGCATTAATAAACAGCATTGATTACAATAAACAAGATTCTATACTTGAAGACATTTATATCAAACACCCTTTTCAAATTCTGACAATAAGTATATCGAGATATTCTCTCCAAAATTGATACCAAACTGTTCTTCTATGGTCAAAGTTTGATCAAACCATTGCTTCATGACCGTGACTCTATTTCTCGACCAGTCATGGGGCAGGTACTGTGAGGAACCCCCTCTCTTCAAGAACGCGCACAAGTCTAGTATGACCCCATGATTTTTTAGCAATTCTGAGGCAATTAGCGCCGCCAAATTGGCAAATTTAGCCTGAGAGCTGTCGCTACATTTGACTAAGCATACCAGTAACCCACCGGCTTTTGCTATGATACACCGTTCTATGCTGCTATGAACTGTGCTAACAGTTCTCTCCAAGTCAGGAACAAAATGCGTTAGCCCAAGTATTTCAACGGTCTCGTTTATGCTTCCTAGAACAAACAGAAGGTTCAAGTCGATCGTGTTACCTTGGGCATCTGAACAGGGCATATTCTTAATGAAGCCGAGATCACCAGTCCTTAGATATGTCAATCCATTGTCCACTTCACTCCGCAGCTTGCTTTTAAATTGATCAGTGATGAATGGGTCCTTGGTCAGCATTTGCGTAGATTTCGAATCAATACTGTCCTTGCAAATAGAATAACTAAAGGCATTACCCTCAGAGCAGCACCATATCTCACCAAACTCTCCATCGTAGCAGGGAAGGTGCGTTTCAGGGTTCACAATAGACACATCGGTGCATACCGGGACGATGCCTGAATGTTGGACTCGAAGTGCCGCCCTACAGCCTGAAGCTGACTGGTCCACTGTTTTGACAATACCCTCGCGCAGAGCAACGGGATCCAAGTATAAATCGATCGGAGGAATACCTAAGTAAGAGCGTAATGTGATATGTGGATTGAAGTGATGTTGATAAACATAGTTAATCTGGCTCGGGCTCAATGATACGGCCGAATTTTTCCTGATTAAATTCTCTATTTCCAGGGTCTGAGGCCTTCCTGAGAATGGTACCATGAGATTTTGGACATTCCTGAAGAGGTCAGGTCTCAAGACTGTTGAGGAGTTCTTCTTGGCCGCTGTAGCACCTACCTTATTCTTCACCAGGAAATTTGCTTTTTCTACCAACATGTAAAAAGTTTGTGGTTTGAGGTAAAGATTTCTTACATTCAAATTTTGAAGGCCAATCAGAAAGCTCTTTGGATCAGATGTCACCTCGGATAAGCTAAAAAGGCTGGTCGTCGAGCCGACATAAATCCCAAGAAGGCAACTGATGATAAATCCCATGTCATTTGTGTGTGAAGATAATGAGAATATCGGACTGTCCGTTGTGAGCTGTAACGTTTCTTTCAATATTTTACAAGAATTCATAAAGGTTGAATGGGTCATGCTTACGTGAATGTTGTTGTTGGCATCATTCTCTCCATCAACCCATATTACGCATGGGATTCTGCTCGGATCGGTGCCAGGCTTCGGGCTGTATTTTTCTTTCAATATATTTTTAAAGAGACTGATTGTTAGATTCGATTTCTTCTTAACCTTAGAGATGGATGTTATCTTCGGTAGAAGGTTTTTGTATTTTTTTAGCGCCTTACTCACAGCGACGTGATTGTCAAGCAGGCTGTATGTTTTGGCATCCGTGAAAATCCTTTTAACACTATAAGACTTGACCACATTTACGAACTTTTTTGTCTCGTTCTCTGCATCATTCTCATTTAAAACAGCGTAAGGAATCACAATGAAGTTACAATACAAACACGCTAGTACCATAGCAACATACTCCACTGAGTTTTCACACATAATGATGACCCTATCGCCACGCTTTAAGGGGGTCTTGGATCCTACAATCTTCTTTAAAAATGATGCGACAATGCGCTCGAAGTAGCGCCATGAGACCTTTTTATGAATATTATTCTCACTGCTTGAGCTGGAATTATCACTCCCGTCATTAAAAGCTGAATCGTTTCCACTGTTTTTAATTCTCCATTCTAAAATTTCCAAAATGTTGCTATAGTCAGTCAGTCTCTTACCGGTACGTAAATCGATTGATGTTTCACGGTAGTCAATTCCAGATGTTTGCCATCCGGAATCTAATGACGGCGGCATCTTTTGGAGAAATTCCTCGGCCAATGAAGATCTTCTAAGATTCGAAAGATGCTCTGAAAATATGCTCTCGTTATAATACAAAGAATGCGGAACGAAATCCAGCACAACATTATCAACTTGAAACTTTACGAACCTTGAATCTAGCTCTCCATTAAAGAACTTTTTCTCAACCGTACTGTTAGCCAACTCCAGCGAACAGTATCTTCTAGGTAAAGACTCTGGTGGAACGACCATAACACAGAAGGGCTGTATCCTGTGAAAAATCCATAAAATTCGGTAGATCTGTTCGGTGAAGTCGTTAAGCTTTCGTTGTAATGAATCTTTCTGCCGGTCGGTGATAACCCCAGAAGCGGCATCTTCTGGTGCAGAGGATCTTACCAATGAGCTTTCTACGACAACAACGAGAAAGTGTTCCTCTTTATTGTGATTGAGTTCAAAGGCTGATACTTCGAATGCGGTGTTTACTGTTCTAACAACCGTCTCAGTCACCTGTTGAAGGTAGTACGTCTGTACAATCCTTTTTGTTTTCTTGGAATCTGTTTTGGAGGACTTTGAAGATATCAAATCAGAATTCTCGTTTGATTGTTTTAGTTTGCTAACATCAGAAGTGTGGGCCCAATTGGGAAGTCTTATCAACTGATTTTGTAGAAACATGTCTTCCACAAGAGATAAAACATAAATTTTACCATTATGAATGAAGCCCATTAACTTTGTCCTCATGAAACTAATGGTAGATGGGCATATGTTCATGATAGTGTTCAACCTTTCTCTTGCCATTGAGGACGCATTATCCTGAGTTAGAAAATGAAACATCTTTTGATAATTCAACTTGGCTCTAAAGACAAAATCATTGATTCGATCCATTTGATAAAATTCATCTGTAAGGCTCTCCGAATGCGCCCATATCTCACCCACTGTAAGATCTGAAACCAGAGTGTTGTCGTCGGGATTTACGACACACACGGTAGCATCTGGAATTGGAAATCCAAAAGTGGCCAATCTCAAATATTCCTTGAACGAGCTGGAAGAGTTTATCATTGCGGTCACGCTGGGCTCAACAACGTTGCCTCTCAGTTTCTCTTTGTTGACAAATAACTCATCGTGCAACCGCAGCTTAGAATCGTGAACTTGAAAATTGTCCAATTTTCCTAGCTGATCTCTCAGAGATACAAACACACCACCAAAATCAAGAAGCGTTAATATGGGTGAGTAGCATACGGAGGCGTCAATACACCCCAGATTCTTCAACCATTTATGAACAATCATGTCTGTAACTTCTGTGTCTATAGTAGTACATGAAGTTAGACAACATTTGATGCAGCTAAATTCAATTCGATGTTTCTTGGAGATAGCGGACTGCGGATCATCCAGATAATTTATCACCACCTGTTTCAGTTGCAATTGGTCGTTGAGAAGTATATCAGCTCTATGGCGATCTATCATATTCTCATAACCACCTGGTTTCTGCAGTAATCTATGATCAATTGAGATTAGAAGATTTCCTGAAAAAATGTTGAATATAACACCCAGAACAAGTCCAGTTGATCTTGTCGGATCTAAACTATTCAAAATAGTGTATTTGGAAAAAGATTCTTTCTTGTTGAATGGTCTTTTAATATCATTCTTTTTCCACTGCGGCATGGAACGGGAATTTATTATGCTACTGAGTGTCTTGAATTGATTTGAAAGGACTTTGTGCTTCATTACTACACCGGATAGCCTACCTAGCGGTGTCCTTGTAAATTCAATGTACGAGACGTTTGGGATATCAAACGTAGGTATAGATTTCCTTGCCTTCGATAGTAATCCGAGATCATCGGATTTGATGAAGTTTATTTGCGAAAAGAACTCATTTTTGACCAATTTTATTTTAGTGTGGTTCGAAGTAGTGTGCAAGTTATCTACTTGGTAGTAACAATCATTCGAGATGAGTACATGCTTTGAGTTTGTCAGTTTGATGATCTCCATAATCTCACCAAGAGAGTACGTTTCAAAAGAAACCGGTACGGCAACCATTCCGGCTATAAAGCAACCCAATAATGCAACCGTAAACTCTATTACCTCATTTCTATTATACCACAATAAAATCTTGTCCATCTTGTATAGATGTTCCTTGTGTAAGACGTGGGCAACTTTCTCAGCTCTCAAATAGAGCTTATCCCAGCTAATAGAGGTCTCTTTGCCTTTCAAGTTAATACTAATAAATGCAGTCTCGCCAGAGTAATGTTCGAATCTACCTCGCAGAATCGAAGGCAATGAATCCGAAGCCGCAGGACTTTCCTCTCGAGGTAACAATGGTATCATTGGGTTATAAGCGATTCCAGAAATCTCATTGGATGGGATTGATAGCTGGACTGAAGGCGTTCGACCCTTCAACGTGGAGTTTGAGTATCCGGAGGCAGAGTTTCCAGTTGTGACACGATAAAGTGATTGATGACGAAAATGCTGGGATGAATTTTGATTCTTCTGAGCACTAACGTCGTTGATTGGAGTTTGATACATTGATGATGATGCAACAGAATTGTTATCGCCATGGAATGGAGAACCCTGAGATGCGCGAATACTAGATCCCCAACTTTGATTTCTCATATGCATATGGACTGCAGGTTGATTTGGTGATTTGACTGGCGTTAAAGGATTCCTTTGGCCATTGGCATACTGATCTAGCAACAGTTTCCTTTTCGTTTCATAACCTTTCAAAGTCAAATTCTCGTCAACGTAGTCCTTGACCAGTTCTTTCAACTGAGCCTGGAGAAACGGAGGCAAATTTGTAGGAATAGACAAATCAGGCATTATAAGAAAGTTATCCAACTAAAGAATCATCGATAGCCTCGCCCATCCATTTCTTGTTGAAAGACCATCTATTCGCTATATGATCAATTCACCTGGTAATTGTTGATTTAAAGAGCCGATACGGATCATGTGACTAGAGAGAAGAAGGGAACATCAGCGTGCCAGCCACTTGAAATATCATCTCCTAGTCTATTATGAAAGTCAGAATGGACTTCAAACGACCCACAGTTGCTTCAAGATAAGTTCGCATTCCTTTCTGGGGCCTCCTCATGAACATTATACTACAGTAATTTGCAACTGTTTCAAGCGAGGTACTACATCACGGACTACGCCATAGCACACTCACTAATGCAAAATACAGAAATGCATACAGAAGAGGTATGATTTCATGCTCCAGGGGCCTCTATGAATGACCATTGACTATGAACCTCTGCTATCCCTCATCTCATCTTTGCTTCAGCCAGTCCAATCATTAGGCACGAACCTTGTTGTCAGCAAGGTAAGTGGCAGAAGGGCTTGAGTCCTTTGTCAATAATCATATTCATGTCATTGAACAGATCAAACACTTCTCTGTGAGGACTTATTTGGCCCCTTGCCAGTGCGACACATTGACCCATCGGAAATTAATCAGCTTTCGTCGCTTTCAGTCTTTCTGGTCTACTTTGCAGGTAAAGGTAGTTATTTGCTTGGCGTTCATCGACATAATTCAATCAAGATGGGTAATTCAGTCTCAAGGGCATTGGGGAAGCTCTTTGGGTCTCGCGAAATGAAAATTCTTATGCTGGGGTTAGATAATGCTGGTAAGACGACTATACTGTACAAATTGAAGCTGAATAAAATAAAGACGTCGGCCCCAACTGTGGGGTTCAATGTTGAGACTGTCGCTCACAAGAATGTTAAATTCAATATGTGGGATGTCGGTGGTCAAGAACGTTTGAGACCGCTTTGGAGACACTATTTCCCGGCCACCACAGCATTGATTTTTGTTATAGATTCCAACGACAGGGATAGACTGAATGAAGCCAAGGAAGAATTGTACAGTATTATAAGTGAGAAAGAAATGGAAAATGTTGTACTACTAGTTTGGGCAAACAAACAAGATCTGAAGGGTGCTTTGAAACCGCAGGAAGTTTCAGATTATCTACAACTAGGCGACAATCTGAAGAATCAACTTTGGTGTGTTGTTGGAAGTAATGCATTAACTGGACAAGGTTTAGTGGAAGGTCTTTCATGGATTTCCAACCATACCGGCAAGAAATAAAAGAAATAACTTTGAATATGATGCAGACATTTGATAGCTGTTGTATAGATACACTTAGAAATAATTAATTTCTACCTTTTATTACGTTAGTTCCCGTCTTTGACCAGAACCTCAACGGTCCCGTTGGAATTACCGAAATAAACTTTAGCAGCGTTATTGATGAACAAACCAATTTCAACAACCCCAACTAGAAGTTTAACCTGCTTGTTTAAAAGTGAAGGATCTTCGATTTGACCAAAATCCACATCCAGGATAAAATTATTGTTATCAGTTACTATTGGACCGGCCTTGGCCTTGCCGCCTTGTCTCAATTGAACACTCGAAGCATTGAACTTGTTCAAGAGATCGTTCTTGACTCGTACATAAGCTGGAGGAACAACCTCAATGGGCACCCCTTGTCTCCAAACGGAACCTAGTAGTCTTGGTGATTTCTTGGAAGAATCTGCGACAACGATGAAGGTTTCAGCACTTGTGCTGACAAGTTTTTCCTGAAACAAGCAAGCACCACCACCTTTAATTAGTTGTAGATCGTGATCAACCTCATCGGCACCATCAAATGCTATGTCAACCTTGGGATTCTGTTCAATAATACCATAGTTCAATCCATTATCCATAATAAGTTGCTTTGATTGGAAACCTGTGGCTATACAGATAAATTTCGAAACGTAATCCCTAAATTTGGCATCTTTCAAATATTGCCCTAACCTCTCAGCCACATAGACCACCGTACTACCACTCCCTACACCAATAACTTTGTGCTTGAAGACGTCCAAATTCTCGTCCACCGCACGGTATGCAGCTGCTCTTTTGGCATCTTCTATGGGACTACCCAGAGATGGCAAGTCCTCAATCTTAGGTACAGTATAAAAAGACATTTCTCCACAATTGATTATCGTTCTCCTCAAGTGGTAACTACGTGTAAATCCGTTTTTGAACTTGAGAAGGTTGAAACCTATCCTACAGAACATAAAACTTTACAACAAATGAGTAAGGTTTAAATGAGAAAAGATAAGACGGGGTTGATTAACTTCTGACCATATGCATACGCAAAGAATGAATCATTACGCCGGTGCCGTAACTTGCCCAGATTTTTTTCAGTTTTTTTCCACTTTCTAATTTGACCGCAGAGTTGCGACTACAACGGACAATCGGGGTGGATCTTCAATCACACAGAGCAAGGCACCCAAGAAGCATGCTGAGTCACCTTTGTCTATTACAATGAGGTCGAGAGACCGCAAACCATTTACATACATCTTTATCTATAGAAACGTCCTGCAGTTGAGCTGGCGTCTGAGCTAATTCTTTGCAATGACTCAGTAGTAGTCGTTTTCTTTAATAGAGAGTGGCACTATGGCGTCTTTCCCCATATGCAACTAATGATTTATTTCTGATGACTGTCAATTTAAGACATCAGTACATCCTTTCAATTACATAAACACGTACACCCAACAATGCATATATTCTGCGCGTCGCTGATTCAAACCTTACCTCGCGCTAGGACTCGATCCTTGGGCTTTCAAGGCAGGCAGCCCTACCCAGTAGAGAGAGACCGCGTGCATACGGTACCAGTACTGCGCTCCCACTAGAGCATCCCGCCTGGGAAGATTCTGACGCATAACCGCTAGGCGGGATCCTGCCGATGGTGAGCTCAGACAGTGCACGGACGGGACATCGCCATCACTCTCGCAAACGAAACTTTCCAATGGAAGCACTAGGAATCTACGGTATCATGGAGGAATAGTGGTAGGTAGCTGCCACTGGCGGGAAGATTGGTAGTATTCTGCGCTGTTGTGGTTGATTGACAAAATATTCGTGTAATTTGAAAAGTAATACTTATTCTCTTACTGTGATTTCGACCGTAGTTAAGGAACCCGCAAGCAAGAAGAAACATCACCAACAATGTCTGCTCCACAAGCTAAGATTTTGTCTCAGGCTCCAACTGAATTGGAATTGCAAGTTGCTCAAGCTTTCTCCGAATTGGAAAACTCCTCTCCAGAATTGAAAGCTGAATTGAGACCTTTGCAATTCAAATCTATCAGAGAAGTATGTTATAAGCATTTGTTTATTGATGCAGAAGAGATTGAGAATGAGATATCGTGACTTCAGATAGACGCTTCAAAAAATCGTATACGTTCTAAGTTTGGTTACTCCCTATCTCTAGGCATTCCAATGGAAGTATCCGTTTACTAACATTTATTTGTTTTTTTTCAACAGATCGAAGTTGCTAGTGGTAAGAAAGCTTTGGCTATCTTTGTCCCAGTTCCATCTTTGGCTGCCTACCACAAGGTTCAAATCAAATTGACCCGTGAATTGGAAAAGAAATTCCCAGACCGTCATGTTGTCTTCTTGGCTGAAAGAAGAATCTTGCCAAAGCCATCTAGAAGATCTAGACAAACTCAAAAGAGACCAAGATCTAGAACATTGACTGCAGTTCACGACAAAATTTTGGAAGATTTGGTTTTCCCAACTGAAATCGTCGGAAAGAGAGTTAGATACTTGATCGGTGGTAACAAGGTCCAAAAAGTTTTGTTGGACTCCAAGGATGTTCAACAAGTTGACTACAAATTGGAATCCTTCCAAGCCGTTTACAGTAAGTTGACTGGTAAGCAAATCGTTTTCGAAATCCCAGGTGAAACTCATTAAATGTAACCCTCGTTTTAATTTCCAACCTCAATGAAAACAGAGATTGAACTTTGAGACAAATCCTCCATCCATATAGTCCTTTTTCTATATTAAAAATGTTTTAATAGGTGTATAATTTTTAAAGCGTTTTCATTAGTACTTTAATCTTACTTATGGCCGGCCACTATGAAATATCATTCAAAGCTGCTCTGTTTATAAACTTGTTGTATGCATTATCTTCAGGGTAGCTTCTTACCTCCGATTTGGTCTTTGGAATGTCATAGTACTTGATGGATTCAAAATCATCCTTAACCAGTTCGACCTTATTATCAATTTCCGTAAACTTCTTGACATTATGCAAACCAGCTGGTGCCTTTTTCCGATCTGCGCATATGTTTTCCTTAATGATCTCTTTCGGTTGTTCCCTTCGTAATTCTTTCGAGGTATCATTGTTCTTGGAGGTTAGAACGATGATACAAGCTGTAAATCCTCCGATAATAACAACGTACTTGAGAAGTGTAATCATTGTTAGTAATATACCGCCAAGAAACATTCTCAGTAATGGTCCCAACAGGGAGACTGTAATCATCACAGAGCATCCTAACACGAAAGAAGGCAGGTGTATCACATTGACCGGATCTACACGCACTTTCGAACTAATTCGGCCAGCATTCTGATCTATCCAATTATGCATACGCTCCATTTAGTTAGTTTTATGCATTTGATCACTATTTTACAACTCTCTTCTTTGATGAATCGAAGGTCTCTCTAATATGCCAAAATTCACCTCCGGCTCTCATGCATGATCTGGATGTCAGGTTTTTTTCGTGCTTTCCTGATCTACAAAAATATTAAAAAAGTTGAAATTTAGTGTCAGAACTTCTAAACACTGACTAAAATCAGGTTGCCCAGTCCTTTTCCTGGTAGACGGTCGCCTAAAAATACTTAAACTAATGCTAAGGGAATGGTAAAGCGCAAACAGCTAACTATCCTCTTCTTGATTGCCTCATTCTCGCCAGTTTCCTCCCAGGAGGTAATTGGAAATTAGATGCTGGCGCTTGTTGTACCGGTTGTGCTAGTTGTCCCGCAGCTAAACCCCCAGTCGAACCGAAACCTATTGGTGCATTATTGAATGGTGCTGTAGGTTGAGGAACTGCACCAAATATTTGGGATGGAGGAGGTGTTCCACCAAATACCTGTTGTGGTGGAACAGAAGACACTACTGGCATCGAGGGTTGGTTTGATGCACCTGAAAATATTGCACTAGGATCTACTGATGGGTTGTTGCTGAAATTCAAGTTAACTGTGTTAGATGGCGTAAATGCCCTGCTTGAGTTGCCTGAATTACCGATAGCCGGTGGTGTGGCAGATTTGCCAAACGATGGAGACGGAGTGGTACCGAAAGGTGCTTGCAAAGGTTGCGGTTGGCTGAATGACGTTGTAGCACCAGCCGTTGTACCCACATTGCCCACGGACGTTCCGAATGAGAATCCATTCGTACCTTTACCTGCGCCGATAAAAGGGTTGGGATTGGCCCCAGATACACTAAGAGGAGCGGCCTGAGGTGCTGCATTAGGTACTGATGTAGTATTTCCTGTCCCAAATTTGAAGGCAAAATTTGTTGTATTGGGCTTTGTGTTGTTCGCCGTGGAGCCAACCCACGAGTTACCGGCAGCCTGGGACGACCCATTTTTAGTGAAAGAGAATCCGGTATTATTCACAACAGGAGTTTCAGACGTGGAAGGTGCTTCCGGTTTGAAAGAAGAAAATTTGTTGGGTTCCCCTCCTGTGACCGAGAATGCTGGAGACGGAGCATCTTTCTGTCCGAATGTGAAAGAGGGTTTAGTAGCTTTATCATCCGCCGGTTTACTGATTCTATTGAAGGAAAACCCACCACTTGACGTTGAGGCTATTACCGGCTTGGCATGTGCTTGATCATTATTCCCAAAAGTGAAGGAACTCCCAGGTGTACTTTTCTTCTCATCCACCGCAGTATCTTTATTCGTTCCAAAGGAAAATGAGGGTGCCGCTAACGAAGCTTTTGAGTCGGATGTGCTATTTCCGAAAGAAAATTTAGGCTTTTCGTTCTGAACACTTGTGCCGTCATTAGTATTAGAACCAGAAGGTTGCTTGGATGCGTCCGAAGGATTCTGTTGTGGGTCAGCCGTCGCAACAGCTTTACTGCTTTCTCCAAAATTGAAGGACGGCTTGGAGATCGTGTCGTTATTCGTTTTATTACCAAACGAAAAAGCAGTGGCACTACTTGGAGTGCCTTCCTCTTTACTTCCAAAAGAAAATGATGGCTGAGCCACAAGATCACCCTTTTCCTTAGTACCAAAGGAGAAAGACGGCACCGCACTTGACTTTCCGCCATTCAGCTGAGGTAGGTCACTTGGTGTATTTGGTTGCTCCTTAATAGGTTTAGTAGAAAATGATGAAGTTCCAGCAATCTTGTTGGACCCCAACAGAGACTTCGATTCCAGCGTACTTTTTGAGTTTCCACCGAACGTGAATGGAGTTGTACCCAAAGAGGAAGGTTTCTTTATAGATTCATTATTACTCTTACTCCCAAAAGCGAATGTAGGCTTATCAGTAGCACTTTGGCCGGCAGGTATCGCTGATGAGAATGAAAACTGAGGAGCATCACTGGAATCACCCCGTGTAGGTCTCTTTCTTTTAGGTTCGCTATCGTCTCTATCTTCTTCATAGTTTTTGCGACTATTTGCTTTAGGTTTTTCTTCGAATGAGAATGGTTTTGGGGCTATGGCAGTTGAAGGGGCCTCTGGAAAACCCGCTGAAGGTTTGTTCTCTGCCAAATTTGCGGATGCATTACCACCGTGAGATTCAGCCTCTGGAGTAGATGTACTCGGTTTGGATGAAAAGGTAAATTTGACGTGGGGATTTTTTCCATCCACTTTAAACGATGAGCCAGTGGGAGTCTGTGGGCCGTCGAATTTTGACGGACTGGGTTTCGATGGGGTGTCATTGCCTTTTATAAAGTCAAAACCAACCGAAGGCAGAAGAATCTTATCGTTCTCACTTGATTTATGATCTTCCAAACGTGACTCATGGGACACAGAGCTAGTAATGGCCTTTGAGTTTTGAGGTTTCTCCAGTTGCTTGCTGCCAAATAGGGGCGAAGGTTGTCCCTTCAGTAAAAGGTCTCGTTGAGCCGCCGAGAGAGAGTTTGTATTGACATCTTGGTAGGCATCACGGCGTGCCACAACCGGTTTCACTAGTGATAATGATGGAGAATCCATGTGGTCGTTGTCGGCGTCATTAATGATGGTCTTTGCCACTTTCTTCTGGTTATCATATTCTGAGAGATCGTATTCGAACTCGCCTGACCATTTCGTACCGCGTCTCAAGCTCTTTGTAATCTTTTTCCTCTTCAAACTCTTCAGTCCGTCTAATTTGTCCTCTTTCACAGTTTGCTTCACTGGTGATGGAGTGGAAGACGGCTGTTGGGAGAAACTCGAGGTGTTGGGATTAACCACGCTGAGATCATATCCGTGTTGGTCACTGAATGCCATATGTGGAGTCTGTAACGAGTGAAGTGCGCTCAAACTCAGTTTCCGCCTCATCTCTTGCTTTTGCCTTAGCAATCGTAAGCGTTGGACAGGCAATATGGGTAACACTGGAGGTCTGACCTCCGAATCGGTCTCGTAGAGTATTAAAGATCCTTGGAAATTAGGGGACTCAATACCTCCACTACCAAGTGGGCCTGTACCACGTAGTTCAACGCTAGCATCATCCGCTAGGCCATCTTCCTCATCAGCATGGTTCTTGAAAGTAACATTGCCATTGTGGTGCCCTGCATTAGTCTCTGCTGGTCTTCTAAAGAAGTCCACTATAGAAGAAGATATCGACCTCGTTCGGACATCCATCGCTGTAGGAGATCCACGCTTTTTTCAATATACAAACCGGTTTTCGATGTGAAATTAAACCTGGATCGTCTATGAATCCGTTAAGGAGTCCTTTATTAATGGGTTCGATCGATGACATTTCTCTTGTCCAATATGATGATATCCATCCCCAGCAGAGACATTTCAAAAACTTTTCGTCGTCAACAGCGATTTTATTGAGGTTGACGCGAATGTTATACAACATTTGGGGGACAGGACGTGTTGCAACTCGATAGCTTCGTTATATACGCCTAAGAGGTTTTGAAAGTCAAAGCACGGTCAATATTGTGAGTCTCATTGAGAGAACAGTGTGAAGTATGCCAGATTTCAAGTTACCTCCTGGTAAGGAGCGGTTTGCGAAGCTTTTAGGGCTTACGGTGATTGGTTTAGTGACCTTTTTTGTGATCTTCAGTGGTGGTAGTCTCAGTGGCAACGGTGTTGCTACATCAACAGTTTCCAATTCCAATGGGAGATATAAGGTCAATGAAGTGCAATACCCTAAGTACACTGGTCACAAAGAAAAAGCTACATTTGTTACTTTGTCACGTAATTCCGATCTTTACTCTTTGCTTCCCTCGATAAAATCTGTCGAGGATAGGTTCAACCATAAATTTCAGTACGATTGGGTTTTTTTGAATGATGAAGAGTTCACCGATGAGTTTAAGCGTGTAACCAGCGCGTTGATTAGCGGTAAAACCAAATATGGGTTGATTCCAAAGGAGCAATGGTCCTTCCCACCTGATATCGACTTGGATAGAGCTGCCAAAACTAGGGAGCAGATGAAGGAAGATAAAATTATTTATGGAGATTCCATCCCATACAGATTTATGTGTCGTTACGAATCGGGATTGTTTTACAGACATCCGTTAATGGAAGAATACGATTGGTATTGGCGTGTTGAACCAGATGTCAAACTCTACTGTGATATCGATTATGATGTTTTCAAATTCATGAAAGACAACAATAAGAAATACGGGTTTACCATCTCTATAAAAGAATATCATGCTACGATCAAGACATTGTGGGCCACAACGAAGCAATTCATGGAAGAACACCCAGAATATCTAGCCAAGGATAATATGTTGGATTTCATCAGTGACGATAGTGGCTATTCTTATAACCTATGTCATTTCTGGTCCAATTTCGAGATCGCCTCGTTGGATTTATGGAGGAGTCCCGCCTATTCAGCATATTTTGATCATCTAGATAAGGCTGGTGGATTCTTTTACGAGAGATGGGGTGATGCACCAGTCCATTCAATCGCTGCAGCACTTTTCTTGAACCGTGACGAGATCCATCATTTCGACTCGATGGGCTATTACCATCCACCCTTCCATGCCTGTCCAGTGGATGATGATGTTCGTTTGAGTCACAAATGTGATTGTAACCCTAACCAGGACTTTACCTGGAAAGGATACTCTTGTACTACCAAATTTTACACGGTGAATAATATCCCCAAACCAAAGAACTGGCAAGCACATGCCGATTGAATCATTTATAAGCGTTATACATTATATTTCTTAAATAAAGAATGAGTTAGTTCAACGCCTAGGAACGTTGCGGCGTTTGCTGGGAAAGACCTTAAGAGAGCCGGGCCAAGACCTGGGAAAAACCCTTTGATACCACCTCTGGTGTGATAAATTTCCCTAGTGGCATCCAACATACTCTGTTTAAGCTGCGAAGAAGAAGCCTGTAATTTCGTCTTTATCGTATCGATTGGGAAAACCACGAGCCACATGGACATACCAGCGACACCTCCCGAAATGCAAACGTTAGTGATGTTAATTTCGTCACCTGTTTGTGACTTTTTGTTCAACATTTTCTTGCAAACTTCATAAGATGCAAAATACAACGCACTACCGGGGCCATCTCTGGCCAAAGTCGCCAAAGATCCTTTGAAAAGCGATTGAACACCACCTTCTGCGACCAATTTCTTTGCTGCCTGAACGAAAGACCCACTGGATGACGTTTGCAAAACCACTTTTATGCGCTCTGTAGGAGCCATGACCAAAGTAGTTGGAATAGCACTAATAAAACCAGCGGAGGCCATCTGGGATGTGGTCAATTGTGATCCAACAGCCTCAGAATCACTTTTCCAAGTGACCATCTTCTTCCCCACGTCATAACCCCAAAACGAAACTGCAAATATGGGAGTAACCCCCAGCAACGGTGGGATCACACCTTTGTAAAAGCCACGCACAGAGTTTGCCAAAACGGTACCACTGGTCGCACTTCTGGCCTCGGTCAAGATCTTAGCCACAGCATCCCCAGCCCCTTTAGCTTGACCATTTTGACATCTGACCTTGATCAGATCGAACGGATGACCTGTCAACACCGCACAAACACCACCGACACCACCGGCCACCAAAGATTTCAAATTCTCACGGAATGCATTTGAGCCACTTCCTTTGCTCTCCAAATTGCCTACTTCTTCTTTCATTAACGTCGACTCGCTCAAAGTTGTATCGGAAGACATCGCGAACCCACGTAAATTAATCAAGTTTATGTTGCTACCTCCAAATCACAGAATACCACATTTGCCGATGGGATCACATACAAGGGTATATATATACACATATTTATATAAGTTATATGTAGGGGCTTACGAGCATTACAACAGCGATGACTTGCTTGACTTGGATAGCATTAACCCGACCGAGTCATCACACATCGCTTATTTTCAGGAGGGGTAGCGTTTATCATTGTTGTCAAGGATTAAGGTCCGAATATTAAGGCCGTGATTGCGAGGAAAGGATGCATGACCCAAACAAGGAATAGTAGCGTGACGCTTAAGAAGAACGCTATCGGACGTCACGCTGGCTGTAGACGAAGAGAGGCGTGGAGGGTCGTCGCTTCGAATGGGAGATGCGAAAACTTCCTTACATCGTCCTCCAAACCCTGGAGTAAAAAGTAATTGTTGATGGTTGCTAAGAGATTCGAACTCTTGCATCTTACGATACCTGAGAATTCCATGGTGCATAGTTTACCACGCACAAGAATCGAACTAACGTTAATTCTTGAATCAGGCGCCTTAGACCGCTCGGCCAAACAACCATGTTATTTTGTTATCAGATGAGAGAGCTTTTTCGTCTATGTTCAATTATCCCTTTCACAAGGTTTGTACGATTTTATGTTTCTTTACCCGTTGTTTCCTCTTTACTAATTACTTATATCAAATTAAACCTTTCTGCCTTTTACTCTTCTATTTCTTGTTCTTCTGTGTCTTGCCGTGTCCGCCGCGCAGACTATTTACCTTAATGCAATCAGTGTAGATTGAAGCGATTTTACACTACTAAGAAAAGGTACTGAAAGAAAAAAGGAAATACATTGTCGAATAATGAGCATCCCTGCCAACCTGTATCCTGGGTTGAATGATATCGTTGATGTTTTGGAAGAGTTTCCCCTGGAGACTTCACGATATTTCACGCTTTTACATGAGATTGATGCTAAATGTGTGCACTCTACGCCTAGCCTGAACCAAAAGATTGACACATTTCTCACCTGCAAAACAAATGGCACTGTGGACAAGAGAGCTCTACTTAGTAACATGAATGGTCTCTTCGAAGAATTGATGCCGTCGTTAGAGGAGAAAATGCATGTCTCGTCGATTATGTTGGAGTCCCTACATAAACTCACCACTCGGTTAGAGTTGGCGTACGAGGTTGCTATCAAGAACCAAGAGATACCAACTAGTTTGAGGCTAGGAGTTGATAATCACCCTGCAATGCATTTGCATCACGAGCTGATGGAGAAGATCGAGGCCAGGTCGAATAGCGGTAACGGTAATGGTGGAGGAAGCTCCAATGGGAACAAAACCTCGCAGGCGTTGCGTAGCGAATCCAGAAGAGAAGCTATGGTAGCCAACAAGCGACAGGTGGGCACCCAGACGACCGCATCAACAGTTATAGCGGCAACTACGGCCGACAAACAGCAGTACGATTTGGCATTCCCAGAACAGGAGACGAAAAAGAGAGTTAATACTGGGAACATAGCAACTACTGGATCTCTACCCGATGCTAAGAAACGTAAAAGAAGAGCAAACGTTAGTACCGTTGCCGTTGTACCGGGATCAAAGACCGATTCCACAGTAGAGATCAAGGCGAAAATGGATTCCACAGTTGCGAAAGCAAAAACGAATGAATACGGCGAACCGCTATATTGTTATTGTAACCAGGTGGCCTACGGGGAAATGGTGGGTTGCGATGGTGCCCATTGTGAATTGGAATGGTTTCATTTACCGTGCATCCATCTCGATCACATTCCGAAGGGGAAATGGTATTGCGATGATTGTAAAAAGAGGAAAACCTGATGAAGAGACATGACCAAAGCAAGATTATTCATTCTCTATGGGTAGCTTTCATTCTGCGCAACGCATATGAGCAGCATAGGGTCATCATGTTAGTTTACTTTAGTTCGTACGTCAGTAGGAAAGTTTATGTTGCCCTCGGATCCCCTTGCCTCGCTCGAGAAATTTTTCAAAGGAACAAAACAAACAAATATTCTATTATTAATACAAATCGCTTTTCAACTGGATTTGTTTGCACAAAGGAGTAAGCAGGATCAGTTCAAACGGGCATTCGTTCCATTTGTTGTGTTCTGAATTTTTGACCAGAGTATTTGTTCAGATAACTAGTCGTCAAAATCCCAAAGTCCTTTGTTGACTGATAATTTCCCTTTCTAAATCGTTTAGAGACAATAGTATTTACTATCACTGAGAATGTCGTTGAGCAAATCTAACATAAGAGAGTATAAACTGGTAGTAGTCGGTGGTGGTGGTGTTGGTAAATCTGCGTTGACAATTCAACTGATTCAGTCGCATTTTGTCGATGAGTATGATCCGACAATTGAGGATTCGTACAGAAAGCAAGTTGTTATCGATGACAAGGTCACCATCCTGGATATATTGGATACTGCTGGTCAAGAAGAATATTCCGCAATGAGAGAACAGTATATGAGAACTGGTGAAGGTTTCCTATTAGTATATTCGGTGACATCTAGAACATCTTTTGATGAATTGATGACATACTATCAGCAGATCCAAAGGGTCAAAGATGTTGACTACGTTCCAGTAGTTGTGGTGGGCAACAAGTCCGATCTTGAAGAAGAAAGACAAGTTGCTTATGAGGACGGTTTGAACATGGCCAGGCAGGTCAATGCGCCTTTCTTGGAAACCTCTGCTAAACAAGCTATTAACGTCGATGAAGCGTTCTATACTTTGGTTCGCCTTGTTAGAGATGAGGGCGGTGTATACAATCAGCATCCAAAGCGTAATGCCAGCACAGGTAATGCTAACGTCGGAGCAAACGGTGTCGGGCAAGGTAGCACTGTTAACTCTTATGACAAATTTAGTGGTAATGAAGGTGCAAACGTTAATGCCAATAACACGCACAGTTTAAATAGTCAAGTTGAGTCCAACATTCATTCCCAAAATAATGCTAGCCATAAAGCTCAGGCCAGCGTTGCTGGCCAACAGAAGCCTAACACCGGTGGTCAAACGGCAGCAAGCGTTGGAAATAATGCAAAGCAAAGTAGAGCACAGCAATCAGCAAATACCAATGGCCCATCACCAAAGGAATCTAAAAGTAAGTCTGGAGGCTGCTGTACTATTTGTTAAGGGGATCCGTTTCATTTCTCCCGGTACTCTACAAAAAGAAAATAAGCAGATAGCCTAAATTTGTACTATTATTAAATATATTTCTATTCACATCTCGTCTCTTTTATTGCAGATTTACCTATAAGCTCTTTTGATCTTTTCTATATATTCGTAGACAGTCTCAGTTTATGAAATGTAGACTTATAAAATGTAGGATAAGGCTAGCCACTACAAATTCCCCAAAAGCTCTGTTTTTCGAAATGCCTGGAAAAGAATCCACCAACTGTAACCTTAAACTGATCAATAATACAAATTGACCAACACATACTATGAACCCTGCTAGGAACGCGTTGAAGGGGAACGTGTCTCTGATCAGGGCCATGAACAATGTTTGAACCACTGCAATTACAACCAAGAAAGCACAAAAAATATCGATCAGCTTCAAACGGTTATCCTTCTCCACTTGACTCCAATAGGATTGGAGTGACACGTTAAAGGCATCTCTGAAATCTTTACCTATAGCGCCCGAGGAAGGGATCTTACTCTTGGATGAGCTTGTAGCTGCCTGCGGCGTCGTTCCAACTTTCTTATTCTTTGTTGACATAGCAATTAGAACTCCTGACCTGTTCGATCACAATCAGTCAGACTAAACACGTTTTATAACAATAACCTTACTCATTTGCATTCACTTCGTGATGTAAGTTTCTATGAGACGTTTGTTCGAAGTTGAAAAAAAACTACCCGGACGTCGACTAAATTAGCCCTTTAAGTTCATAGTTCATAAGCCCAGTATGGTCTGAGATAGCTGGTAATTGAGCAAGTTGGTGGTGTGGAAATGAACTTGGTTGACGCCAGTAGAAAGAAGGTTGAAGATCTACAGAATGATGGTGGCCTCGCGGAGCAGAATGACGACGATACCTTTGAGGACGATGACGTTGATGACGAGGAGGATCACATATATATCAATGAAGAAACCGAGTCAGGTCATGAACAGGTGCTGATAGCTCATGGACCGCAGAGAAGAATTGTGCCGCCGCTCAATTTCTGCCCCGTGGAACGATATCTGTATAGATCTGGTCAGCCATCACCAGTTAATTTCCCCTTTTTGCTGAATCTGAATCTAAGAACAATAATATGGCTAGCAAATGAAGAACCCCAGGACTCACTCTTGGAGTTTTGTGATACACACGGTATTCGTTTGCAGTTTGCAGCGATCAATCCCGATGGAGGAGAGGATGATAATCCGTGGGATGGACTTACAGAGCATTCGATCATAAATGCATTAAAAACGATTGTCGATCAGGATAACTATCCATTGCTCGTCTGCTGTGGGATGGGGAGGCATAGAACCGGCACTGTAATCGGTTGTCTAAGAAGAATAATGGGTTGGAACTTGGCTAGTGTTTCGGAAGAGTATAGACGTTTCACTGGGAGTAGAGGGGGCAGGATCCTGGTTGAGCTACTGATAGAAGCATTCGACACAAATCTCGTCAAGATTGATCGCAAGAGGGCACCAAGCTGGCTTCTTACAGCATTGGAATAGTTACATATTTAATCTTGTCATCGTGAGTACGCTACAAGAACATGTTTACCGTTTTTTTGGAAGTATTCCTCGAGTTCTTTATTTCTATTGTTGTTGTTTACTTGCCGTTTCTTGTTTTCGTAACAGCCTTTTCAAGCCTTGACAGAGAAACAAAGCCTCAATGCCTAAAATAAACCAAGATTCGTTAAAATACAGATAGATATAGGACCAGAGGTAGGTCTTTTAGTTTTTATTGGGAGATTGTTAACGTAAGTTAACTAGATCGTTGAGAAATGGAGTCGTGTGCGATTAACAGACTATTTGCAAGGTCAGCATTCACCGAGAATGTTCAGACTACAGCACAGAGCTTTAAAAGTTGGGACACATGTATGAATAATAAAGCATGCAAAATTATTGCCATTGTGGGTATTGCATTAGCCTCGGTTGTCGCTCTATGGCTAGTAGGTGCTATTTTGACGTGTTTCAGACAAGGTGTTACTGGTGTCGGTTCATTCTTCTGCTGGTGCTGCAATTGTGGTAAAAGGAATTCGAGAGTCCCTGCAAATGAAGGATATGGAAGAGCAGGAATGGTTGCACCACCAGCTGCAGTGGTGTATCAGCCAATCCAACAGCCCCAATCGGCCTATTATCGTAATAGAGATGATTATTTCGATGAAAGAAAGAAATCCAACGACGTATTCGAATTAGAGGAAGATTTCGATTTGGAGAAACAGAGAGAAAAATCTAAGAAGAAAAGCCTTCCTGCGGTGACGCATGATGTGGATGAGGACAACTCTGTTTACCAACCCTCGAACACGATTACGCCAACCAATCCATGGCATTCTTTCAATCCTGGTAACACGGCAAACAGCCATCAGAGCCCATATCCACCTGAGGACTCACAGCCATATCAGGGATACAATTATTATCATCAAGGCTCCAATAGGTAGTCGCGATAACCTTTTTTTCTTCTTATTTCGGTTTTGGAATGTTGAATGTTAATTATTTTTAAATTGGTGTATGTACATTAGAATCTACATGAGTCAGTCATTACTTCAAACGATCAATTATGCTTTTTCTCAAATGTTTGATGTTCCTTTGCAGTGCATCGTCAACAGACTGACATAGCACTTGCTTCCTTTTCATGATCCCGTCAATGTAATACTCCCTCCACAGACGGTGACTGTCATCTACGAACTTTTTTGGTAAAGCGTCTCTTTGAATTGTATCCCATATATTTCTAGCCGTTATTGGTGTCAACTGCTTGAATACCGTACCGGCAAGAATAAAAGGTAGAAGTAATCTGGATGGAATACTTGTACAAACCTTCCCCAAAATTGATGGGCGACTGTTCAGTATATTTATACTATTCTTATTCCCCCAATTCATTGGATTACTCAATACTCTGCCACAGAAAAAAGCGCCAAGCGATAAAATTGAGGAGGGAACAACCCACTCTCTGTTCTCGTAAATGTCAGTGAGAACGTTCTTCTGCAAATATTCGTCAGCTGAAGCAATTTCGTTCCTTGCGGCACTCTTTTGAGTTTCCCATTCAGCTCTCGCCAAATCTATTTTGTTTATGACATGGTTCCTCCATCTACGAAGCGTGGCTGTGACTTGTAAGGATTCCGTAACTTGATTACCTGTGGGCAACGTTGAAGTCACCACCTCCGGGGAACTCTTAATAATTGTTGGAACAAGGGGACCATCGTGGCTTGACAGTTCATTATGGTGCGAGGGGTAGAAATTACCATTCATCTTGAATCAAATTGGCGTTCTTTAGAATTCTTTGAATTAACAAACCCAGAGGTTTATCTCTCAAGCCAAATTAAAGCTGCCATTCGCATATAACTTTCAAGCTGGCGCATCCCGATAATTGGTTCGTTACAAATGATTATTATGAAGTGTCAGTAATTTAATGAACGATATCTAATTCATAGCGGCATATGGGCAGTTTCATCCATCGATAGCTCCCTGTTGAACTATCTGATCTCTGTTTAAGATATCACATTTTTATTCTGTTTGTTAATAAAGCACACGAGGCTTCAAAGAGACTTGGCATCTCAGGCTGGAGGCATTTCTTCAATTACTGCTTTCAACACAACTTTGATCTTACTTTCTTAATAAGGCCGAAACAGAAACTAGGGATAACGTGCACACTGCTTGGCTCACTTCTTATGGGCAATTCGAGTACTTTGAATGAACGTAGGTTGTACAGCTAAGATCTGAACTCTCTCCTTACAAGTTGAGTCCACAGTCACTACAGCTATCATCAGTTGCTTTTTGACAGGAAATGAGGGTTCGTACGGAGTTGCAGGATCATCGCAGAGTCTTCCAACTATCTATTAAAATGGAAGACATATCTCCTGCGCACCCTACCCAAAGTGCATGGCCCCTACGGCAGTAAAAGTTAGTAAATAAATAGCATAAGTTTCTTATGAATAAAGGTCTATGAAGCTTTCATCTTTATCTAGACATGTTCAAGCGACAATGCAATAGCTATATATCCTAGATTATGGAATCGTAGTGTAATTCTGAATGAAAATATTAATGTTTGATGGGTCAATGCGAATATACAATATTAAGCTGAAAAAATGCTTTGATAGGAAGTGTAAATCATGCTGACGGCGCCAAAAACGATTAAAACATAATCGAGAATTGACCTCCAGGGTATCTGCTGACCTATAGACCTTGGTCTACTGTAACTCTGTAAATGCAACATAGGTGGATACATGTAAACCAACGGAATACATGCAAAGGAACCTATAATGGAAACAAACCTGTCTAATTGGTCAGCCCCAAAATACGCCATCAATATCACAAGAGCTACAATGATAGCTCTGACAAAGTTCTTCAGCCATTTAACTTTCCAGTTTAGTTTCCCAGAGTTTGGCCGCAATTCGACATCGGTAGTATCATCATCTCGTTTAACATAAATTTTGGTAAATTTGGGGAAGACTTTATTTTCGATGATCTTAATTGCAGGAAACAGTTGTAGCGGAGTAGAAAGCATAATGGCTAAGGAGTAAAAAAACTGTATTAGATTGACGAAAATGTTCTTTTGCGGTAGATTTAACAAAATCACTGTTTCAACCTTGGAGCCATAAGCCAGATAGCCAATAGAGGCAATAGTGATGAACAATACTGTTGAGCTCCCAATTACCAAAGCAAGAACTAAGGGAAATTTCTCAGGATGCTTCATCGAGTCCTGTACTGGGATAATTAAACCAATCCCCTCAAATGCAAAAATAGCTGTACCAACAAACATTGACCAACGATTCGAGTTAAAGCCCATGATGACGCCATCCGCTGGTTTCATGTTCAAATCAATGAATAAGTGTTTTGAACTGAAAAAAAGTACAATCACTAAACCAGCCATGATAAAAAAATTCGCCAATAACGAGGGTAGGGATAACTTTGAGACATTTCTAATGAACGATAGTGGGATAAATACGATGGTTTGTAAGAGCATAAAGTATGATATTGGCACGTCAGAAATAAGAAAGACATTCTTTGTAAAAGCCTTCAAATTTTCAGCGGTAAAGATAACATATGCACCAGAGAATCCGATCTGGGTTAATACCAGGGAAAACAGAATCACAAATTTCATCCATGGCCCGAAAAGTCTCAAACCTATATCACCAAAAGAACTGACGCCAGTTATTTTTTTGGCCCTTATCAGTATGAAATAGCACCAATATGAATAAGCTCCAAAAAACGCTAGCATCGAGATGGAGAAAAACAGGCCACCATTGGAGAAGGCGTTTGGAAGAAAAAGAATACCAGTGCCAATGAAAGATTTCAAAAGGAGGAAAAAAGCGGTGGTTGTTGGTGTGTTACCTCTTACAGATTCCAGGGATGTACCCATTGGCACAGTTCTGCCCTCCTCTAACATCAACGGTGATCTTTCTCCTAAATTCTTTGAGTATTGGCCCCCTTCAGGTAAGAAATCATCCTCAAAAGACTCACCAGCAAAATGGCCGTAGACATAAAGAAACTCTAAAAAGTTCCTTGTTAAGAAAGGTATCTTATCTATTTCTTCGTTCGTAGGAGCCAAGGACGGAAGAGGTGAGCTGGCCGCAGAATTTGAAGAGCTGGCGCCATAGTCACTACTTTGTTGTTGCTGATGCTGCCTAACTTTATTAACAATGAATTCCCTTCTAAAACCGCCCGGTACATTCAAACCGCTTGCAGTTGATTTCCGTCTTCTATTTTCCATTGCTAAAGTAACATCCTCCATGGATTTGGTACCTTTACCGCCTTTGTCATCGCTCGGTGTAGCAAATTTGTAAATATCTCTTGTGATATCACCGCCTGCGCGTGCAATATTAGGTGTGGATGCTTGATCCGCAGACTCATTACGAAGCCCCGAGTTTATATCGTGTATTGTAGTCCCGGCCGTAGTTCCATCACGGCTTTCCATAGTAGAATTCGATTCCCTCCTATCATTCTCAAGCAAATATGTCTTTCTGAGACTGTTGATTATTTCGTCTTGCTCCTCTGGGTGTGGCGTCTTGAAGTTTGGAGATTCCATGTCGACCAGAACATGTGAGTCGAGGCTCCTGCCTGATTTTGCAGGCATCATCTGAAAAGATCTCGACAAAGAGCTTCTTCTTGTGGCTAGCGAGCCTGCCTGTAGAACTGACGTCCTTTTCCCATTAGGTATCGTTATTGCTGCCTTCGGTGCTGATGGCGGATCTGATTGTAAAGCGCTTTTCGTGGAACTCATTTTTGTATTTATAACCTGATTTTGTTCAGCTTAGCAGATCCAGACTTACCCAGGAGGTTAGAGAGACTTATGACGATCTTAACGATTACGTCGATTCACGGCTTCTTATATTTTCTTTCCCGATTCCTCAACTCCTTATTTCTCTGGACTACAGATCTGTAGTATAGCGGTGGCTTCACTTAAAGCTGGACAGGTCCTCGATTTGATAGTAGCACCCTTTCTGTTAAAATCCTCGAAGTTTACTGCTGGGAAACTCTCGCTGAATGTTTCTCCCAACTCACAACAAAATGCCCTTCGGAAATCGATAAAGCCGCGCAACAAGGAACGAAAATAGATGCAAAGAAAGTCAATGATAAATAGAAATCTATAATATAACAAGAGTCAGCTGATATGCTTAGGGTGGTGACATGAAGTCAAAAATGCTGCTCATATCTACATAACGTCTACCACAATCACTCAGGTATTTTTGAACTACGCTGCGATTGATTTCGAAAAGATTTCTGTTTTGTTCTGTAAGAGCTTTGATCGAAGACTCGTTTAGCCTTTCCTTTGGGAAGTCCTTGTCATCCCCGTGATACAATGGTTTTAACTCACAATTTTTGTTCTTGTCACAGTTGAATAGAGAATCGAAATAGAGCAGTTGGTTGTACAGCTTCTTATCTGAGTATCGGTAGCTCATAACACCTGTGCAGCCGTCGTTGAGACAACGCTTGCCAAAGACAGAGATCTGCCTCGTCACATTACCACAAGTTGGATCGTCACATTGCAGCCATCCTGCATAATACAATGATATGTGCGATCTGATGCAATTTTCTAATTGGCAACTGATCTGTAGAGTTGTGAAGAGGTGGCTGCATTTCTTGCACTCTAAGCCATTGTAGCACATTGAGTAGTGGTTAGATGCTGCTATTCCACCGAAATCAAATTCATGGTTGCAGTTAGGACAATTTAATCTCAGATTTGCTACATCTCTAAATCTTTCAACGTCCGGTACTGTGCTCTCTAGCGGTTGCAAGCTGTTAATTCCAGTATTTTGAGAGTCATTGCTGCCTCTTTCGATGTATTTCCTACTGTCCAGGCCCAAAGCCTCACTCAACCGAACAATATCAAAACTTTCTATTCTTTCTAGCAGCCTTTCAACAGGACCAAAAATTTGCTTTTCTAAATAATATTCGGGATCAGGTCTTAGGTCGTTTCCTTTAACCATGAGTTCATTCAAAGCGCGGGCCCTGGCTGCTACAGGAAGTATAGAGGTATCCGGTTGATCGATATCCTCTTTTTGCTTTGTTATAACAAATGTAATGACAGTCCCCGCCTTGACCACTCGGCCAATATTTCTCATTCTCAAAGCCACTTGAACTGCAGGCATATTCTTACCACCGGGGTACGCTGCAGGGTCCTTCGAAAGCTTTGTATTGATTTTATACCTGTCAATTCTTATTTCGTTATTCTCAACTTTGTTCTTTATAGCCTCCAGATACTCATATGTTTCCTGCAAAGCAGTTTCAGGGTCCCTATCTGACAAGATTGTATTCAGAACGTGCACAGAAACATCTTTGGACAAAGGGCAGTACTCACGGCGCTTCATATCAAGACCTTTGACTTCAACCAGGGTCTTTTCTTTGCCGTTTTCATCGATAGTGACGTTAAGCGCTGCGTATTTTTTTTTGGCATGCAGTAATAGCTTTTTGAACACATTATCGATGTCGATTTCTAGTAACCTGTATCGCTCGTTAACCAGTTTTTTGAAGTTATTTCCTATCTTAAGAGCATCCGTGTAATTGTCACAACCACTGTCAATCATAACGGAGTCAGTGTCACCATATACAACGAGGAGACTCATGCTCTCCGCTAGTTGTCTGGTATTCATCAGAATTTCTCTACCTTTATTAGTGACAAGCATAGCAAGTGGTTTAGCATAAAATCTACTGTTGACATAACCCAGACAACCATACATAGAGTTGGCCGTTAGTTTCAATGCTTGTTGTCTGATGTCACATTGTGCTCGCTTATGGGGATCTGATTCGCTTGCCATGACCTTTTTCACTTCTCGACGACGTTGAACCAGATTGGCTAGAAGACGGGGCAAAACACCTTGCTCTTTAGTATCAACAGGCGCATCAGGCAGTTCATCAGTATCGTGAAGATTTCTATCCACAGTGGTAAAACATATATTAAACTCCTGTATGATAGATGGGTACAGGGAGTTGAAATCCATGACAAGCACATAATTTTTGTGTAAGCCTTTCTCGGGTTCAAAAACGAGACCACCCTGGTATTTGGCTTTCTTCGATGACACCACAGGAGCTCCGTCAGACGATTGGTCCTCTGTGGGCCCTTCAACCTGTGCTTTTCGCGCCTTTTGTGACTTTACTCTGTTAGTCTCTTTATCTGGAACAATGAACCCATTTCTAGCAAACTCATGCAGCAAAATATACTCATTCCTACCCGCCCGAGTACCACCTAACGTTTGAGACCAGGCATTACCGGCCAGATTTGTGAGCTGTTTGGTTAAGGACAGTAGCTGAATCCTGAAGGAAACTTCGGCTGCAATCATCGAGTTTTCAATGTTTTCTCGTAAGGCCATCGCCATGCTGTTACTGTCTTCTTGGTACTGTAGGTTCTGGTAGTTGATATCTAGCGGTTTATGATCTATGCCACAAGTTATCTGGTACATTTCTGCAAGGTCCCAATTTTGACATTTAGGGGTCAAGGATTGGCCCATATCATTAGCAATATCACATACTAATCTTCCAGCCATTATCTCTTGAATATAGAAGTGGTTCATGCCTGAGTTATTCTTACCGAACCTTTCAGGCCATTGTTTCCTTGCTCGACGACCTAAAGCATTGAAAGTTGGAATCTTAAGATCATGGAGTCTGTGAGTAAGGACATCTAGGAAAACACTCTCCAAACGGTGACCTATGATAACATCAGGGTCAGAAACTTTAAGCATCGCGCAGAAACAAGAAAGCAAAGTTTTTTCACTGTTGAATAAACGAACTTGACCCTTCAGTTTCTGCTTGGTGAGAGCAGCGAGCCCAACTGGAAAGCTGTGACCTTTGGGGGGCCTAACCAAGGTAATCACATCATCGGGCTTTTTCCCCTCCGGAATGGGAGAATCAAGAGGAATGTTTCGGTAAGTACAAACGGTCACTGCAACAATTTCTTGTCTATTCTCCTTCACGTTCATCACCGTTTGAATTGCCAAAGAACTACCATTGAGGGCTGGCACGGTTTTCAAATCCAGTAGTTTGATATCTTGGGGGCTGTTAATCACAACTTCTACCGCACAGTTTGAGGCATTTTGCAAACCATTGAACTCTGCATTTTTCAACTCTAGCCAGCATGGTCCCATTATTTTATTCTGCACCACGAAGCTTTCAAAAATATTTGCATTGCCCCCAAAAACATGATGGAATGTGCTGCTGGATAAATCTGATGGTATAGTATCATGTTTGCTCTTTGGCGTATTGTATGGCAGTAAAACTTTCAAGTAATCAGTCTCGCGGGGAATCTCAGGAAGCTCGAAGCAATACTTCATCCTTTCAGGTTTAGCACGAATAGTGTCCAAGCCATATTTCTCCATTAGTAAAGGGACGATCTCCTCATGGACATCTTGGGGGGTCTTGCCGTCACGGGGAAGAAAGTATAACTCCCTGCATATACCCTTTATTTGCACCATCCCAGAGACATATGAGTTGTCCTTACACTTGATCTTACCAAATAACACCAAAGAGTTGTCGACTTCACAGAAATCCAGCCAGAACATTTGAAAACTATTGGTCGTAGAATCAACAAACTGCTCTTTGGTGCATTTATTCCTCGCTATAGCCAGTGGTTCGGGTGATGAGTTGAGTCCTGTCCTTGGCTCCATTTTTTGATAACTGATTGGAGTTCCAGGTGCAGTTACAAAAGGCGATGTTGGCGGGTTTGATTTGGAAGAGATGTTTATCTGCCGAGTAACGGCTACACTTCTCAGAGTCTTTCTGCCAAAAGTGATATCGTCATCGCTATCCTCATCGTCTAAATCTTGCTTATTGTGCGACACCCCTCGGGAATTTGGGGGCCTCACGTTGACGGGGGAATGTTCCACATCATCCATCAGATCCTCCACTTCTTCAGCATATTTCTCGTGGAGCGTGCGTGATTTAAGAGGTGACGAATCCATTTCCACAACGTTCATGATACTGGAATCATTTTCTAACTTTCGTTTTTTGACGGTTTGGCCCATGCTCGGTGTTACTGATAACCCTCCTTTGATGACATTAGAATTGGTAGGCGAGGATGGTAAGCCTCCCCTCATGTTAGGTTTAACCTTAATGACGACATCGTTGTCGAACTCGCCTAAAATATCCTCAAATTCATCGATGGCAAAATTTCTGGGCTTTGCTTGACCAAGCCGTTCAGACAAAGTTGCTTTATTTTGCTGTGAGCGAAGTAAATTACCAATAGATTTTTTCTCTTTATGTATCTTCTGCGATTTCCTCTTCTTTGTCGCTCCTTCTTCTTCGTCCTCATCAAAGTCTTCATCCTCACTGTAATCGTCGCCAATGTCTTCTGCCCCACGGTCAACATATCCCAAACCATCGTCATCAACCACAAAATCGTCCTGAAGTAGTTCTTGGCGTTTCCTATTTCTATATTCATGTTCATCGATTTCATCGTAAAGTTTATCGTCTTCCTCGTCGTCAGCAAGTTGCATGCCATTACGGGCTGCTTGCAGCTTTTTCAGCTTTTCAAGTCTTTCATTTTGACGACTCATCATTAATTATGTGTATTTGGCCACTGTTGCCGTGAAATATCTCGATATTGACTTTTATTCATCAGATTCTTTGAGATATGGTTTAACAGTTTGATGTCTGTGGAACGCGTCCCGGTGCGCTACGCGTAAAGACAGCCGTAAAGCACGTGAAGCTGTTTAACGCTACACGATGAGGTATTGCATGGGCTTACTTTACAAAACCAGGATTGTTGATTACCATATCCTAGCTCATGAGAAACAGATCTGTGAAATTAAGAGCCCTTTTTTAGCCCCTGGCTACAGTAGGTTGGATTGCTCGCTCGCGCACGTCAACATTATTTGAGTGCATCAGAAGGGGTTGAAATGAAATTCTTATCATTCGTAGTTCATTCTTTTTCGACGATCTTTTGGTCTATATGTTTGACAAAACCCCTTTACTCGGAAGCCTGAATAGGAAGAAAATATTGATTCAACTTATTCGAAGCTTAAACATATTATAGAATGTGTTTCTGGTATCTTGGAGTAGAGTAATTCTCAACTGAGTCATTACTGGACATATTCCTTTAGCCGTTACTTCTGTTCGACTTGACCATTATTTACTTCCCTTGTTTATGTTTCTGAACAAAAGGACAACAATGCGCGATGACCCGTTTCCTTATATTCAATGAAAAGATACAGTAGATAAACATGTGAAAGACTACATTTTGGGGAAGCTATTACAATATCAGTGGACAACTCAATTAGTAGCAATCTCCAAATAGATGCTATTCAAAAAAAAAAAGATTATTGGCATACTATTTAAACTAAACTGTTTACCAGTACACTATAAATCTAGTAGAAATAAAACCTTGAACAGTTGCCTGATTCACTACTCAATCAGATGTTTAACAGGTACATTTTTCTTGAGCACAAGTGCAACCGTGACAGTCATCACAGGTACATTTGTCGCCGCACTGGCAGGCTTTTTTACAGCTGCAACTAAAGTTAACTAAATCTCTGAGCATTTTTTATTTGGTTTCTTATTATATTTTTGTCTTGAATGATTATTCGATGAGTTATTCAGCAGATGAGATACTCTGGAGTTCCAAACGATGTTTGCTGCCCTTTTATATCTTTGTTTCCTGTTCGCTGCTCGTCGATTTTACGTAGCAATCAGCGAAATTCGCTCTGTCTCCCACATGAGATAAATTCGCTGACACTCAACTTAGGCCTGGTACACACAAAAAGTAAACTGAGTATCATGAGTATGGATGCGCAGGTTCTAATCTTTAGCAATGACAACCAGCGATAATCGCTCCACAGCAGCCCATGTTATGGTGTGGAGTTCTTTTCGCTGGTTATTAGGGAAAGGAAGCAATACAAACTTGTACGAGCGTACCTCTTGCAAGCACAAGAAATGACATCTCATCGGCTATCCTTTATTTTTTACAGAATAAGACTACTAAAGTTATACTACCAGTACCGTCAGCAGAATAAGCGGCAATCAGGGCTGTGCATTGCAGCAACCGAAATGGAACAAAGATAATCTTCAATGTTTGGCGTCCCAGGCTTTCTCTTGCCGAAATACGTTGAGAATAAGACAAGAAAAGAAAAAGTCACATCATTCAATGGAAAAAAAGAGAATAACGATATCTTAGTCTCTGAGTCTCGTCATTCAATGAATGGATTACGATGCCCATCGAACAAGGGGTGGTTTTGGAGTTGATACAACAATAGATTGATTTTAATCAAGCTGTTTGTGATTCATGCCTGGTAGACTCTATTCATTTTCCTCCAGAAACCCATAATCACCTCAGTCTTTCATATATAAGCTAGCTTTGTAATCGCAGGTTGATTGTTTGGTAACCTTTTCTTCGTGCGTGCTACTCGTGTTGAAGCTTTTGAAAGGGCGGAGCTGAAAAAGGCTTGATTCCACAAAACAGATCCCTCCATCTTAAACATGAAATCATTCGGTAAAAGTGAATGTGCTAGTAACCCAGACTAAAACTATGTCATTTTTCGATGTTGAGGCCCAAAGTTCTGGTATATCCGCTCGGGATGATGTGATTTCAAACAAATCACCAGATCCCTCTAGTAATCTCATTTCGGAATTCGCGGAAGAGTTAAAGAACTTAGAAAGAGAATGCAATAAGATAGCCACCAAGAGAGACTCTGCTGACGTTAGGAGTAAAATTGAAACGGGACTGATACCACATTGCAATAGCATTCGAGATAAGATTGAAGAACAAAGATGGAGCGGTAATGGACCTATAGTTGAAGGTTCCAAACTATACAACGACTTCAAAATGCTGAAAGACACGCTGCAAAAGTTGGAACGCGATTACAGTGATAAAAAACTGAAGAATGCCGTGAGAAAACGAAATGATGATGCCAAAAATGCGCCACGACGGGATTCTGGTTCAGGTTACGTATCGATCCAGGTGAGTGAACAAACCCCACTACTCCTTCAGGAGGATTCAAAGATTCAAGAGCAGCAGCAACAACAAAGGCTGGCCCAGATTCAAGAAGATACTGTTCCTCAAGATGAACTAGATTTTAGCACCATTATACAACGGGAGAGATCCCAACAAATTAACAGAATTCATTCAGCGGTACAAGAAGTTAATGCAATATTCCATCAACTGGGGTCCTTAGTCAATGAGCAGGGTGAACAAGTAGACAGTATAGATGGAAACATAGGCCATTTGTCGAGTAATATGCAAAAGGCGAATGAACAATTGAACAGGGCAGATGAACACCAGCGTAAAAGAAACAGGTGTGGGCTAATAACTTTGATAGTTATGATAGTAGTTGTTCTTATAGTGATTTTAGCAGTTCTAAGTTAAGAAAAAAAATCGTAAAAGCGCCATTTATTGTCTAATTTTTACTATATATTATCTTTTTTTCTTCAAGTCCTTCTGAGTATCAGTATCGGCAACTTTTCTCTCTGTTTCGTTAATTTTCTTCAGAAGCTCTTTCTTGATCTTTTCAGCTCTTTCGATACCTTCCAGTTCTCCGCTCGATATAACTAAATTTTTCAAAAGCTCATTCTCCATCTCCAAAGTGTGAATCTTCTGTTGTAGCGACGTTGCTAATTCGCTTAATTCATGAACGGAACTCTCCAGCTCTGTTTCCTTTAACCTTTTCCTCGGATTTCCTTTCTGAGCAGTAGATACTGATTTTGAAACTTGTTTTGACAGCTTCAATTTTTTCAGTATTTGTGCTTCCTCCATAGATGATTCCGACTTCACAGGGAAGTCGCTTCGTACATTGCCTGCAGCCTGTTCATCCCTTGATAGATCTTTCAACGGTTTAACCTCGTCCAACTTGCCCAATGAGGAATCAGATTTCACACTAACCGGTGAAGGTCGCCTCTCCGTTAACGCGTTCTCGATGCCTGGCGACGGCTGTGCGGATCTCTCCTGGTGAGAGTCATTTGAAAGAATGTTGATGAGAAACGATGCACCCTTGGAAGCATCGTCTACGTTACGGCCACGTAGACCCTGAGGCTCGCTGAAATGCCCGTTTTGTTTTTGCCTCTGCTTCTCCTGTTCGTGATGGGCTATAATAACCGCGATCGCGTCAATTTGGTCGGAAGTTAACCCTTGATTAAGTAGAGATCGATATGCCGTTGGAGGAACCGTGACCCTAGGTAGAAGGGCCACTAGAGTAGAGGTTGGTATCTTGGAGTAATCAGGGACTTGAATTCGTGGTGCCCCGTTGTTTGCAGTGGGAAACGGTTCCTTATTCGAAGAATTGGAAGTTCTCGAGGCAGTGGCCTCGGGACTATTGGATACTGAATAGGGTTGAGATGCCACCAGGTTGGTCAGCGGTGACGGTACATTGGGTGCATACAAAAGGCTTGAACTCCCACTTGGTGTTATATCAACATTAGTGAATCCACCATGATCCTGTACCGGAGACGGCACAAGCGGCTCATTGCCGTCACCATTTGCGTTTGCGTTTGCATTTGAATTTAAATCGGTATTGGAATTCGAACTCGATTGTTCCTTGACGCGCCTTCTTCTCGAGGAAAACCTAGACTTGCTATGATCATACTGGGAGGTCAAGAAGGTATTTCGCCGCTGCGTTAGAAAATGTGAATTGCTTTGTGCCGTATTACCATTGTTCTCCCCCTCGTTGTTGTCCATTTCCTTGTCATCATTTAAATCATCATCCTTGTCACTAAAATGTCTCTTGTCTTCATCCGGGAAGATAAATGAATCATCGGCAAAAGCACTGAGCTCCGCAGCTAACCGTTCATCGAATCCAAGCGAATGACTGGCAGGAGCAGCATTATTATGCTGCCCACTGCCATCTTGTCCATCCGTAAGTATCCATGAATCCAAAGTAGCGTAATCCTGTTCCAAAGAAGGCATGAAATTATCCACATACGCCAACTGTTCCAATAGGATACTGGGCGTAATATTACTATTGTTCAGCTCTTCGGACACTGGGGGGCCTTCCGCCAGCAGAGAACCTGGAGGTACCGATGCACTCTGTGAAACGGTTCCTTCCCCATCATTACCACCATCACTACCGTTTGAACCATCGTTCGTCCGTGTTTCTACACCAAACAGATTAACAAAATCCGAACTGTAGGACGACGATGGTGACATATGACTGTTGTTGTTCATCGCCCAAACCAAACGAAGCCAAACAAAACTGAAACAAAATCTTCACTTGAATAAAACGTAATGTCAATAGCAGCTGTTGTTCCTACCACTATCGAACGATGTGTTTGTCAATCATCCATCATTACAAGGTCTCATGATGAACATGATCATGATGGTTGATAATTTTCAAAACTGTGGCGTCTAACGATTCAGGACCGCACGTGTTACCCGGCTTTCGCGGGGCTCTCTCAAAAAAAATGCTTTTTCTGCACTACTGATAGCTAGAAGGATAAGAAAAAGAACGAAAAATTGTTTCAGCCTTAGAGCAGCTGGCAAGATTAACGTTGTCAAGGTGCGTAGATAGTGGTTATAATCTGAAGTCGTCGACTTCCAGTCTTCTGCCTCTTCCGTACCTATTGTTGTGTTATTTTCAAAGTCTTCATTTTTTATTCGGCACTCTTGCTGTCCTGACTGGGTTTAAAACTTCCCTCGATTTTTCATCACCCATAGCACGGGTTCAACATTAGTTTGTTGTTCAGAGGTGGATATGGCAAACAACTTGCATGCTCCGACTTTGACGGAACTTTTAGCACAGCTGGACATCGAGGATGAGATAACGGAGACCGCATCTTCATCTCCGACAAGCGTATCACCTTTCAACATCAAGAATTTTGAAGCTTTTTTGGTCAAATCGCATTGTGATGAGAATTTTGAATTTTGGAAATGTTGTAACTACTATTTGATGAATGCGGACAAGCCAACATTCGATTTTGTTAAATGGAATACCAAGATTTATGAGAATTTCATCCAGGTCAATGCCCCGATGGAATGCAATCTGCCCGAGGACATTAGAAAAGCGTATACCGATTGGTACGTTGATAGCATAATACCTGATAGAGAGATCGTGCTGAAGGCACGACAGCATGCTCTGAACCTAATGTCCGATGCATATAGGCAATTCATTAGGTATACAAACACCGCGACGCCTCCACCACCATCGCCTTCAGTGACTGTTTCGACAAATACGCGAAAAGTTGATCCGACCGGTTATTTTCCACAACAGCAAGAACCAAACGTGCGATGGCCATCATACGAAAACGAGTTGAGTTTCGGCCTCAAGAGATCTCTTACCACTAGCGGCACCCCAAGATTTGCAACTAACATCAGCAACTCAAGTAGTAGTGCCACTAGTTCCAAGAGTGAGTTCACTGAGCCGACAAGTTCTAGCACTCAAAAACTTTTCAATAAGGGCAGAGCATTGGTCACAAAATTAAAACGCAAGACCAAGCGTCCTTCGCTCAATTCATCCTCTTCCGGCGGTAGCGCTGTAGTTTTTCGTCAACCTTTAAAAAGAGGAGCCAGTGATAGAGAACTCGATAGAGCAAGATAGAGGCATAGTCTCCAATCGAAAACCTCCCTCCTCACAATTGCATATTAATTTTTTTTTCTCGCCATGATAAATCCTGTACTTTTAGTTTAGTCACTTTTTGGCTTAATGTAACATACACCCTTCACCAAATGTAATATTTAATCTGTTAGCTCCAATAGCAACCAATGAAGTATGAGTAATACTCCCGTCCATTACCATTACTGCTTCAAGCATATTTCCCCAATGCACATTCGATTCGACGCAGTTAAGTTGATTATTCTTGTGTGATTTAAAATGGGGTCATTATGCTCGTTCTGGGTGACCTTCTAGGCGGCAAAGTGAAAAATTTTTTTTCATTCTTTCTTTTCGAATGACTTTCGAACAAATTAGTCACACAGGTTTTTTGTCATTGTTCTCCGCCAGGAACTCAGACTATTCTTCAGTATATATATATAAGTTGCTTTAAGAGTTCTAGTAAATTTTAGCTACCAGGTAGTTTAGAAGGGACAAAAGATCACAATCCAAGATGCTGTTTCGTCAAACTCTTGTGACCCTAGCAGAATATGCTGGTAGATCAACGAAGTCTATTCCTAGCGTTAAGTTAGCATATAACAACATGCTTAAGGATCCCTCAGTAAAATATAGGGCTTTCAAACCGCCAAAGCTGACCAACAGACACTGGCCAGATAACACTATTACCAGAGCTCCTCGTTGGCTTTCTACAGACTTAAGAGACGGTAACCAGTCTCTCCCGGACCCAATGTCCGTGGAACAGAAGAAGGAGTATTTTCACAAGTTGTTGGAGATTGGTTTCAAAGAAATTGAAGTCTCTTTCCCCTCCGCTTCACAAACCGATTTCGATTTCACTAGATATGCGGTGGAAAATGCTCCCGATGACGTTAGCATTCAATGTCTAGTTCAATCTCGTGATCATCTAATCAAAAGAACTGTCGAATCTTTAACTGGGGCCAAGAGAGCTACAATTCATACTTACTTGGCTACCAGTGATCTTTTCCGTGACGTTGTCTTCAACATGTCGAGAGAAGAGGCCGTCAAAAAAGCCGTTGAAGCCACTAAGCTGGTTAGAAAACTAACAAAGGACGATCCAAACCAACAAGCTACTCTTTGGTCATATCAATTCTCACCAGAAACTTTTAGCGATACTCCAGTAGAGTTCGCCGTCGAAATCTGTGAAGCAGTTAAGGCTGCTTGGGAGCCAACGGAAGAAAATCCAATTATTTTCAACTTGCCTGCCACTGTTGAGTGTGCTTCACCCAACGTTTATGCCGATCAGGTCGAATACTTTGCTACACACATTAGTGAACGTGAGAAAGTTTGCATTTCCACCCACTGTCACAATGACCGTGGTTGTGGTGTTGCTGCTTCAGAACTAGGTGTTCTTGCCGGTGCTGACCGTGTTGAAGGCTGTCTATTCGGTAACGGTGAACGTACTGGTAACGTTGATCTAGTTACCGTTGCCTTGAACATGTACACTCAAGGTGTCGCTCCTAACTTGGATTTCTCAGACATTACGTCTTTGATCGAGGTCGTTGAACGTTGTAACAAGATCCCAATCTCTCCAAGAGCTCCATACGGTGGTGATCTTGTCGTTTGTGCCTTCTCTGGCTCCCATCAAGATGCTATTAAGAAAGGTTTCTCCCTACAAGAAAAGAGACGTGCTCAAGGTGACAACATCTGGGCTATTCCATACTTGCCTTTGGATCCTAAGGACATTGGCCGTGATTACGAGGCTGTCATTAGAGTCAACTCTCAATCTGGTAAAGGTGGTGCCGCTTGGATCATCTTGAGATCCCTGGGCCTTGACTTGCCAAGAAACCTACAAATTGAATTCTCCAACGTGGTCCAAAATACCGCTGATTCACTAGGTAGAGAATTAAAGTCCGATGAGATCACAAAGGTTTTCAAAGAAACTTACAACTACAATAATGAAGTTTACAACCAGATCAGCCTAGTCGACTACAACATCGAAAAATTGGGGGCCGATCGTAGAAACTTGACGGGTCAAGTCTCTATCAACGGTACCGTTTTTGACATTGAAGGTTCCGGTAATGGTCCAATCTCCTCTTTGGTAGACGCTCTATCCAACTTGTTGAATGTCAAATTCGGTGTTGCAAACTACTCTGAACATTCTCTTGGATCTGGCTCTTCCACTCAAGCTGCTACCTACGTTTTGTTATCGTACAGACGTGATCAAGACAACGAAAAGGCCTACCAATGGGGTGTTGGTATCTCTGAGGATGTTGGTGATGCTTCTACCAAAGCCATCTTCTCCACAATCAACAGCATTATCCAATCTGGTGAAGTTGCCTTACCAAACGCTAGCAGCGCCAAGGCGGCAGGGTCAGCTTAGATGAGATAAAACATAGTTATTTAGCATAAAACATATATTTATATAATTATACTGGTTAAATTGACTTCGTATGTTGTACATTTTACGTCTCATTCGTGGCTAGATCGAATTGAAACGTTTTTTCATTGACTGCATCAAGCGAAAGGGGGAGAGCCAGCGCTTGGACAAAGTTGGGAAGGAAACAAATATGAAAACAATTTTCAAGTCTTCGTCTATTCCATCAAAAGCAAGGAAGAAAAACATTCCTCAACAGTGTTAATCCCGCCATCAAAGTAATTCCAATTCAGTAACGTACCTGCATGATCATACTCTTATCTCAAAAGCTCGAAAGAAGAATTGCTATAGCTTCAGAATCATTCGCTTTGATTTTGAAGTCAGTTGGCGAGGATCCTTCTAATAGGCCCCGTTGTGCTATTGAGTTAGTTCCGAAAAGTGATTTGAACAACCAGGGTTTTAAGAAGCTTTCAGCTCGCGAAATTCATGGCTTTATTGGGCTTATTGAGGTCGATGGTCTAATTTTTGTGGGCACAATCACGGGTAAGTCAAAGGTAGCTCAACCAATTCCAGGTGAAACTGTTAATAAGATATTTGCTGTTGACTTCTTTTGTCTGAATGACGGGCGCTGGGACTTTGTTGAAATTGAATCATCAGGCTATCCAGTTGTGCCTGAAAACGACTCTCCAGAATATCAAGAAGCATTACCAAGACATCCATGTTACGAACTGAGGAAACTACTATCCAATGGTTCATTTTATTACAGTTCTGACTTTGATTTAACATCAACTTTACAGCACCGTGGCTTCAGTGATTACTCCTTGAGTGCTGATAATTTTCAGGAAGAATACATGTGGAACTCGTTTCTCATGCAAGAAATAGTCACGTATAGAGACAGACTTGATCCGAATTCCAAACAAATTTTGGATGAAGAAGGCTTCTTGACCACAGTCATCCGAGGTTTCGCGGAAACATTTGTGACATATATTAAGAGGTTGAAAGTTGGTTTAACTGTTATTTCAAAACAAAGTTGGAAACGAGCTGGAACACGTTTCAACGCTCGTGGGGTCGATGATGAGGGAAATGTAGCGAACTTTGTTGAGACCGAACTGATAATGTTCTCTTCACAATATTGCTATGCATTCACACAAATTCGAGGTAGTATACCGGTATTTTGGGAGCAGGATACCTCACTTATCAACCCTAAGGTTCAGATCACAAGATCAATGGAAGCCACACAACCGATTTTTGATGAGCATTTCATTAGACTAATCGATGAATATGGCCCAGTCCATGTTGTAAACCTGCTCTCAACCAAATCATCTGAGATAGAACTTTCTCAAAGATACAAAGCTCACATCACGAAATCGAAGAAACTAAAGATGAACCACGATGTCTTCTTTACCGATTTCGATTTTCACAGGGAGACAGCCCAAGATGGCTTCTCAGCGGTCGAAAAAGTTATTCCCAAAATAATCGATTCTTTACTGGTCGCAGGATACTTTTCCTATGATGTCAAAGAGAAAAGAGTCATCTCAGAACAGCAGGGAATTTTTAGAACAAACTGCTTGGATTGCCTAGACAGGACAAATCTAGTTCAGCAAGTTATCTCGCTGGCAGCTTTTAAAACGTTTCTGGAAGATTTCCATTTAATCAGTCCTAACTCGTACAGTGACTCAGAAGATTTTGTCCTCAAGCATAATACTCTCTGGGCAGACCATGGCGACCAGATCTCTCAAATCTATACGGGGACCAACGCTTTGAAGTCATCATTTTCTAGAAAAGGTAAGATGTCTTTTGCAGGTGCTTTGTCAGACGCAACGAAGTCGGTTAGCAGAATGTATATCAATAACTTTATGGACAAGGGTAAGCAACAGAATATCGACTCTTTATTGGGGAGATTACCGCACCAGAAATGTGTCCAACTGTATGATCCTATTAACGAGTTTGTCAGCTCGAAATTGGCAAATCTATCCGACCAGTTTACGTCGCACTCAGCAATCAATCTCTTGGTAGGAACGTACAATGTAAATGGTACTTCAAGGCATGCTGATTTATCCAAATGGCTGTTCCCAATTGGTGACAAGTTCAAGCCAGATATCGTGGTGTTAGGTTTGCAAGAAGTCATTGAACTGACCGCTGGCTCTATACTGAATGCCGACTATTCTAAGGGTTCATTTTGGGAGAATATGGTCAGCAAATGTTTAAACCAGTTTGAAGACAAATACTTGCTACTTAGGGTAGAACAGATGTCCTCTTTGATAATTTTATTCTTTGTTAAGTCTGATAAGGCCAATTTGGTGAGGCAAGTGGAAGGTGCAAATAAAAAAACAGGTTTCGGTGGTATCACAGGCAATAAAGGCGCAGTGGCGATTCGATTTGAATATGGAGACACTTCATTTTGTTTTGTTAATGCCCATTTTTCTGCCGGATCCAGTAACATTGATGAGCGCCGTAACGACTACGAAAGTATTGTCAAGAGTATAGCATTTACGAGGTCAAAAACAATACCACACCATGACTCTATTTTTTGGTTGGGTGATTTGAATTATCGGATAACTTTGCCAAATGAGGAAGTAAGGAGAGAGCTCTCTGCCAAGAACGATGGATATATAGACAAACTGCTACGTTATGATCAGTTGACTCAAGAAATCAATGCAGGGATCATCTTTCAAGATTTCAGAGAACCTACTTTAAAGTTTCGGCCAACGTACAAATTTGACAACGGGACTGATACCTACGATTCTTCTGAAAAAGCGAGAACACCTTCTTGGACGGATAGAATTGTGTACAAAGGCGACAACCTCCATCCATTGGCTTATGCGGATGCCCCTTTACTGATTAGTGACCACAGGCCAGTTTACGCTGCTTATAGAGCAAAGGTGTCCCATATCGACGAAGCTGTCAAACTGGATTTGACGAAACGTCTGTATAACGACTACAAGAGCGCCCATCCAGAAGAACTGGATAAACATGACAAAGCTCTGATAGACTTGGGGTCGGAAAAAGAAATAACTGCCAAAAGGCGCCGTTCTCTAGCGCAAGCAACTAGTGTTAGACTGTTAGACTTTCCCGACTCTCCTCTCAAGGTGCTGTCCCCTTCGTCGTCTTCTTCTTCTCTGGCGTCAACTCCGCTACAACCATCCAGGAGGAATGACCCTAAAGCTTCGAGCGAGAATACAATCAAACCCAAAATAAGGCCTCCTCCGCCCCCAGCACCGAGGTCAACGACGTCTTTGAAACTGACCAACGAATCCGTAGCAAGTGTTGACCAATCGAAGGGGTCTAGTTCCCCTGCATCATTGTCTTCTCCACCGAACTCTCCCACGCAAAATGTTCCTCCTCCTGTACCACAAGCAAGGAAGCCTTTACCACCAGGGTTTAATGAGGTCGTATTGACACCTAAGAATACGAGCCGATCATCGACGCCAACAGCTACTAAAATCGAAGTCCCTGCACCTAGGAAATCGTTCACCGTAGGCAGCCCAGTATCGGCATCGGCATCGGCATCACCTTCACCTTCATCATCAACTGCTTCGAATTCCATTGACGTTCAACCTACACATTCTGGATCAGAAACGAGAGAGCCTCCAACGCCTAATAAAAAGATTGGACCTGCAAAGCCAGCCAAGAAACCAGAACTCGAGAAACTCAGCATGGACTCCTGGAAACCTTTGACTCCAAAGTAAAAAGTTTCTTTTTGATGTCAGTCTATATTAATTATCTCTAACATCATCATGTAAGCATACATCAGCATCTATGTACATACTCCTTATAGATTAAAATGAATGCCTCTCATCCAGTAAAGATGAATACCGAGCAGCTCAGTATCGCATTAGCTAACGAGCTTCTCGAAGCGATAAACCTTTTGCTTCATATAAGCTCATTCAGGCATCTTTTCAGTATTGTTAATCCACTAACTGCTTTGCGATTTTGCTTTTTAACTCTTTGATTTCTTGTTCCACTTTCTCAATCCCAATGTTTATGCGATCTATCTCCTCCTGCTCCAGTTGCTTGGAGAATATGCATTCTTCTGTTTTATTTGAGGGCAACAGATTTCCAGGTTTACTCATTAAGATGTTGAAAAATTCTTCGTTTGGCTCATTGAACACTAGCTCATCATAGAAGATGGAAGATATCTCATCGTTTGGTTTTTGTTTTTCTGACTTGACGTTGTAATAGGGATGGAGCCTCAAGTGGTGATAGAAACTCACCATCTTTTCGTTTGCCTCGTCAACAAAATGGATCTTCACATTAATTTCAAACTCACCCCATCCTGTTTCGGTCAGCTCAAAAGGAGGAGCTTCAATGGTCCTTGTTGCATTTGGATATGTATCATGTAGTTTGAAGACAACTTTCTTAATAACATACGATATGTCCTCGTTCTGGGGACCTCTAACAAATATTGTCCATAAATGTGTATGCTCAGCCGGTGCGTTGGGGGGTCTCACTTCGCCAAATTTCTTCGCAGTGTTACCGTAGATTATAGGCCTTGTCACCGAGAGAGTCTTAACCCTTTTACTCACACCAGGTGGCATATTCTATCGTAATCCGGTTGGGTTGTTAAACCAATCATATGTATTTGATCGGTTTTATTCTGATCACCTCGCTCTGGGGAGAAAGACAAAATCATTTGATGACTTAAAAGAAGCATTGCCAGGACAGAAAAAATGACAACTGAAGTAAAATAGCAGCAATCTAGCAAACTCATATTATTCAGAATGGTAGTGAAGACGATTTACATTGCAAGACACGGTTACAGATCAAATTGGCTTCCTGAAGGTCCGTATCCTCTACCACCGACTGGTGTCGATAGTGACGTACCATTAGCTGAGCATGGTATCCACCAAGCAAGGGAGCTAGCTCATTACACCTTATCACTCGAAAACCAGCCTGAGCTGCTTTTTTCCTCACCGTTCTACCGTTGTATACAGACAAGTGAGCCTATTGCAGACGTCTTGGGACTACCGATTATTATTGAGCGCGGTATTGGTGAATGGTACAGACCTGATAGACCGGTGATCCCTGTTGCTGCACCTCAAGAAGTTCTCGAGAATTTCTTTCCTGGAAAAATATACTCGAACTGGGAGTCTCAAATCATACCAAGCGACAAGGGGGAAACTGAGGAAGATTTATTTGAAAGGTGTGGAAAATTCTGGCCGCTCTTCATCAAAAAAGTGGAGAAAGAGTTTCCAAATGTAGAGACGGTTTTGCTCGTTACCCATGCTGCCTCGAAAGGAGCACTTGGTATGAATTTACTGGGCTTCTCAAATTGGAGAGAACCTTTGGATGAAGATGGTACGATAATAAGAAGTGCAAGTTGCTCATTAGATAAATATGAACTAGACGTTCAAAGTACCTACCACGGGGAAGAGAAAGAAACCCCATTTGAGAATCGAAAATGGAGGATGACTATGAATGGAAATGCTGAATTTTTGAGTAATGGGGAAGAGATGAATTGGGATTATAGAAATGCCCATGAAGCTGGTTCTGATGCAGACATCAAGCTTAGACAAGCAGCAGCGAAAAATGGTGGTATATTACCGTCCAATGACAATGAACTAGAAACAGTATATGTTAGTGTTGATATTCCTAGTGCCAACTACAGAGAGAAAAGCGAAATCGATAGGACAGCTACCTTGCAGCATTCGGGTTTGGAAACTGACGCTCCACTTTTCAAAGTTGGTGAGAAACTTTACGAAGGTAAATGGAAGAAATTGGTCGGCACAGAGTTGGCATTTCCCGATGAGCCCACCATAAGTAAGAAACAAATTAACAGCAATGCGGATTTCAACGATGCAGAATTTAAAGATAAGGTACCTACAGAGGCTGGTAGCGTTGATCAGGCTGGAGATGTTCCTACCGATGGCGCTGATACTCATGAGCCAGATGGGAAGCATCGTGAAAAAATCTACAGAATTCAGGATCGCATTGTATTAACAAATGTGCAGCGCATATAGGTACCACGATTCTTCCCTTCATTCGTTCTGTTCTTTTCTTCAGTTTGTAGTTTTCTCCGTTAGCCCAAGTTAAGTAATATTTTTCATAGAAGATAGATAAAATAATAGTTTTGAAGCAAGACGCGTCCCAGATTGTGAGTGGCCCTTGGTTAAACCAGACTGGACTTAAATGAACAGATGGATGAAATAAAAGAGCTGAGGTCGAAGATGGGCATATCTGAGCGCATCTCCAGCAAGTTCGATATAATACTTGCGAGCTCGTCTCCAAGGAGATACGAGATCTTGCACGATGTTATGGGTTTCAAAGATATACAGCTAATGAAGCCTTCTTTTGAAGAGAATTTGGATAAATCTGCATACCAGAGTAACCCCATTGGATACGTTTGTGACACCGCACGTTGTAAGGCGGAGGGCATATTAAAAGACTTGAACTCACGCAATGAGGCTGGAAAAGAAAAACTAGTGATATGTGCCGACACCGTAGTGATCGATAGTCATGATGTTATCTATGAGAAGCCAAAATCGAAAGACATTCAGTTGGACAATCTGAAAAAATTCTGTTACTCAGATGTTGGGAAGCCAATGAGAGTCGTCACGGCTGTAACGTTGATCAGATGGACGAATGTGGACCATTACACAGTTTTGGATCCCTTCTTCGAGACAACAGAGGTTCAGTGTGACCAGAATATCCCGCTTCAACTTCTAGAAGAGTACGTAGAGAGCGGCGACGGGTTGGCTGTTGCCGGCGGATTCAAGATTCAAGGATTGAGTGGGATGATAATAAAGAAAATCGATGGTGATTACTACAATGTTGTAGGATTGCCATTAAATAGCACATTTCAGGCAATATACGGACAGTTCTGTAAGTAATAATTAAATGCGGGTAACGGAAACCGCTTATGCGCGCTGCAAATTTTTTTCCAGAGTTGATAATACCATTTTCAGCTCAGCTCAGCTCATCTCATCTCATCTCATCTCATCTCCCCATAGACAGACGGTATCGGTAAGGTAGTTTCTTGTCGGTAATCGCAGTTAAGTATCCAAAGATGGCCAACAAGGTAAAGAAGACGGAGACGGAAAAGCAGGATTTGAAGGAGGTGACCGAGGAAGAAATCGTCACTGTAGCAGCTGCAACATCCGATGAATCACAAGACGAAGATGACATTGAAGGTCTATCGTCAGCTGACGAAGCTGATGCGAAAGCATCGCACAAGGTAAAGAAACTCAATCTCACAAAGAAAAAGCAAAACAATGGCAAGCAGAAAAATACGGAAAAAATCGACTATTCTGGGATCATATATGTGAGTAGATTGCCACACGGCTTCCATGAAAGAGAGTTGAGCAAATTCTTCTCGCAATTCGGGGATCTTAAAGAGGTTAAACTAGCACGTAACAAGAAAAACGGTAACTCGAGGCATTACGGATTTGTCGAATTCGCCAATAAGGACGATGCCAAAGTGGCACAAGAGACGATGAACAACTATTTGATCATGGGTCATCTTTTGCAGGTTCGCCTATTACCAAAGGGATCCAAAATCGAAAAGCTATATAAATACAAGAAGAGGGCCTTTCAAGAGACACCCGTTAAGAAATCTGGTGAACTTCTGAAGGAAAAGGCCAAGGCCAAACACAACGAGAGGATGCAACAGTTAGAAAAAGCCGGCATCGATTTCAAATGGTGAGTACTACGAGCCCACTACCCTGTATACTAAATACTACAATATAACGTTACTTCTTGGCACGAGAATACCTCGTGATCCTCACGCAGATATCGCTATTAAGACTTTGTTGAGTCGCCGTTCACTGAACGAGTGGTGTAAACGACGCGACAAAGTTGCATAAGCCTTTGTCGCCCACATCGTTTGTCGGGCTTTGCAAATCTTTCGAAGAACTCGTTGAACGGTCATATACACATATATATACATGGGTATACAGACGATACGTTTACAGCTGGAGTACTTTGAGGCCCAATTGCTGCATTGACACGATTGAGCATATTTCCTTCTCGCCAGCTATCTAAACCGGTTTCTTTGCCATTTTGCAGACATGTCTAACGTTTACACTTATCAACAAATCGCCGAACATAATTCTTCGGAAGACATATGGATTGTCGTCGACGGCAAGGTCTACGATGTTACCAAATTCTTGGATGAGCACCCAGGTGGTGACGAGATCATCCTAGATCTGGCTGGCCAAGACGCTACCGAGCCATTCAGGGATATTGGACATTCCGATGAAGCTTTGAAAACGTTGAACACGTTGTGTGTCGGTAGAGTTGACATCAACAGTAAACCTGTGGAGGCCGAAGCTTCTCAAACAACGGCCCAAGGTACTCATACCACTGGTGGTGAAGGTAGTGGTAAGTTGGTGATCGCTTGTGCTCTTGTGTTTTTCATCGTCGCTTACTACTTTGCCAACAGAGTATGAGATCTTGGCCTCGCTATTTATTCCTTTCTCACCTGTACTATAGAGGTATCGCCACATCAGGCAACCTAAACTCTGACTAGCAGATAAATTTATTTATACCTTATCTATTATTTTATTATAACATTTGTGTAAGTCATGTGCTTGTTAACTGAATCTATTTGTTTGAGTTTCCTCGTAATAATAAGAAGCATTGGGGAACATAAGAAGAACAATGAGCAAAACGCGAAAACAGGGAAGATAGTTGGAAGACATGAGTTTTATCAACCTGTTCAAGTCGATCTCTAGTTTCCAGTTTCCTTACACTCTGGACGACAAGCCAGTACACGAAACCGCTTTATGGCAAGTGTTTAACGGATCTAGAAAATCTGATTCTCTACCAGTGTCTGTCTTCAAGGCCAATAGGTCACAAGAAAGTGAGTCGCTGATCCTGAATGCTGTTCATAAATCCAGGGTTCTGAAAATACCGGGCCTCTGTCATGTATTGGAAACCTTTGATTCTGATCCTCAGTCGACTTTTATCGTCACTGAACGAGTCACGCCCTTTCCATGGGATGAGGTCTCCACATTGCAACGGAATACTGAGGGATTGGCGGTTGGGATATACCAAGTTCTGACTACTTTGAAGTTTCTGAATGCGTTTGTTTTCGGTTCCATTAGCAAAGAGTCTATTTTCATCGACTCAAAGGGCCAGTGGTTACTATTTGGGCTGGAATTGTGCACCAAGATCAGCGATGTTGACAATGCTGATGCCTATATGACTAAATGGCATAATTATAATAGATTGATGGGGTTTCAGGTCACTTCTGAAAGAAATTTCAAGAAAGTTGACGCGATTCAGCTAGGAGCCCTCATATCCACCATCTTTGGGAACGGTGCTAGAATTCCAAAAGATTGGCAATCACCAATTCAAAATTTAAGCCAAGGAAGAACTTCAATCGAGAACTTCATGCAAAAATTGCAATCAACGAACACGTGGATTTCCAACCCTTTGATTACAGTCTACCAACAACTGAAGGAATTACATATTAAGGAACCTCAAGAAAAGTTAGCCGTAATGAACAACTTACAAAATTCATTCTTCGAAACGAGGAATCTGTACCACAACTTGTCACCTGGATTTGTGGAGGGTTTGTTGGTCCCCGAGATCGCTAACGTCATCAAATGGCTTATCACCTCTCAAAATAACTCGGCATCTTCCCTTTCCAAGATAATCCCTTTGCTAGCTATCTTCCTAGATTTGACCACGAACAAACAGTTTTACCCAGAAAACTCCAAACAATTAATATATGATTGCTTTGCATTACAGGACAGACAAGTCAGGTTTTTATTGCTGATATACCTTACAAAGATTAGTGACTACCTCGATAAGAATGAAATCTCAAACAAGATCTACCCCCGTTTCATCCAAGGTATGGCGGATTCGGATCCAACTTTGCGTTTACAAACTCTGAAAAGTATTCCAGTCATTGTACCTTATATCACGGAGAGACAGTTAAACAACGAACTCCTAAGATATTTAGCCAAGACTCAGGTGGATTCGGATGTTGAAATACGAACCTGGACCGTTATCATCATAACGAGGATTTCAACTCTACTTTCCACGTCATCTGGTAATAGGTCTAATATCCTTGCTACAGCGTATACGAAATCCTTAAAAGATCCCACCATCAAACCAAGGTTGGCGGCGCTTTACGGACTCGCAAAATCTATCGACTTATTTGATGTAGCCACCATAGCGAACAAGATTCTAACAGTCATCGCCCCAGGCTTGTTGGATAAGGATCCCTTGGTTCGGTCGAAAGCCAAAGATCTTTTCCAAAAATATCTAAACAAACTGGAAAGTGAGGCAAAAACGATCCAAAAGGCAAGTGCCAACGGTTCTCAATCGGACGATATTGATTTTGATCAATATGGAAATGAAGAAAATTCAGATGATACAGAAATTGTGAAGCAGTTCATGGCTACCTTGATGCTGTCATCGTCACCAGAACCAACCTTTCCGTTAGCGGATACAGATCAGAATTACCAAGGTCCTGAGGACGCGTATGATGAATCGAAGAAGTCAAGCATCGATGGTGACGCTTGGGATATCATCTCTGATGGTTCCACGATCATGCCCGAAAGGATGGATAAGAAGAACTCACTGAACGGCACCCCAGTAGTCATCGAAAAATCCTGGAATTCGGATTCCAACGAGAATGGAGAACCTGATGACTTCGCTTGGGACGATCAAAGTCTCTGGGAAGAGCCAAAACCTGCATTAGGTGACCCAAAGAAAACAGTGATAAAAACTGTCAAAAAAACAAGCATTTTAACCACGAGGAAAACAACCGGTGCTAAACCTCTGCCAAGATCTAATCGGACACCCTCTGGAACAAGCTCTTCGAAGTTAGGAGGCAAGAGCGAACTCAAAAAAGATATCAGGAAAAAAGAAGCTGTTCCCAATGATGAAGGCTTTGAGGATGACGCCTGGGACGCCAATTGGTAGTTTTCTAGTATCTGTTTATATTATACATTTCAATAGATAGTATGTAGATAGTAAAGCAATAATGCAACTACAGAAGTAGGAATAAAGTAAAGTAAAATACAAGGGCGGCAAATGACAGGAAATGCTTTATTCTTAAAGAGAATACGCTTAATATCTGTTTCCCCAGCCACCATCTCTTGGTTTATCGTAACCACCACGACCGCCACCGTAGCCACCGCGGCCCCCGCCGTAGCCACCACGGCCACGACCACCACCGTAACCACCACGGCCACGACCACGACCTCCGTAGCCACCACCGTATCTTGGGTGACCACCGTACGATCTCTTATCATACTTTAAGAGTTCTGGTGGGACGTTTTGTTTGGCTTCCCTCATGATGGAGATCAATGAACCACCTAGACCCTTGTTGGCCTCGGTGAAAAACGATATAGCAGTACCCGTGGCACCTGCTCTACCAGTTCTACCAATTCTATGGACATAATCTTCGATATTGCCTGGCATATCATAGTTGATAACGTAATTGATACCCTTGACGTCTGTAAGTATTGAAATTAGAATGTTAGTAATAGTGCTTTACGATAATCAGAAAGACCAGAAACGCCACTACTCGAGTTATCACAAGAACAAAATTATTATGCAAGCAAGGTTGGCGGAAATATGAAAATTTTGACATCAAAAATGATCATATTTTGTTTCAACTTAGCACAGTCCATTTTTTTTACAGTTGTTTCCCAAGTGATACAATAATTCCAGTGAATGAGCTACAAAATCCATAACCAGGCCAGCTGAGAAATGGAACTTGCGTCAAGTATGGAATTCATAACTATTGGATCAAAGTGGGCACAAACACAGCTAACAAAGCATAACAACAAGACATTATGGAGAGAAAAAAGACGAGACTGTTCAGTTCAGAAAGAGATCAGAGATTGATTTCTTCCCAATCCATGAAACTGGGATGTTCAAATAATAGTCAGTGTGGAAACAAAAAATGCGTACGAAATCATGGTGATGCTTCTGTTTCTTTGGCACCGACTTTTTCTTGCCCGCTTCCTTTCTCTTTGATGTAGCTCATATTATGAAAACTGATGCTGTTATTTGTGCCGAGAAATCAAACAAATAAAAATTCTGAAAACAAAATGGGATAGAACGAATCAACTTCGATAGAAAAAAATCTAGAGGTCCTCTATGCGATCCCAAAATACTGCGCCGTAGCATATTGACAAAAATATGCACGTAAAAACACCAACACCTGTTTGCTATTTGAATAATGATTCGATTAGTAGTAGTAGTGAAAAAAGTTAACCTTCATAGTTAATATCATGGGAAACATACCTATACCTCTGGCGGCAACATCGGTTGCTACCATAATTGGAGATCTGCCAGTTCTAAACTCGTTTAGAACCCAGTCACGTTCTCTTTGATCTTTATCACCATGGATGGCGAGTGCTGGCCAACCATCATCTCTCAAGTATTTAGTGATCTCATCACATGTTCTCTTTGTGGAAGCAAACACTAAGATCTTGGACTCTTTATCCTGGGAAGCAATATCCAAATGCTTGGCAAGACGGTCTCTTTTCTCGAAATCGGTGACGACTTCAACCAGTTGAGTGATGTTGTGAGAAGCTGCCAGTTCCAAAGAACCGATTTGAACTTGAATTGGATCATTCAAGTAGTCGCTTGCCAATTGTTTGACTTCTTTTGGCCAGGTGGCGGACCACATTAGAGTCTGTCTGTCTGGTCTAATTTGGTCGACAATTTTTCTGATTTGAGGTTCGAAACCCATATCCAACATTCTGTCGGCTTCATCGAGAACCAAATAGGTGACTCTCTTTAAATTGGTCTTGCCAATCTCCAACATGTCAATCAATCTACCCGGGGTGGCGATAACAATTTCCGCACCACGAGATAGGTCTCTGATCTGTTGACCACGAGGCACACCACCGTAAACACATGTGTTTCTAATTCTTGAACTCTTACCAAACTTGGAGCATTCCTTTTGAATTTGAACGGCCAATTCTCTGGTTGGTGCCAAGACTAGTACAATGGGACCATCGCCGGGAGCCAATAGAGGCTGAGCGTTGATGTGAACGATAGCAGGCAAACAGTAGGACAAAGTTTTACCAGAACCAGTAGCGGCGATACCAACCATATCTCTACCGGATAAAGCCATAGGCCAACCTTGACATTGGATACCGGTTGGTTTATCAAAACCTTCAGCTTTCACTTCTTTCAAGACGTATTCAGGGAAACCAGCCTCATCGAATGACGTAATTGGTTTTGGAATATCGTGACCTGAGATGGTCATTTCATTCTCCTTTCTAAATTCGGTAATCTCTTGATCAGATCTAGCACCAACGGTTTCATGTTCGACGTAAAAGTTTTTCTCAAACGTTGGCAAATTTGACAACTCGTGCTCCCAATTAGGTTTGACCAGTTCTTGTGGACCTTGTTGGAAGGAACGTGTAGCTTGAAACCCATTACCACTGAAGTTTCTATCTTTGTTGTACGAGTTTCTATCCGATCCTCTGCCACCACGGAAATCGCCGCCGCGAGAGTTGAAGTTCGACTTATTGAATTGAGAATCTCTTGACATGGTAAAGAGGTCTGTCTATTGTTTTCTTGAGTTCTTCTCTTGATAATGGCAGATTTGTTTCGAATGGTAGTCGATTGTGGCGATTATATATGGCTTAAAGCACGATGAGATGCTCATCGTGCAGAGAAAAATTTTCCAAAAGGAAAAAAAAAGAAAAGACAACCAAGTGAAAAAAAAAAGTTTACGCCTATTAATAATCGTCTATGTATAATGCTACTACAACTCTCTGATCCTTTGAGTGAACTTATTCTCAACTACATCGCAGAGGTCCATGAGGTCCTGAAGTCCCTTCTGTAAAACATCCACAGCGGTGGATTCACCATAAGTTTGTATTCTCAAATTTAGAAGGTTTTCCGATGGATGGGGTATCGAGTAACCACAAAACTCGACATCTGGGTTTTTCATTATGATATAACGTAGAGCGTTACCCAACGTATGGTCTTCTTCGGTGATCTGAAACGACGCGCAAGTACCGTCCTCCGAAGTCGCCTGCGGTAGTATCTTTATCTTTTCCTTGTCTGGTTCCTCCTCTTCTTCATTCTCCTCTACCACCATATCAACATCTTCGTCGTTTTTCAGAATCTCCTCCTCCGCCATCTTGGAATGCACTTAATCTGAACTCTGGGGCGGCCGGATTAAAACAACCTTGACTTGATCGATGTGATGAAATGCTAATTGATATAATTTTTCAGATCGATCGATTCATTGCCCGAGATGATGGTCGCGTCATACGACAACACGTTACCCGGCACACATCTCACGTTGCTTTTTTAGCCGCCGAGCCGCACTGCACAGTATTGAAATCGGGATGCCGTCGAGACGCCGTTTCGAGCCAAATGACAGCTTCCCACAGAGCGTAGCAGCTGCCAACTCATGGCAACGTTTTGTGGGAATTTCTGTCGCAGACTCAAAAAAACGAGTAAGACTCTCCGTCCACAGCGACAACACAAATATCACGTCCGACGATAGGGGACAGTGCGTTACCCGGCATTATATAGATTGGGTTTCCCTTTTGCACTCTGCCACTTCTGCCAGTTTGGCGTATGCCTGCAAGGCTTGTCAATGTCAATTCAATTGAGGTTAGCAAGTCGAGTTTGCAAAGCCATTCCGTCTATTATCCTTATACCCTTCAAAAAGTAAATAAATAAAGTAAATAAACAAACTCCTTTTTTTTTTTTCCTCAAAGAAGATAATAAACTAACTCAAACTTGCATCCCCCATCGCATCGCAGCGCATCGAAACAACAAGACGTGAAAAGAAATTTTAACGTTTAAATAAGAAAAGAATACACGTAGTGCATCTTTGATCGGTTTATGGCTATATGCGAATATGAACGACGAAACTCATAAGGACAAGAACAATAATATAGTACAATCGAATGAGGATCAAGGTCAACTGCCTTTAGGGGCTTCACAGTCTTCGTCCTCCGTTCAGCGGAATGACTCGTTGAAACAGCCCCGGCAGGATTCTATATCGATGTTCACCAATTTTAATCAACCGCGGTTTTCAACGGATGCTTCGATCTCTTCGTTTTTGAACATTTCTGATCGCCCTTCCATAAGTGCACCTAACGATCTGTCGCAGATCGGTCGAGGGTTTTCGATAGTAAACAATCTTTGGCCCAACCCGCAACAGCCGCCCAGTACTAATGCTGGTCAGTTCAATACTATCAGACGGCAGAGTGAGACTTTGGAGCCTTTCATGCCCCCAAGGTTTAAGACCCCGTCTTTTTCGTCCAAGCCTGTGCAACCGGCCCCACAACAACAACAACCGGCTTCGCAGCAACAACAGCCAATAGCATCGGCTTCATCCTCTCAACAACAATACAGAACATCGCAACCTTCTTCCAATAGAAGCTCTATCTATTTCGGTCCCAACGAGGCTTCGGAATTGGATTTCTTCCACGCTACGAACCCACAACAACAGCCACAGCAACAACCACAGCAACAACAACAGCAGCAGCAACAGCAACACCAACAGCAGCAGCAACCACAGCAACAACAAAATAAGAAGGAATCATCGGCGAATCCGATGAAGCCACCGGTACTCGTGCCTCTCTCCAGTGGTACCACTACGCCGACCGCTGGTGGCCAATCGGGTAACAAATATTCCGCTACAAGTACGAACGCTACAACAGCAAATCCATCGAGTCAGCCTAATAACACTGAGTTTGATACTCTATTCTCTGCTAACAATGCGAACTCATTGTTAAATTCTCGAAATAACTCTTTAAAATTCAATGCTGATGATTTCGATTTCCAGTTCAAGAGACGCGATTCGTCCGTGAGAGCCTCATTGGAGAATCAGCGACTTTATCAGAATAACGGTCCAAACCAAACTCCGGACCCGACAGCCGATGTGGTGGTCCACGAACCTTCAAATAAGCGACAAAAGAGATCCGACAAGGATCATCTCAGCGACTTGATGTCAACAACGAGTTCAACTCATGATACTCTTTCGAAATTACCAAACTCAATTTTGGATTCGACCGAAGGTACCCCGATGGATGATTCTAAACCTTTATTAGGTGTAACAAAGGTTGACCAACTGATGTTGATGATTCAGGCAAGGAAAAAAGGTGTTACCGAAAAAGTCCCCACCACGGCCGATGGCAGATTGTTGATCGATGAAAATTCTAGTATCTTACCACCGTCAAGCCAATTGGTCGGAGGTGTTGAGAAACCAAAAGGCTCTCATGGCGTCAAGCAACACGAGTGCCCCTACTGCCATCGTTTCTTCACGCAATCCACTCATCTTGAAGTGCACGTTCGCTCACATATAGGATATAAGCCTTTCCAATGCGAGTATTGCGGTAAAAGATTCACCCAGGGCGGTAACTTACGAACCCATCAAAGACTACATACTGGCGAAAAACCTTACGAGTGCGAACTTTGTGGCAAGAGATTTTCTAGAAAGGGCAATTTGGCCGCCCATATCGTCACCCATCAAAAATTAAAACCTTTCATATGTAAATTGGATGGTTGTAATAAGACATTCACTCAGCTCGGAAATATGAAGGCCCATCAAAATCGTTTCCACTTAAATACTCTAAATGAACTAACTCAACGATTGGCAGAGATGGACCCCAATGAGAACATAGCCCCAAAGGAAAGGGAACTATTGGATTACTTTGCGTCGCTATATAAGAACTCTAATAAAGGCATCAAGGGAAGGGGTAAAGGAAGTACAAGAGTTACACCCACCGATTTACAACAACAGCGTCAAGCCTCCGCTTCTCCATCTTCAACTATACCGCAACCCCCGCTACCCATGGCGATGTCCCACAAGAACCAGTACGAGAATTCTTTGGCAGCAAGAGCTTTAGGTTCAATCAAGACCCAACAACAGCAACAACAACAACAATTTCAACCTACACAATCGCTTGACTTAAAGAGTGAGCCTGTAATAAATTACGGTTACCCAACCATTCGACAACAAACGACACAGGCGCAAGATCCATCAATTCAAAATTCTGTGGGTTCGTTACCTCTACAACCTCCCACTTCTGCATCTGGAGTTTCAAATAGTGGTTTTGCCTTCTCGCTCGACCAACCTGAGAAGATTGACGATTCTCCGTCTAACCCTTCCAATTCGTCGAGCAAGGGACAAGTCCGCTTTAAAAATGTCAACTACAAAGGTTGATTATTCAAACGTTATAATGATTTTAGTGTGTAATGTATTATCTCGAGATCTTCTCAGCTTTCGTCAAAACGCGTTCTTTTCGTGTAGATCAGCGAAACGAAATGTAAATAAAGAGTAAATGGTAAACGGCAATGATCCTCGTGATTACGCGTTTAATAGATCAATGTATTTAAGCAAAAAAATAGGAAAACGTCTCGAATTCGATCAGCACAGCAGGTTAAAGATCTCAGATGCGTGGCTCTAGAGTTGTCAAGGCCCAATTGTCGCAAACTATATATTGCACAAAGAAGTCCTTCGAAAGGCAATTGGATAGCAGTCCTTCCACAGCATTCCAGTATTACTATCAGTCAAAGATTAAAGACTTGCAGCGTAATTCGTGTGATGGCTACAATTCGAGCGACATTCTCAGCTGCGGGCAGCAAAACAGTGCATTTAAGAAATTCATTCGAAGGGAATGGGAATTGCTATCTTTAACAAAGAAGAGGCTTTACTATGCCTTCTTTTTCCATTTTACAAACATCAATCACAAATCTCTAAGTACATATGAACTTGCAAGAATAATGGAGATACCTACTCCTGCCATCAGTGAGTACATGCTCTTCAGGAACAAATTCAAATACAAATTCGATACTATATGGTACGAAGAGAGGGAAGCGAGACAAAGAAAGAAAGCGGTCATTTTGAGACAAGATCCCATTGGAAGAGGTCACAGAATAACACTCACGGGATGGACTGCTGGCAATTCCAATGATGAGTGCTTAAATCTGACTAAGAGATTCCAAAAAATGTGCAGAGAATGCCGGCATGTTTGGAATCAAAAGGTCAGTGATGAGCAAAAGGCTGAAATTCGAAAAAAATGGGAGGATCAAAAGCAGGAATTCGATCTAAAGCTTACCAAAGAGCTCCTACTGCTCGAAAGCAACCTCAAAAGATTACTAAAAATGAACTTGAGCACCAATTTTACATCTCTGCGAGTTGAGCGACATGTGACTCCAACGATAGCATCTAGCAAAGTGATACCATATGTATTTCACAAGAAGAAATGACTATGCTTGAAAATCTATTCGTTTTAGTATACATATATTCCTATATAAGCTTTGAAGATGATGACCAGAGAAGAACACTATTGCTACAGTTATTGTACATTAACTTGAACGTGGAAACTAACACCTTTGGAAAATGTTGCTTTGGGACGATCCGTTGGCCGATCAACATATGATGCTAGGCAAACAACTTCATCTTGCTTGTAACCCAATGAAAATAATACTCCTTTGATAACCCCAACAGGAATCTCCAAAAATGGCTTGATCATCGCAAGTTCCCTGTCTGTAGGTTCATTATCCACTGCGAATGCTTGAACAGGTCGATACTCGTAATCGAAAAGATAAAATGTTCCCCTGTGATTTGTCTTCAAGTTGTCAATCTGCTTGCCAAACATCTGCTTCCAAACATCCCGGCATATAAACTTCATCACCGCAAGCAGATCCATATCTTTGAAAGTTAAATTGGGATTGTTGCTAAAGACAAGCAGCTCTGTAAGTTTATTCCCAATCTGAAATCCAATTCCTCTCAACCTTTCCAGGATTCTTTCCTGTTTCTCACTATCCCATTCATACAGCTGTTGGCACAATTTATGTGATGGCAAATCCAGGGGTGGGCTTATGTGTAAATTTTGGATCATTCTCTCCTCTTCGCTCTCAGCCCCAGCATGTTCTTTATCCTCAGTCTGGGTTTCAGCCTCATCCTCGAGTAACTTATTTTCTACTGAAACCGCAAGGGGCACCATCTCATTTAAGAGCATCTGATAAGCAAGTTGATTAACCTTTGGCAAAGAATTCTGAAATATTTGCAATTGCTGTTGGATTCGTTGCTGCTCCGTCATACCATTCTGATCCGGAACAGTTGACCTTGATTCGACCACCGTAGTCCTATCCATATTGAAAAAATGTACTTATAACTTGTGGGAACCTCAATAGAAGTAGATGCGACGGCCTTCTTGCCTTGTTTTCTCCATCTATGTTTGTGTGAGGTGGAGATCGAAAGAGGATACCGGGGTTTAAGAAAACACGCTTACCAACTAATGTGAAATAATCTCGAAGAATAACCCGCGAGAAGAAGCAATTGAAGATAAAGTTTCAAGATCAACCTTATCGATTGTGCTATCATGAGTGATAAGTTGTCAATTGGTAATGAGATAAAAGACTCATTCAAGGAGACCCAAAAATGGGTTCAGAATAATATAAAGTGGCTGAAGGATGTTGAACAATTTTATCGTGAAAGAGCCAAATTGGAAAGAGAGTATAGTGAAAAATTGAGTGGTCTAACAAAAGAGTTTTTGAACAGAAAGAGCAAATCGTCAGTTTCCCTATCCGTTGGTGACACGCCCACCACGACACCAGGGTCACTTGAAGCGGCTGGTGTAGTAGCATGGAATGAGATTCTCTCTCAAACAGATATGATTTGCAGCGATCACAGTAAGCTGGCCAATGACTTTGACCGGCAAGTAGCAGATCAATTGTCCGGACTGTATGCCAAGCTTGACATGACTTTAAATAAGATTGGCGGTTTTAACGAAGAGATGGTGGACAAGCGAGAGACGATCAATCAAGAGCTGGACAAAGCCAAAAAGAAATATGATGAAATGTGCTCTAATATGGAAATGGCGAGAAACAAGCACACTAAATCCTCTAATGAACGCAACAAACGCAAGATGGAGGAAAAAGAATCGGAAATGAATATTTCTAAAAATGAGTACCTCATCAAAATCAACCAGGCAAATAGAATTAAGGATAAGTACTATTTCCAAGATATTCCAGAAGTCTTGGATTTGTTGCAAGACCTGAACGAGTCTCGCACGTTGTTCCTCAACGATATCTGGAAGTCAGCCAGTGGTTTCGAAGTCGCTGCTGGTGAAAGGGTTCATGAAAGGCTAAAAACAGCAAATTCAGTCGTATCTCAGAACAAACCTTCTTTGAGTACCGCCATGTTTATCAAGCACAATTTGAAGCAATGGAAGGAGCCAAACGATTTTCGTTTCGAGCCATCACCAGTATGGCATGACGATGAGAAATTCATCGTACCAACTCAAACTGAGTTGACTGATCTGAAGGTGAAACTAGCAAAAGCAGAACAAAGCTATAATCATTTCCATGATCTTTCGCAGGCTGAGATGTCGAAATTATCTTCGCTAAACAAGAGAAAAAGAGATCTAAAGGCTAATGAAGATACGATAGACTCTCAATCTTTCTACGAAACTCTGAAAAGCTATTTGTCAGTGGTTACGCCATTTACAGCCCACGAAACCTTGAAGTTGCGAGCAGAAGTCCAAATTGAAAGTATCCAGAACAATGTTCCTTCAGAATTCGATCTCTCAACGGATGACATCGATTTGTCAAAACTGAAAAAAAAATCAGGTCTATTTACCAAGCTGAAGAATAACCTATTAAATCCAGAACCAGTGGCAAAGGCTGGTCATAAGCTAGCCATCTTCGGAAATTCCTCGGAGAAGAGAAACTCCACCATGCAGAGTATCGACAATGATACGGCATCTATATCTACCGGTGACTCGTTTTCAACAAATCACACCAATAATGCAACGTCGGCTGCTAGAAATAAAGTTCTTTATGCATATTCGAAACAGGACTCGGATGAAGTGTCAGTAAGTATTGGGGATTCCATATCGCTGGAGGTACCGGATTCAGGGTCAGGGTGGACAAAAATCAAGAATGAAACGACAGGTGAGCAGGGATTAGTGCCAACGACCTACATTGAGATCAACGAAAAATCAAGTTCGAATAGTGGAAAGGAAGCACCACAAGTTCCACCTCCAAGGCGCACGACACTACCAACTCGAACACTTCGCGCGCAATATGACTATCAGTCACAAGGCGATGATGAGTTGTCAATGAGCGTTGGGGATGTTATTGAAGTGATGAGAAGCGATGATGGTAGTGGTTGGACCTACGGTCAACTGAATGGGGTCAAGGGGTTGTTTCCAACAAGCTACTGTCAGTGATGTTGTGTCTCCTCCATCACTGTGAAGCTGATTCAACTCGCTGGAAGTACTCGAAGGACTAAATAGAGTATATATAGTGTGGACGATGGATGTAACTTTTAATGTAATTTAATCCTTTAAGGCTAGACTAGACCTCCCGCTGTCATTTTCTTATTAATACAGTTATCCTTGCTTGTCATATTTAATTAAATTTAATTACAGTCATATTTATTTACTGTCCACGACAGCGCTACCCGGATCTGTCGCCTCCCTTTTTTAAGGATCCTATGGTTATTGCTATCCATCTAGCAAAAGCTCTAAGTTTCATATACTATAAACTGATTGATTGTGCCCAGGATCATTTGCTGACTGTTATTATGGGTAGCAAGTCAATATCCACCAGTAACAGATCGATCAAGAGCTCGACGCAATCTGGTAATATTGTTGAAAGCGATTCCGGAGAACCTCAACTGATGAGTAGGGAAAACTTACCTAACAGCAGCCCTCCAGTAACAGGGGGTGAACAGCAACCTCTATTGCAAGAGAATTCTACAGCACTTGCCAAACCCTCACATAGAGCTATTGGTGTGCAGCCATCACCTACTTCAAACACCAACGATGAAAGTATCGAAGGTCCCGACACGGAATCAAACTTTCAGAGAAGACTTTACCGTGTCCACAGACAGTACCGGCTTTTTCTTCATAATGCTAAGTGGGTGCTTAACATTTTCATTTTGATTAATACCGTTTGGTTAGTGACCACCCTGATAAGTGACTTTTTCTTTGATATTAGTTTGTTCCGCAGTAATAACAGATATAGTAGTTTCAACGATCTTACCCTGATATTCATTTCAATCATTGCTAATGCCTTCAACCTGTGGTTTAATAAGCTGGGCTTATATTCTTCGCTCGATAACGTGTTGAATATTGTTCTGTGCCTTTTAACACTTTTCAACCTGGAGTTAATATATATGGTCGCGTACACCCGTCGCAGAATTGGATTCATGGGCACCTTCACTTATTTGTGGGCAGCGTTTTCCTTCTTTGTAGGTGTTGTCTTGGACTGGTACCTATTATACTACAATAAGAAAATTACTCAGCCGTTCGAAGACGACAGCCTCGAGCTACCAAACGAGGCCGAGGGCGGAACACGCCGTAATGAGACAGGCTCAAATTCATCTGGTAAGCATACTTTAAGTGAGTGGATTTTCATCGGAGTTAGGAACGTTGTCAAATCATTGCTTCTGATATTCTTCATTTTATTCACATTCAATACATTCCTCTCGGCGTGGGACATACATCGTGTAACTGGCAGGGTCGCTGACGTCAGCGCAGAAGCCGCCTCATACGATGCATTTCATTGGGTCGATGATGCGCATTCATACAAGTTGCACATTAAATGCTACGGTAATGTTTTTGAAGAACCTGAGGCGAATGAGGATGAGAAAAAGCAAGCGATCCTTCTGTATGAGCATGGCGGATTTGATACTGCCTATCTATCAGCAACCTGGATTCAGGAGTTGTATCATCTAAATAGAGTACAAAGATATTGTACTTATGAAAGACCTGGTTACGGATTGAGTGACTCAGCACCAGCACCAATATCAATTGCAATGGTTGCGGACTCTCTCAAATATGCTTTACTTAATGAAGCCAAAATAAGAGGCCCTTTTGTTACGGTCGGTTACGACGTGGGTGGCCTGTTTACTCAAGTATTTACTGCGAAGAATGTTGATTTGGTGGAGGGAATGATGCTTGTTGAATCTTGGCACGAAGACCTATTGCTGAAAAACTATTTGCAAAGACTTTTGCCACCTGATCGTGGTGGTGACGACGGTGATGGTGATCAGCCAGGCAGGGATCCCGATGATATTAGTTGGCTGCCACCCGAGATAAGGAGGTACAATGAATTCAGGATATGGTGGGATGGACTATGGTCTACTATTGGCATCAAATTACAAACATCCTGGCTTTTGGCTCACCATGGGTCGAACGAACGTATTTACGGTCGCGACATGCAGTACCAAGGTAGGTTCTTGCGTGGAAAATTCTTAGAAAGTGTCACAAGTTCTCTATTAAGTTATAAGGATGTTTTGAATTATAAAGATAAGTTGAAGAATGTAAAGCTCAGCGTGGTCAGCTCTAAAGAAATGGCGAAGAAGTCGCCGCAATGGGGTAACTGGCAACGTGAGCTATCTAAGCTTTCCTCGAAGACTCAGGAGTGGAAGCTTGTTGATGGTGGTCATGACGTTTACAAGTATGGCCTAGGGAAGTCACAGGCTCAAGATGTGCTATTAAGATTGATTGGGGAAAAGGATAGATACTAAATAGCTCGGTTATATCGAACCTAGTAAGCATAAAAGTAGTTCATCAATAACTGCGTTTCCCTAGATCTCTTTCCGTCAGCGAATCTGGGGGCGAACAAGTTTCAGTCAGTTGGGATAGGTGATTTAATCAAGTTGCCATTGAATCAAATAAACTAACAGAATTGAAAAATTAAAAAGCGCAATTTTTGAAAGACATGTAAGATTCCTTTCAAAAAAGTATTAGCAAAAATATCTAATTTATCTAACCCATATTGGTGTCCTTCGGATCTTCTAATAGTACACCGAGCTCATCAACCAATTGATCGCCATCACTTTCATTTTCACTTTCGGTTTCAGAATCACTATTCTCCAAGCTTGCCTCCAGATCGCACGTTGACCTACAATTGGGGCACACGAATTGTGGGTACGATGTCATTAGCAATCTACGGATACATTGGAAATGCCAACAATGAGAGCAGGGAGATATGAACATGGCCTGACAAGGTTTAATTTTTGATAGACAGATGGAACAATCTTCTTCTTCCAATCCCATCGTCAGTTTTTGTAGATTCCTTATTCGTTGAAGTGCTTCCTTATTGAATGCATTTGCTCTTCTTTTCCAAGATCGGTTTAGCTCTACTCTTATCTTTACACAACGGTAAATCTCCTCAGTGCCACCACGGAAGTCCATTCCTAACTGCAAGACGTCACCATCATGAATTAGAGTATCCTTGGATAACGTCGACGCAGGAGCCAACCTCTGATGGTTTAAAAATGTACCACTTGAAGACCTGACGTCTTTTATGTACCAATTACCTTGGCTATCAACTTTGAAACATCCGTGGGTTCTTGAAACGACCTTAGACTTGAAAACCACTGGATGATATTGCTCAGGGATCTTAGAGATCGCTTCACGTACTCTCTCAGTATAACGGCCGATGACCAACTGGGAACCGGGACCTGCAGTTCTGATGACAGGATCAAAGGCTAAACCAGGACTTGTTGAGAAAGAACTATCGATGAAGGGCGTTAATCTGATACTGAAAAGTCCATTTTTATCTTTACGTTGCTCAACTGTTTCTTCATCCGCGGGTTCAGGTAAAGAAGCATTTCTTGCTAAATCTAGATTTAAAAGCTCTTCAGCGTTTGGTTGATCTGCTGCATATATGTAGTGTCGTAAATTTTTCAATGAAGCAATATTATCCAAGTTTGATGGAGGCGCTGTGGCACTTGCTGTGGCACCATTCGCACCGTTCGCATTCGCACTGTTCGAACTGGAATTAGTATCATTGTTGTTCAGTAAATTTGAGCTTTCCGAATTCAAAGGATCGATATCTGTGATAGGACCGTTCAGTGGGACTGGATGGGTATGAGCATGTGAAATAGGCGCCAACGCACCAATGGGCGAAGTAGAAGCCGATACTGAAGCACGATGCTGCAGCTGAGCTGGTTGCGGAGCACCAGGCTCATTCTGGGCAATTAACGATATGGAGAGCGGCAAATGATTGAAACCCTGGCCTTGTCCCTGTTGCAGAGAACGAGTGTGGGCTTGCATGGGAGGCTGAATATGTGTAGAAGTCAAATCGGGACATCGATTGACAGGATCGTTCTGTTCAAAAGGGTTGTTGCTCCCGGTATTGGTGTCGGCATTTGTGGTGGTACTGTTATTAGCATTATTGTTCTGCCTTATACCAAACGTGTTTAAGAAAGAGTTCAAACCGGAGCTCCTTCTTCTCTGAGTTGGTCCCGTATTAGTATTAGTATTAGTATTAGTACTAGTGATAGTGCCCGATGTATTGGAAGTGTTTCTCGTCATAGTGTTACTGGACGTTGTGATAGTGCCACGAGCGCTGGAGTTTGGTAGAGAAGTGGAAGACTGAACGTGGTTTGAAGGAAATGCAACGGGGTCATACATAATCAGCTGACAGGTCGCTCCAGAGTAGCATAAATCAGACTAACGTACTGATCGATGAAGACCTGTTATCTATGATGTTGTTGTTGCTTACGGGTCTCTGAAGCTCATTATATCCTCGTCTTGCTGTCTCCTCGTTTCGGTCGTTTCTTTTAGTTTCCCTCTCGAAAAAAAAATTATACCAATTTACATCGCCTTCGACGACGGCGATGCGAAACGATCTTAGCAGTTATTTTGATTGATTTAAAGAGTTATAAAACATAGTTACGTAGGCTTATTTTTGGACTTCATAGCTTGCTTAGATCGGTAGGCTTGTCCTTCACTGTGACGATTTCATCATATAGCAAAGTAGTTAAGAACTCGCTGAACCTTTCCCCAGTGATTTCTGGTAGGAAATACTTGGCAGCCAATGCAAATTTATTCTTGTTACCAACGGGACTTGATGCAGACAGTCTTTCGACTTGCTCTTTCAAGATCTTGGCGGTTAGCGCTGGGGTGACTTTTTCACCCGTGTCGCTTAGAACAACGCCGTGCTTAACCCATTGATGTAGTTGACAACGAGAAACTTCGGCAGTAGCGGCATCTTCCATCAAGTTGTTGATTGGGACACAACCGGAACCTCTCAACCATGCCTCCATATATTGAAGACCGATATCCAAATTCTGTATGATGCCTTCGGTGGTAACTTTGCCGCCTTCGATGGTGGTGTTTACTAGATCCTGAGCGGTGACCTTTGCTTCAGGGACGAAATGGATTTGGTTACGAGTCCCCATGTTAATGAAGACCTCGTTACAAATGGCTGCGAGTGCGGGGTGAGCTACCCAGGAACCATCATGACCGTTGGTCAATTCTCTGATCTTGTCGTTACGAACTTTTGTCATTGCTTTTTCGTTGGCAACCGGGTCGTTTTTGATAGGAATTTGGGCGGCCATACCGCCCATGGCATGAACTCCACGGCGATGACAGGTGTTGATCAATCTCTTAACGTAGGCGTTCATGAATGGTGAAGTCATGGTGACCTGATCCCTGTCTGGGAGGACATGACCTGGCAGGTTCCTCAACCTCTTGATGGTGGAGAAAATGTAATCCCAACGACCACAGTTCAACCCGCTGGAGTGCTGTCTCAATTGGTAAATGATTTCTTCCATCTGATAGGCCGCAGGCAAGGTTTCGATCAGCACCGTGGCTCTAATGGTTCCACGAGGGATACCAACATAATCCTGTGCAACATTGAAGATGTCATTCCACAGCTTGGCTTCCAGATGGTGTTCCATCTTGGGTAAATAGAAATATGGCCCTTTACCGATCTTAATCAGCTGGTGCGCATTGTGGTAGAAGTAGAGGCCAAAGTCAAAAATGGATCCGCTAATGGGTTCGTCATCGACATAGAGATGCTTTTCAACCAAATGCCATCCACGAGGCCTTACGATCAACGTAGGAAGCTTACTGATGGGACCCTTTAACTTATATTCCTTCTTTGGGGTCTTGAAATCGATTTTGTCGCGAATCGCATCGTACAAATTGACTTGTCCGTAGATCATATTGTTCCAAGTTGGAGAAGCAGAGTCCTCAAAATCAGTCATGTAAGTGTTCACATCAGCGTTCAAAGCGTTAACCAACATATTTCTTGTTGGAGGGCCAGTAATCTCAGTGGACCTGTCCACCAAACCGGGAGCCAAAATGTTTCCCTGCCATGTAGGATCTTCTCTAACCTTGGCGGTTTCTGGTAAGAAATCCAACTTGTATGAGCCGGAATCCAGTTTTTTTTGAACTACCTGCCTGTTTTCCAACAACTGTTTACGCCTAGCATTAAAAGTTCTATGTAACAGAACAATAAATTCCAACGCATCCTTAGTCAAAATATCGGCAACTGTTGTATTTGAAGGAGTGAACTGAGGTTGTCTGTCGATATCGACCAACAGTTTAACGTTATCCAAAGTTACTTTAACCATCTTTTAATTGAATATATATTCCTTTTCTTGCTTCTTAAGAATATAGTACCATCAATTGAAAGTAAGCACTGGTATCCACCCATCATGTATATATATATACATATATATATCTATATATATATATATATATAATAAGTCATGACGCAAGGGTATTTCAATTGAGGATCATCCCATTGAAATATAGTCCCGAGACTGTCATGCAAGATGCTTATCGCATCATTAAGAAAGGTATGTGTAGCAGCAATTGCATACTCATAAGATTTTAGGGCACTTAGTTTAACTAGCTTAACGATTGGATGGATGTGATCATTCTGGTAAAATCCTAAACGGTCAAAAAATCAAACGGAGTCAAGAGGAAATAAAGGGAGGAGTCATCGCGGACGAATGCGAATGCTCGGCGTTTGCCGCTATCGCATTAGGCCGAAAGGAAGGCGGATCGAATTCGCTTCGTCTACTTCATTTGATCCGGAGCAGCTGGACAAAAATGCGCGTTCTGCCCGGCACGCAAATTGCGCTCGACAACAGCGGGGTCACGTGAAACTCCACCCGCTCCCGCGGTTCTTAAAACTGAGATCGTCTGCTTAATCGCTTCATGGGGATCGCGAATGGCGAATTGAACCGTCTTGATCCATTCACGAGCATCCGCCTCATTGTAGTCAAGATTCTCGTATATATACCTGATAGCTTCTTCTTGATGGGTCTCGAAATATTCGATACCTCTTTGGAGGCCGCTGACAAACTGTTTGGTTTGTTCGTCCGAGAGATTCTTATTTCTAACGATTACCCAAGATGGCCAAGGTGTGTATATGTTACCGATCATCTTTAGTTCTTTGGGTTCTTCGTAGTATTTTTTCGTGGTAAAGTATTCCCACATGAATGCATCACATGTCTTGTCTCTAACGGCGTCCCTTAGCTGTTTAAAGGTGTGACAGATCGGCCAGTCGCTATAAGGTGGCTCTTGTGAAAATTTAAGTTGAAGCGCTAATACGTAGGACATCACATAAGATCCGCTACCTATCCTCGAAACCCCCATTTTCGCTCCTTCTAGTTGCTGAAGGTTCGTGATATCGTCTCTATCGATGCCAGTAGACACGGCCCAATTCAATGGCGAAGATACATAGGTCCCCAATATCTCGTATTTCAGTTGAGATTCGTGTTCGGTATCTGCAACCCCACGGACAAAAGCTTCAGTTAATCCGATTGCGATATCAATCTCATCCTGGTTCAAAGACGTTATAAGATGTCCCGAACCACTTGGAAATGGAACCAATTGAATGTTTAAGCCACTTTCTTTGAAATAGCCATTGGATAGAGCAAATTGCAAAGGTGCGGAGAAATGTTCTGGAATGTACCCAATTCTGATCGACATCCTTGTAGCTAGACGGGGTCTCCCTTTAACTGTCAACTCTTATTCGAGTAAAGTTCAAGGTTTGTCGTTCATCCTTTTAGCTCTGCATTTGTCGTGCGACACGGGCTATTGTTGGGAGAAAAACTAAATACCTTGAACAAGAAGGACCTCAGTGTTCCTCTTCTTCACGAAAAGCTCTAAGCAATTACGTATACAAAAAGGAAGCGAATAGCATTGTCTCATAGTCCCATCTTTAAAACCGTCTCACATGTCGCTGCCACTACGACCCGCGTTGGAGAACGTGAGTTCTGTCGATCGAGTTCTGGAAGATTTATTAGTTCGTTTTATTATCAATTGTCCGCCGGAAGATCTGTCAAGCGTTGAGAGAGAATTGTTCCATTTTGAAGAAGCATCATGGTTTTATACTGATTTCGTCAAGTTGATGAATCCCACTTTACCTTCGTTGAGAATAAAATCTTTTGCTCAACATGTTATTAAACTTTGTCCGTTGGTTTGGAAATGGGACATCAAAGCAGATGAAGCTTTACAAAAATTTTCCAAATACAAGAAAAGCATCCCGGTCAGAGGTGCTGCTATCTTCAATGAAAAATTGAGCAAGATTTTGCTGGTTCAAGGCACTGAATCGGACTCTTGGTCCTTCCCAAGAGGTAAAATCTCAAAGGATGAAGATGACGTGGCATGTTGCATACGTGAAGTGAAAGAGGAGATCGGCTTCGATCTAACGGATTACATCGATGAGAACCAGTTCATTGAAAGAAATATCCAGGGAAAAAACTACAAGATCTTCATTGTTAAGGGTGTCCCGGAAGATTTCCCATTCAAACCCCAGGTGAGAAATGAAATTGATAAGATTGAGTGGCGCGACTTCAAGAAAATGTCAAAAACTATGTACAAGTCAAACGTAAAATACTACTTGATAAACTCCATGATGAGACCTTTATCCATGTGGTTAAGACGTCAAAGGCATGTCAAAAATGATGATCAATTGAAACAATACGCCGAGGAACAATTGAAACTCTTGCTTGGTATTACAAAGGAGGAACAACTCGATCCAGGTAGGGATCTGTTGAATATGCTACATACAGCGGTTCAATCCAAGGATGAAAAGATTGAACCTCTACAAACCTTACAAAATGAGACTGTGGCAAGGAATCCAATGATGGCTCTGTCACCACCAGACTCTAATGGTAATACTGTCCATCAACCAATACCCTACCCTCAGAATTTTGCTCCTTTGGTTGGGTTTCAGCCTTTTGCCCCCTTTCCATACGTTAACGGTAATCTACCTTTCATGAACCCTCAATTGGTGCCTTCAGGAGTGCCACAACTTCCGCCAATGGCTCACCCAAATGGTTTCATCTCTATGGCAAATTCTGAGATCAACCCTTCAACACCTGACGCTTCTTCTTTGGCAAAACCCGTTCTAGCGCAGGAACAATCAGATCTTAATTCATCAACTTCAAAACAGCTATTGGATTTACTGCATACAAAGAAAAGTGACAGTACGACTCTCAGAGTTTCGCAACGACCCATTGAGCAGAACCTGCAAAACTTTTCGGTGGATGATAAACAATCCTTACATCGCGATAACCACGGTGCAAATTACTCCGATTCACAATCTTTGTTGAATATCTTGAAAAATCCTAAGCAGCAAGATTTGCATGAAGCAGGCTCCAGAATGCAACCGTTTGTGTCGAATGAAAGGAAGGGCGAAGAAGAGGCTTCGTTGCAGGATGAATTGAGCGACGGCGCTTATGAAGCGTTTGAGAGTGCATCAGAAGACGATTTTCAGAAAAAGAATCAAGAAAGAGATGGAGACGACGATTATGAGAGTTATGAAGATTTTGAAAGCAGTTCCGAGGAGGAAAAAGAAGAACAAAAGGAAGAAAAACAGGTTGCTGAATTGCAGAGAGGAGAAGAGCCGCCCATAGGAATACCAAGTCATGAGGCTCTGAAGGAGAATGTTTTCAAGGGGGGCGATATTCCTCACATCGAAGAACGTACTGATAGTGTCAAATCTGTGGATGGGACCCAGGCGCCTACCGAAAAAGTCAAACCTAAACCTAAATTCAAGCTATTAAAACGTGGTGAGACGCTAGACAATATACTACCAGATCAAAAATCCTCTGAGCAACCACATAAGACGCTGCAGAATGAGGCGAATGCCTTTCAAGCGCCCAACACTCTATTGGAACTTCTCAAGAAACCTCACGACAATGTGAACGAGTCGGGAGTGCCAAATTCTGGGGAGAGTGTATCTGAGAGAAAAATTTCTCCTGAAGAAGAACTGATGGGAATGATTAGAAAAAACCAAAACAATTTGTCAAATCCAGAATCAATTGTTACTGAACCACAAAATCCATCCGCTCATATCTTGAATATCTTAATGAATCCCAGGAATCCTAGGGGCTCTGAAACTTTACCGAATATGGATTTTGCAACGAGTCCAAGAACAGTTAACAACGTCAACGAAAAACTTAATGACTCCCAATCAGCGTCTGCTGATTTACTGGGTTTATTGAAACGCCCCACGATGCCAGATCCCGTTCCAAGATATGAAGATGTCAATGTGTCATCCCCATTGCATCAAACATTCAATGATCCGTTTGGCCCTGGTGGTCCTAAACAGCCAGCATCAAATGAATTGTTGAACATTCTTCATGGAAAAAGATGAACTTCATCAGAAATGTCTCCCATAAACACGAGGTGGGTTGTGTGTGACTTCCCATCCCATCTCACTAGATCTTATATATCCTACACCAGAGTATCCGGTGTCGCCACTGAACTCAATGTTCGGGAGCATCTAATTACGATGCTCGAGTATGATAGTTCATATGCTTCATCGACGTACTGCTAACAGTCTATGGAAGCCGTTCACAAAAGGTGTGTACTCCACATTTGAACATCTCAGAATAAGGTATTGCCAATGATTAAGGCCTAATTAATAAGGTGTACTAAGTACCAATGTATCATCTACGTATCAATCGAATACCAGTTCCATAGCATCTCACCAAAAGCCTTCTACTCAGAGCAAAAAACGCTACACATACATCAAACCTCGTCATCCCTCAGTTCAAATTGATCCAGAGTACATTGCAATTCCGTTTTATCGAGCACCGGCCATATAATTTTCTTGTTTCTCATTCTGTTGGTGTTTATCAAACATCCATAACAAAGGGTGCTTTTCATACCATTCTTAGAGATGTAGTCTTTGAACTCGACATATTCCATTACTTCACTTCCCAACTTTGAATCCTTCCATTTTTCATACAATAGAGATTCTTCTTCTGTCTCAATCGGATGACTATCGCTAACAGTAATGGCACCTAGCCAACTTGGAGCATCTGAATTGATGTTAGCTAAGCATATTGCACATGTCGCACCCGAATACTCTGAGAATTTGGGCTCGGACAACTTATAAGCGGTTCTGACTACTGTCGAGATAACGTTAGAATAGTCTCCTTGGACATCATCAAAATATTTTCTGGCTATCTCATTGACACTCAAGCTTTTAATTGGCTTTAAAGTCTTTGTCTTGTTCGCAGCACGAGCTTCCAGAAGTAATGTGTCTTGTGGGACGTAATCCACTAGGAAACTATCGAGACCCTTAATGCAACAGTAGGCATCTACTTCAGAAAGCAAAACATCTTTCAATGGATATAAGCTTTTAAACTTGTTGTCAAAAGTATGTTCGAATTCAGCTTCATCCAACAGCGGAGCAATTTGAGCACCTCTTCCTTTCACTACCATAGATATGGCTTCATCGGCTAGTTTTGTCATGGAGTGGCCCCATAGGATGGCCTTATGGTCATGGTGGTATGCAAATTTTTTTATCAAGTATCTCATGATGATCCATAGCAAATCTTCCCGCGAAGATTTATCAGGGCATAGCGCCAGAAGATCTGCTACCGTACTGCATTTGGATGGATCTACGTTTTCTGAGACAGCTAATGGTGTATAATCCTGATCATTCAGGATGATAGTCTGCAAATTATCATTACAACTCTCATAAAACGATTCAATGGAGATAAAATGAAACCTTATGTTCTCTTTGTTAGAGGCATATTTGATGTCTTGAAGCTGCTTCGCAAGCCGTTGAAAACCGACCAGATCCGCTTCATTTCTCAAACAAACTAGTATATCAATTTGGAAGCCAGTATTTCCCCTCTGAGTTTCTTTTTGCTCTGTCAAAGTATCATTTAGAATGTCCAGCATCACTAGCGATGACGAACCGAACGACAACGGGACCAAAATTTTAGATTGCTTATTCATCAAGTCAGCCTCCAGAGCTGATCTTAGTTTGTCCTGATACAACACTTTGAAAATGTCTTGGTAATAAGGTTCTGACATCATTTGTTTCCTTTGTTTGGCTGACACAAATTTCTGGAAACAGTCATTACAGAAAATTTCCTTCCTAGAGGTCACAGTGGCATCTTGCTTATGGCATCTCCGACATAGAGGGCTCTCGATGCAATCTGTCATTATCAGGGGCAGTTTGGTCCTAAAGAAAAGATACTACAAGCTTTTATCGACGAGACTTTTTCTGTATACAGGTGTCGAATTTAAGCGATGAGCTGAAATTATTGCAATAGCGAAAAAAATACACGGTCACCCCGCCCGAATGAAAGAAGTTGACAGTATATCAATGGTGAAGGGCAGTTCATTAGTTGTGGAGAAAGATAAACTGAATACGGTTACTGCCACCAGCTTGATAATAAGTTGATAGTTTGATTGTGTTTACGTTTTTCTGCCGATCAAATTAAGTATACAGTTATGGGTGATGCAGATGATATGACGATGAGGAAGAGTTCGGAGGATAATAAGAACCAAACATCGGAGCCCGATGTAAGTGGAGCAATCAAAGATAAGAGTAAAGTTGATTATGCTCCCAAGGGTATCGATCCTAGCTCTTTCAAATACTACCCCGAGAATCCGGAGTCTAGCATGAACAGATACATTTTCTCGATGAAGGGGCCTAGTGAATACTTTGACCCATGCCAAGAGTCTGCACAGATGAGTCTCAATTGTTTGGACCGCAATGACTACAACAGAGACTTGTGCAAGGAGTATTTCGACGCCTATAGGGAATGCAAAAAACAATGGCTCAAGGCCAGAAGACAGGACAGGTCTCAATGGGAATGATTCATTCACTGTCACATTCAAACGCCATGTAAATAGTATTCTATCTTCTACATACCTCAATGTCAAGTTGTTTAAATCAAAGTGCTAAATTATTGCGTAGCACTTATTTTGACTTCTTATGTTGGAGAAGCTTAAGCTCACTTGAAAAAGGTTTGAGGACTCAAGAGATGTACCAAACGAACAACCTCTGTCACAGATTGATAGGGCTACATGAATATAAAGTGCCATTGCGTAGGATGACCACCTGGGGGCTTTTTGACACTTTAAAATCTGTATGCTATGGGAATCTCGAGACACCTCCATTTTCGTTTTAGAATTCAACAGAAATGCTATTCTTTTCGAGCAAATGTCAAAGGTTTTATGGGCTTATCACGTTTTGTCAAGCCATCTCTTTTCTTTCAACTGGTGGGTCTTTCAGCCGTTAGCATTGTAATCTCCTGACTACATCGCACTTGATCCTAGCAAACGTTACTAACAAAGAGAGGGAAATAAAGCTAACTGAGACATGATAGAAGTGATTGCTACTGAGGCATCTTTCAAGAAAGTGTCTCATTTTTAATTTTTTTGAGTTTCTTTACAAAAGGGTAAATCTCAAGAGTGTATCTAGTATGTTAGCCCGGTTGCTTCATAGATTAGTGTGTGGAGACCGCTCTTTTTGATGCTCTACAACATACAACTCTAAAATGCGATGATGTGGAATTTGATGGGAAGTTGCAAGAGCTTCTTATATCAAGCTCTGTGACGGCAAAAATGCTCGGCGGCTAATTTACGAGCCCTTATTTGATCTATTCTATCTCACTGTGAAAGCAAGAACATTAGTTAACTTAGGGATGTCAAACCGAATCTATTAATTCCAGCGTACAGCCTGTACACGTTAACGACATTCGCAGTTGATTAAGTAGATTGGTGTCAAGTTAGAAGAGGAATGAAATCGGGCTTTTATCCGCTGTCTGCATTGACAGATAGCGACAAGCATGTACTATAGGTATTAAGATTATCACAAGAGCAGAGCATATAAAGATTATGGATGGAAAAGCTACTGTTGATATAACATTTGTAAGTTTCATTGACGCGTCCTCTTACCCTTGGGCTTAACAATGAAAGGAGCAGGTATTCGAAAATTAAATCTACATTGGCTTTAGGTATGCATACATTTGCAGCTTTCAAATCAACGGCAGGCAACATGTAGCGAGTTGATAATTCAGGCTCTAGATCCCAAAACATCTGTTTGTGAGTCGCGGCCTGATTATAGACATTTTCAGTCTGACTACAGTATGCTATGATATTAACAACCAAAGAAATTGGCTGTTATCGTAGTAGTGCTCATTAGAAGAACAACACCAGGCTCACCTGGAGCTCGTTAGTCCCTCAGGAATTCCGAGAGATAAACTCCGACCATCGCAGCTATTTGGTCAGTTATACCAATGACCTTGGCCGTTTCAGGCCAGAGCCAATAACCACATCCAGAGAGTGGCCGTTCCATTGCAGTTCACTCGTGGCTGCATCTGATAGTTGTTGAAGTAAGTCAAGTCGACATGAGTCCTTCCCATGTCAAATGACCGATATCATCGAGGTTGTTATTAATGTTACCCTATGATTAAATGAAATACTAATGAAAAACCTTGTCGTCTAGGATGATTGAAAAATTTTAAGGAATATTTGCTTTGATTAAACACAAAGGGTACGCACAAACCAATGGCAATCCAGCAGATCCATAATAATTGCTGGTAGACTGTGAATCGTTGTATATTTAATACACTTGGAATACAATAATTTCCTTGAATCTTTTAAGTTGAAAGCAGGTGTCTTATAATCACAAATATGTCTTCCGACAACTCCATTTCAAGCTTTGTGTCTAGAAATAAGACTGCGATTGTTGCCACCGCCGCAGCTGGTACAGCAGCAATTGGTGCCTTTTATTATTATCGTCAATTGCAGAATGCTGTAGCTGATGAGGATAAGAGTGATGAAGCACAAGAAGACTCAAAGAAGAAGAAGAAGAATAAGAAAAAGAAGAACAACGGTACGGCGTCTCCCCCTGTCTACCCAGTGGATGAAAGTGGTGAACCAAAACTTGACAATGTCAACGAGCTGTCACAAGAGTTGAAAGAAACTTATGCTACTGCTTTGAAAGATAGAGGTAACGAATTTTTCAAGAAGAAGGATTACGACAACGCTCTGAAGTACTACCACTACGCTTTGGTTGTAAAGAAGGACCCCGTTTTCTATTCTAATATATCAGCTTGTTATGTTTCATTGGGTCAACTGGATAAGGTTGTTGAGAACAGTACCAAAGCTTTGGAATTGAAACCAGATTACTCTAAGGCATTATTACGTAGAGCCTCTGCCAATGAGAGTTTAGAAAACTACGCTGACGCCATGTTTGATCTTTCGGTTTTGTCATTGAACGGCGATTTCAACGGCTCTTCAATTGAGCCAATGCTGGAGAGAAACTTGAATAAACAGGCTATGTTTGTTCTAAAGGACAAGTTGGGAAAAAATGTAAGCCAGCAAGTTCCATCAGACACTTCATTGGCCTCTTTCTTTGGTATCTTCTCGCCCGAAACAACCTTTTCCAACTATAATGAGAATGACGAAGCCGATATCGAGCTGAAAAATGGTTTGGAGAACCTCTATAAGCGTACTTCTGAAGGTTACAAACTGGCAGACGAAGCTTTTATGAAAGCGGCTTCCTTTTTCACCAACAAATTAAATGAATTCCCTGACGACCCTATTTTGAAAGAAAAAACTGCAATTGCCCTGGAACATAACGGTATCTTCAAATTCCTGAAAAACGATCCTCTCGGTGCTCATGATGATATTGAAAAAGCACTTAAGTTACATCCTAGATTAAACTCGTACATTTACATGGCTTTGATTATGGCCGATAAAGGTCAGGCCGATGAATATTATCAATATTTTGAGAAAGCTATTGAGTTAGACCCAACCTACGCTCCAGCATATTATCACAGAGGTCAAATGTACTATATTACTGGTCAATACGAAAAGGCAGGCAAGGACTTCGACAAGGCTAAAGAATGCGATGAGAAGAATATCTTCCCTTACATTCAGTTGGCTTGTCTTGCTTATCGTGAAAATAAGTTTGATGATTGTGAGACTTTGTTTAGCGAAGCAAAGAGAAAGTTTCCAACAGCTCCTGAAGTACCAAACTTTTATGCTGAAATCTTGTCCGACAAGGGTGACTTGGATGCTGCACTGAAGCAATACGAGATCGCCAAAAGACTTGAAGAAGCTTTGGATGGTATTCATGTTGGTGTGGCCCCATTGGTCGGTAAAGCCACGTTGTTGGCTAGACAACCAAGCGTTGAAAACTTCCGCGAAGCAACTCTACTATTGGAAGAGGCGTGCCGGAAGGATCCAAGATCTGAGCAAGCAAAGGTTGGTTTGGCACAACTGAAATTACAACAAGAGGATATTGATGAAGCCATCAATTTATTCGAAGAAGCTGCAAACTTAGCTAGAACTGTTGACGAGAAATTACAAGCAACCACATTCGCTGAAGCTGCTAAAGTTCAAAAGAGAATCAAAGCTGATCCAGTCGTTAGCGCCAAGATCGAAGAAACTTTAGCTGCTTATCGTGCTCAAGGTATGATTTAATGAAATTTTTAGCTGCATTGTTTGATTTATGAAAACTTATCCTGCTTTCTTCCTTTTATATTATTTACTCTTTCCTTCTGTAAATATCGAATTCAGTTGCTCGAAAAGCAAATGAGTAAGCGAATAATTCCTACGTAGAATCTCAGATACATCTGAGGCTCACGATTATATTCAACGGTTCGATCAATGATAAAAAGCGTGCCAAAACTACCATAATGATGATATCACCAAGGAGGAAACGACGTGTGAACTGATCAGTCGCCCACTTCTACCTCTCTTAGCTATCAAGCACGATAGTTTAGCTTGAGGAGAGGAAGTAGACTGTGATTTAACATTCCCGAGCACTATGGAGTTTGTTGCGTCTACTGGCTTTGTAGAGAGCACTCTTTTTTGGTTGTCCAACTTTTTGTGATGTCCGACTTCTGGCATAGTTTGAACAATTTTCAAGCGCTGCCGAGGAGACTAAAACCAACGTCAGATGCTGAAGAACAGTTAGTCAAGCACGCGCTTAAAATAGCAAATCAACAATGTTTTTCAGCTCTTTTGTTAATCCATTAGTTAAAAGCTGCCTGAGTAGTTTTACAGGAGTCGAGAGACCATCACTGATCCTAGCGAGGAACTTGATGAAAACTCATAAAGGAGCAGCCAAAAGGTGGAGAAAGACAGCTACAAGCTTCAAAAGAGGAAAGGCTGGAAGAAGTCATGGTAATGCAGGTTGGTCTCGCAGATCACTAAAGTCCTTAAGTGGCAAGACACTTGCGGACGATACACATATTCAACGTTTAAAGAGATTAATGCCATATTAGTTGTTCTCAAGAATCTTACGATAGGACCAACAGCTTGTACATAGTTAGCTTTCTCAAACACTTGTCATTTTTACGAGGTGCAAGTACCCATAAGCTACCAATATTAATGTCCGTAGCCGGGAGATAATCGTCCGTGGCCGAGTTTACATCTAATGAGTTTATACCTTACTTAATGTATATCTATTCGAATTCAAAATTAGGATATACGTTCCTCCGTTTTGTTGTATTCCTTTTCAATCCATTTGTTGGTGTTAAGATCTTTTTTCAACTCAGCTGTCGGGAAATAATGATAGTTGGTCTTTAAAGATATGGCGAAAGGTACATTGTCAAATGTCACCAGCCTCATTTTACAATAGGTGTTATCTGGTATCGTTTTTACAACGGTTATGAAAGACTTCAAATCTGGAGTTTCAATCTCGTTCACATGCGTGATGAAATTGGTTGCAGAGATACCATACTGGACTGCAGGCGAAGATTCGCCCCTGAAAATACAGTAAACTTCGCTAGGGAGGTTGATCATAGCTTGACGAACGGCATGGTGAGGCCTTTGAATGAGACTCCCTGCGAAGATTACAAGCTGATCGGTTTCTTGCACTTCCATCAAATCAACATCCAGATCCACAACCTGCCCTTCACGTACGATTTTGAACCGCAGTCTTTGGGGTTCTCTCTTATCGGTAGATTCAGTAACCACGCCATCTAGGTTGCTCATGCTAGTTACCAGTTTGTCATTAACCGATAGAATCACATCACCAGTTTCTAATTTAACCTCCTTGGTAGTACAAGACACTCTAGTGACTGTAATGAACTGCAGCCTGTTCTCAGACTCATCTTCCATGCGTTTAATCCACTCCTCTGGTACACCTCTAATTCTTGCGTGAAGGATAGAGATAGAGCCAAAACCAGCGTCAACTATGCTGACCTTCGGTTTCTTGCCCCTTTTCAAAATTTCGATTACTTCCAAACATTCGGTAATGTCAAGTCCCATGAGATAGACTTTCTCCTTGCTTTCCAGTCTCTCTCCCAAGAATGAGAGCCATAAGGCCCTTACAGTCCCATCATTATCTGCTAAAATTCCCGAGTTACACTTGGTGCTGACATTGCAATCAATCGAGATAGCTTCTAAATTGGTTGCTCTATATCTGGGTATGAGATTGCTGGGAATGCTGACCGAAGAAATATCGGTAACGTTAGTCTCTGCTGTGACTAGCCTATTATTGTGTGTTATACCAATGAACTGAGTCTTATCACCACGTCTCAATCGTCTGTTGGCAACTTTAGGTGCCCTTACAGGTGCTTTGATCATTGCAGGATCATATCTTACAATTGTGTAATTTTGAGTAGGATGTAAGAATACCACATCGGCTGGGATCATTACAGAGTCGGCTATTGTAACAAAGGCATCCAAACAGTCATGAGGCACAACTCGGCGAGAAACAATGACATAGCCCCTTTCCGCATCAACTATTAAGCCTGATGTTTTTTGAGTCTCAGCTGACAAGGAATCTAAAGGAATAGCACACACAGTAGTAACCATACAAAGTGAATGTGATAATTTTGCAATTTCTTCATTTTCAATGGGGATGTCAATGAATTTAGCAGATTGAGGAGTAATTGGTTCTGCAGGCAATGGTTCAGCTACATTAGTGTAATCCCATATACCTGTCTCATCGTTCCTCTGGTATATTCTGAACTCATTGCACCAATGACGGTCCACGTAAACGGATGCTACATGAGGAGAGTGCTGATCTGTTAAATGATGGTACTTCACGGTAACACGCTTGCGATCCGATATAGTTTTCATCACTTCAATAAAAGTATCCAGATTGGGCGTATCTCTATTATCAATAGAATCAACAATCCACCCCATTTTCTCCTTCGAGTCAAAGTTGAAAGAGCCAGATGCACTACTTAAAAATACACCCCTCACCGGCAAGGCATAAAATCTGGCCATTTGGTATGATAATTCATTAAAAGTTGCACCGCAAACTTCCACATAGCGAGCAGGAGTTATCTGATGCAAGTCGCCAACCTCACACTGCCACTTGTGATCAACACCTCCACGCTGAACTAGAATCTCTATCGACTGACCAACTTGCTCATCCAAAATCTGATCAACCTGTATAAAAGATGAAATTGAGATACCATTAATCGATATAAGTGTATCACCTTCCTTCAGTTTTCCATCCGCTGGTCCTTCTCGTAAAACTGTTTCTGCCACCAGCAGACCAATCTTTCCAGGGAAGTTTCTACGAGCCTCTGCTTCACGGTCAGTCGTGAGACCTAGTCTCCTACACTCATCATAGGGCTTCAGCAAAAATTGAGTTTGTATAGTACCACGAGTAATTGGTCTCCCATTTTGAACACATTTCAAAGCTCGTAGTACTCTATCCAACGGCAAAAAAAAATCTGTTGAGGCCTCAGTGGAACCACCGGCCTGGAGAGCCACCGCACTTCCATCGATATTAACCACTGGGGAGCCGCTGGAACCGCCAGAAGCTGCAGCAGCAGCTTGAATGTATTCTGTATTAAAATCGTTATAAGTCAATTCCCCGTAATCAGGGGCATTTCTATCCACTCTACTAATGAAACCAGCGAGGATACTCAGCTTTTCACCTGCGTCGTTACCAACCACTCTGATCTCTGAACCTACTTTAGCCAAAGATGGCTTTAGATCTAATGCATGTATTTTCATGTATTTTATTCTACTAGGGTCGAATTTTAGAAACCCAAAATCATGAACGGGATCTCTATAAATTGGAATAACATCACATTCTTCATGGTTGTCGAATACGACATATCCAACAAAGGGCCCAGCGCCAACAACATGTCTGTTAGTGAGAATGATACCGAGCTCCGAGTCAACGACAAAACCAGTAGCTTCAGACACCAGAGGTGGATCACAATCGAAGGGAGCGACTTGCGAAAAATGAATGGATACTACCGACTGAACAACTTTGCTAATTGTGGTTTGCCATTTGGCATAGTTTTCTGAGTCCAATATCCCCGTCGGTTCCAAAGGCAATTCAGTGGCTACAGCCTCCTCTTGAGCATCGGCGTCGCTAGAGAAATGCTTCTTAGGAACATGATTATCATCGCTAGAATCTTCGAGTCCCGAGAAGGATCTCTTGGATCTGTTGTATGATTCAATAGTCATGTATATCGCAAGCGCTTGAAACCTCTTGATCAGATATTGTTACCACTGATCATCTCAGAACCATAACCTTTGTAATACTTCAGCCTCGGATCAGTCAAAATTGGCGATGGGAAGATTAAAAAATTTCAGATCATTAAATACGGTTGTAAGATTCAGATATAACCAAAATCTTCGATGAGTTGCGCAATTCTGGAAAATCAGTTTGGCCTACTAATCCATGTCTCTTAGAGACAGCTCTTGCTCTACTTTTCTTTTCCAGTTCGAGAGTTGTTCATCATTTACCAATATATTGTTAGGCTGCAACATAGAGCCCAGCTTCGCAGATATGACTTCCTCATAACAGGCACCATCGTAGTAGTTATGTTTGACCTGCAGATCACGGAACCACTTTTCGCCTTCTATTATTTCTTTCACTAAAGTGAAACACTCAATTACCTCTTCCACATGTGCAGCCTTCATTATACCGCACATTTTATCTATTATGAGATGATCCACTCTAGGATCTTTACGTCTTCGCTCGGTGAAAACGACGAATGTAGCATTGATCACAAGGCCGCAAACCAACTGCCAGGGGCAAACTAAGAAAGATGCGCAGTTCACGTATTGGTCTAGTATGTTATAGGCAACATCTTTCGGAATCTCGAAATGGTTACAGAGATCTATAACTTCAGCTGGCGTGACTTTATAATACTTCTTACGAAGTAAACATGTGTCCGATCTTGTTTTCTGCGTCCCTGGCCCTTTGGAGCCTTCATTCTTTCTGCTACCTTTCTCCGAGCTTTTTATAGTATCAATTTTACGCCTCTTGGACTTGGGCTTTTCACTATCCGATGAGCCTTCCGCATCCACATCATATGTGGAATCATTGATGGTATCTGTTCTGTCTAACGAATAATCAGCGGGTGCAACTGTATCTTTGCTTTTGGTTGGCGTTCGCGGTGTTTCTTGATCTTCGTGAGTATCTTCTTCAAATGCTAGTCTCCTTCTGGCTTTGGATGGGCTAGTTTTAGGCGTGCGATCATCTATTGGGTCTGTTATTTTGAGGGGTGAGGCAGCTTGGCTGGGAATCTTCGTTGGTGTTCCAAATAGTTGTTTCCGTAGTTCCTTGGGATCTTTGGCTGTGAATCTATCTCCATCTTTGATGGGGGATCTAGTTTTTTTTTTTGGACTTGGAGTCCAGCTGAAATTTTTCACAGGTGAAGATTGAAATATGTTCTGCTTGAAAAGCTCAAGAAGTTTACGAGCTTTCCTTGGTTCCAATGGGACTCGATCGAGATAGAATTGAAGATTTGTAACGTGCTTTTCTGCTAGTCTTTCCGATGCAAGATAGGCGCAGAGATGGCATCTTGCAGTCTCTTCGCCTTGTTTCAACATCACTTTGTTCAACGAGGCATTGTAGAGCGTAGAGGTCGCCATCGTCAGTTTTTTTAGATGGCCTTGAGTCCATTCCGGTGTGTCGTCGTCATCAATACCTAAAACGTCTCGAACACTTTTTTGAATCTGCTGAGTTGACATTGTATTGACGCTTCTCCTTGACCTAGTGTCTGTCGCGCAGGTGATGATATAAACTTTTCGATAAAGGGCTAACGATCTTAACAAGGAAATATACTTAGTATAATATTTGGAAGGTTGCGGATCATCTAATCATGTATTGGAATTTAGGAATAGGCGGCAGTTGCTATTTGACTCTTGGTAGGTAGGTGAGATTCTCGCTGGGCAGGGCGCGACAAACTGCGCTTGTCAAAAAGTTTCCTAAGCTTCCGCCCAAGACAGCAGTCTTTTCACGTTTACTTTCCAATCTTGTAACCCATTGTACTTGTTTAACCGCTTTAGGGCACTTGTTCCATTGAACTTGCCTAGTTTCAAGCCATTTTGACTGGAATGCTAAAGTAATAGATCGATATCAATTTCTCGCAAATATTGACATACAGTACCAGCAATTCTGTAAGGTATATATCTCTGACCGTACTTGTATTGTATGAGAGCACCTATTGAACTGTTACTGGTAACTTCATCAGAAAAGTTTAATGTGCTCGCAACTTTACCACGAAACATGACCAAGGAACATAGTCTGTAATTAAGTGCGGTTTCACAGATGCTGATGGTCAAACTCTCGAGAAATCAACGCTACAGTTTGCAATTTTGTTACTGAAGCTGAAGTACCAACTGCTATTAGCCGGTATCTTGAGACTTTGTATTCAGTCTGGTCCAATCTCTCGAGGTGCCATCATTTAGAAGATTACCATGGAGAAAGCGATATGATGATCCTGAGTTCAATACATTGGATGGTAATCAGGGTGGAGATGAAACAGACATAATTGACATTTCCACTTATAATCTATTCTTTGAGAGATTAAATGACCGACCAAACACTACACGCAGAGATAAATATACCTCTCCTCTTCTCCAGCGAAGACTACGCAAGACAGCTACCCGCTACCATTCGATGGGAGAGAACTCAGTATGATGGTGTAAGCTTAATACAGTTCCTATAACGATGCATCTTTTCTTCTTCTCTTCGAGCGGCTTTATTTCGCAAGCAAAACTCGACTTTGAACTCATTTGCACTCTGTCGCGAGAGTAGTGATATGCCTTTGATCCAACGTATAGTTTTGTTCTTGCGTATCTTCATCATTCAAGAGTTTCAAAGTTGCTCAATACAAGTACCGACAATATGTCTATAAAGTATACCTAAGGTGTTCCCAATTTCTGGCGTCGGAAACAGCTTCACTCAACCTGTCTTCTCTTTCTAATATTTGACAGTTTCTGAGACACTGCAAACAATCTACAGCGGAATAGAGATCGTAAGGTAAGTTCAAACGCCAAAAAAGTGCACCGGAGTTCGGCGGCTAAAACAGCTGATGAGACGAATCATTACATTAATCGGCCCTTCTGCGGTATTCGCTATACTTCTAAACAGAAAGCAGTTGATAGTAAAAATATGAATGGTTCAAATTAAGATAACTCAAAACCGACCGTGATAAGATATAGTAGAAAATGGATGAGCTGAGAGCGCACTAGGAGATGCAAAATCATCACAAAGGTCTGTTCTTGTTGAACGACAAAACTTCATGTACTACAAAATACATGCACACTGCTTCCTTGCTACCAAGAAGCACCAGAATTCATTGCTCGCAAAAAGCGAACTGCAGACAACAAGGATTTCGCATCATGAAGTCTACCATGTAACATTAGCTTACTTTTATTTCGACGTTCATGTGCCACTGGACACATTCTGCTGATTCAAGTGCATTTGTGTCCGAAGAAGTCGACACATCCAAAACGTTCATCAGTTTTGAAATCATAAACTAGTCAGCTGATGCGCTATGATTGAACTTGTCACATTACTATGTTTTGCCTCAAAGCATATTACAGTCTCGTACGCTGAAGTTGATAAAAGGTATATTCTCGCAATTATTGCGGAGCAATTTTGTATATGTACGGCCTGTTTTCCTACTCAGTCAGTTGCACCAAGAACTTTGCGATGAATGCCACTTCTCACAGTCCCGGCTACGCTTGCGTGCGAATCTCTGAGTTCTTCGATATGGCCATCTTCATTCTGATATGTTCTGTTCAAACCAGTATGAGACGCTTGAGTTCTGGGTTCGAGGACTATTAACTACTTCTAGAGACTGCTCTCAGTAACCTGTTGCCGCCAGAGAAACAATCATCGATAATTTATAGCCATAGAGTCGCATTTTCACCAAGAGTTGCTCAGAATAGTCGCCAATGTTTCATCGTTCAGGGTCACAAAATGATAATACATGTGTCACAAATTTTCTTTGATATCAACAGGGTTGTATGATTCTATGAGTACCGTTCCCGACTTCAATTCTTAGTTAGTCGAGCTTGTTATGTCGTCTTGTAGCTGGTCAGATTACTTTTATAGCTCAGAAAGTCGCCTATTGCTCCTGCCTTTGACTTTAATCACTATCGCATAGCTTCCAAAACATTTGTATCATCATTGTTCAGCATCCCTTTTGAACAGTTATTTATTGTGAGTTGTTTTCCGTTTCTGGGTTACATAGTCCTCGGCGTTGTAGCCCTGATCATCTTTTCCAGGTTTCACCTGAACGCTAGTTCGATATGATCATTTAAAGTATGGGCCCTGAATGATTGATCTGTTTCCTTAGGTAACTCATAAGAGAAGCATTTGAGTTGATTTAGTGATTGAGAACTAAGAGTGGCAGCAAACTGTTGGAATTTTTTCTTCGTCATAAAGGTCGATGTCTTGTCTAAGGACTGTTTGGTAAGAGAGGAAAGCCACTTTATTTACATCTCTCGAATTACTCAATACAGATCCACTTGAAATCGTATTCAGAAAAGATCGAAACAATGGGTAATGGAGGTAAGCATATCAATCTTATGATGTTTGCCGCCGAGCCTCTGCGTGCTTTTTTTAGCGTTACGTTGAAGTGATGGTCAAGCCTATTTCAGCACTCGACATTGATAGAAACTGTGGGAACTTCAAGAAAGTGATCGGAGCCACTTTTGATATCGATGCGTTCAATATTGTTAAGATTTGCTCTAAATGTGTCACCGCCGGCAACGCAGTACCACTAGTGAAGCCTTAATAACTGGGCTGAAATTGCCCTCTGGGGCTCTAATCGGAAAGTGCAATGACAGTGTTATATTAATGAAGGCTCGCGCCCAAAAGGGCGTAAACATTACGCACAGGTGAACTACAGAAGATAAGGTACTCGATCATTCAGTATGACGGACTTACCGTCTTGCATTTCGTGAGATGAATCCCGAAGATCTCTTATATTAGTTTGAAAATGTGTGAGCTAATAAGGATAATGACATGCTATTCCCCTACTTCCTGCATTAAAAAACCAAAGTTCTCCCATCTACCTAAATCTGGACTGCTACAAGTTTGGTCTTGCTTTCTGCTATTTTCCGCACCTTCAGGCTAGTCATGATCAAAGTTAACCTAACAGGAAACATCGAGCGTGTCGTTTAACGGATTTTGGCAGAATAACACAAAAACTCCTCCCAGTTGCGATGATTATATCCTCGGCGCATTTGCTGCTAGGGCACTCTCTCTCCAGTAAGTGCGCTCCTCCGCACGCCAGTGAAATAGGATATGTTCAATCCAGATTGAGGCTCAAAAATTTGAGCATCCTAATGTCAAATGTACGGTAGTCATAATACCCAGCTACATCGATTAGCCGCCTGTATCATATCACCCATAGTATCTTTTCTTGCCGATGATAACAAGGAGCAGAGTAACTTGATATGGCTAATCGGGTGATAATTCAAGAGATTTAGTATCTGTTGAACTCATTTAGCGCAAACTGACTTAGTTTGACCTCCTAAAGAGGCACTTAACTACATGAAAGCTGTTAAATTGCAAGCATCTCTCTAGTTAAGTTCATCATTTTGTACGTCAAAGAAAGTCCCAATACTTAAAAACTAGACTTTCGCGTAAGAGTCATGAGCAGTCGTAATACACAGGACAAGGCAACTTATTCGTGTGAAGTATTCGTTTGCGTGCTGCTGTACATACATCTTGACGTTGTGAGTGTCTAATATAGCTGCTTTATATGTCGGGCTATTACAGGCGGCCGTACCAAGCTCCCCCTGCAGGTCCTCATCGCAATTACTATACACAGCAGAATGGTGAAAATGATTTTGAAAGGCGGAACCAGCAGTATCAGTCAGGATATTACAAGCCATATAGAGTAGATAATAGACGTTGGAATGGTAACGACTCCTATGATAGTTATTATAAGGATGGGGAAGGTGTAAGTGAACGTTACGGGCGTTTCCCCTCTTACTACCATAGTCAATACCGCGAGCCTTCACGGAATCCCAGAGCGGATGAGAGAATATATCAAGGTGGCAGTACTAATAAAGTGGCTGACCATGGCCATGAAGCGCAACAGGCATTGCAAAAGAGGCCATCACCAACGATTAAGTATAATACGGAGTTTTTCAAATCCAAGTACCACTATTTTGACCCCATTTCAAAGCGATTAATCAATAGTAGTGAAATGTCTTCGTGGAGATCAGATGATAAAATGCCTTCTAATGGTTTTGTAATAGAACAGGAAACTCATGGAGGGCAACTGCGATCGATAATGAAAGATAGATATCCAGAACAAAAAGGCATCGATCCAAGATCAAAGGAAGTTGCATCAGTAACTTTTAGAAAACTTAGAGATAAGCTGACCTTAGTTCCCCGAATTTCATATGATAAATATTCCATAGGCCCACCTCCGCCAAGTGAGGTTGTAGTATTCCCCGCATCTGAGATGTGTACGGTTCAGGACATCTCTATAAAAAACTACTTCAGAAGATATGGTGAAATGTCTCATTTTAAAGCATTCAATGATCCTAATAACGCATTACCGCTTCACGCATATCTGATTCGTTACAATTCGTCAGAGGGGAAGATAAAAGAGGCCGTTAAGGCTGCTTATAAAGCTACTAAAGATCATGAAGATAACGGATGTATTATCTTAGGCTCGAGGTTTAACGTTCTACTAAACAAGGATAATACCCTTGAGAAAATCATATCCAAACTGGTTGATAAAAATGCACAACAAGCCAACAAGATTCAAAGTGAATTAAGAAGGCAGACGGAGAAACAGCAAAAACTTACAAATGGTAGTTTGAGGGAGGACAAGAAGAATAGTTCAGGCATTCCTCAACGAAAGATCCCCTACGATTTGGCAAAACAGATAAGAGACAGGCCTGTTCTACTAATATCAAAGGTATTTGCGTTGAATCATGGCTTCCGCGTGGAAGATTTCAAGATGATGTTAAGAAGATATAAATGGACTCGTATAATTGATCATCGAACTGGAATTTTTGTTGTTTTCAATGATGAAGAACTCGCAATAGCGTGCATGAAGACAGAATCAGGCAGGATGACAATGATTTCACGCACGAAAAGAACTCCCGTTGAGATAAGACTGCAATTAATCCCCGTTACAGCTAATGACTCCGGCAGAGATAAACCCATTGAGAAACAGCCTGCTCAAGCTCCAAAGGTGATAACATATAGCACGAAGGAAGCCCTTTTTGAGGCGGCCACAAAATTCATCATTGAAGATTTAGAGAAGGCATTGCATGTCGATTTAAGAAAAAGATTCATAGGTCCCACAGTGTTCGACACATTGAATCCTTCCAGTTTTCCCGAACTCATAGCTAAGAAACAGAGCAAAGAACAGGAAAGGCGTGACGCCGTAGTAAAGGCTGCCGAAGAGGCAAAAAGGAAGCACACAGCGACAACTGACTTTGATGTATTCAATTTGTATGGTACCAGTACACCAGCTAAGAGAAGGAAATTGCTGAAGAGACGTGGGTCAGATTCGCTGGCGACCAGACACCAAAAGCGTTCAAAGAATATTAAGCCGATGGCTCATCTATTGAATGAGGATTCGACGTCGAAGGAGCAAACCCCTTCTTTGGCTTCTATGTCGCCTTTCAACGATTCTGAAGAGCAGGATGATTCTTTCTTCTCAGAAGCTTCAAGCGACAATGACATTGACCAAGATGGATCATCCTACAAGAATCCTGCTACGGTGAAAGTAGAGACGGATGCATCAACTCCCGATTTAGATGCAATTGAGAAGTCAATGCTCTTCTCCGGCAAATCTGCAGAGTTGATGAAGATTCCAGTATTATACAGGCCAAGAGCTAGTGACTTTCCCGAACCTATCTGGCCTGATGATACTGCCTCTGAGCATATGTCACTTATCGAACTTCAGGAAACTGTTAAGGATGATGAAGATCTAAGAATGTTGCGAAAAGTTCTTAATGTTGTTGCACCAGAGAACCTGGCGCCTGACTACCAGCTACAGTACGAAGTTTGGAAATTACACTCGCATTCAAACAGTCTAAAATATGCGGAGGAGGTCCAATTGAAGCTCAACGAAGTTCCTTTTGATACGTCTCTACGTAGTAGTTGTGGTTCCGTTAAAGCCAATGGTTATAGGAAGGTGCCCGACAGGCTGAAGTCGTGCTACCTTCCTCATAGGCGGAAGCTTCATCAACCCCTAAATACTGTCAGTAATCACATTGACAGCAGCTCTGGAACTCCAGAATTACTAGGGGAGGACTCCGAGAATAATGAAGCGACGGAGCTAGGTCAGCAAGAAGTGTCTTCTTCGAGGGACAACAGAGCCTCCAATAGAAGATTCCAGCAAGACATTGAAGCCCAGAGAGCGGCAATTGGAACAGAATCAGAACTTCTTTCCTTGAACCAACTCAACAAACGCAAAAAGCCGGTGACTTTTGCCCGTTCTGCCATTCATAATTGGGGTTTGTACGCATTAGAACCTATTGCAGCGAAGGAAATGATCATCGAATATGTAGGCGAGAGGATTAGGCAACCTGTCGCAGAAATGAGAGAAATGAGATACATAAAAAAGGGGATTGGGTCAAGCTACTTATTCCGAGTTGATGAAAACACTGTCATAGACGCAACCAAAAAAGGGGGAATCGCACGATTCATTAATCATTGCTGTGACCCAAGTTGTACTGCTAAGATCATTAAAGTAGGTGGTAAGAAAAGAATTGTCATCTATGCATTGAGGGACATTGCAGCAAATGAAGAGTTGACGTATGACTATAAATTTGAGCGAGAAATAGACGACGAAGAGAGGTTACCATGTTTGTGTGGTGCACCTAGCTGCAAAGGATTCCTGAATTGATTATTTATGGTGTTTAGGTGATCAATTTATTTACTCTTGTGAAGCAAACAAAGTGATGAAAGGATCTATATAGCAGTAAAAATATGAAATTCAAATAGACTCAATTCATTCTCCATCGATTGAGCTAATGTTGAAAATTGCGAATCAAACGAGAAGGCGAGCAGTCAGGACAAGGTGCACAGTTGAAGGGCTTTCAGTTTTCTACGCTTGTGCTGCAGCCTCACGGTTCCTTCTGCATATAACGTCAAAGTGTCTCACTACAGTCTTCCTTCTTCTGGTAAACTCTTAGCAGGTTGCTATGACTTCATTGGCGCTCCGTTATGTAAATACCAGGTTGCCAACGTCGTTGACGTCGTCACGCAAGAATAGCTTCTGCTCAATTTTCCGCCTGATGAGATCGAACTTAAAGAGACAGGCGTCAGAAAACGGCAAACTTCATATCCGTCATTATCGTTCCGAATAGATATAGGCTGATTCATTCATTATTCGATGCTTATGAACTCAATATGAGGTTATTGTCAAATGTAAGATTTCCTAGGCTACTTTTACGACGCACTCATCAGCTGACACGATCTATAAAAGACCCTGAAGTGACAAAGTTGACTGTAGTTGTAAATAACCAGCAAGTGATCGAACCTATAGATACAAGCTCACTGCCTTTGCTGTCGAGCCAACCTAATGAATCGAGCAAGTTAGAGAGGAAAAGAGTCGCTAAGGAGAGCAAGAATACCCTGCCGCCTTCTTTGCAATATGTGCGGGATCTTATGGATCATTACAAGGATCACGTTATTCTCACCCAAATGGGGTCATTTTATGAACTTTACTTTGAGCAAGCAACCAAGTACGGACCGCAACTAAATCTATCACTGACCAATAGAAACTACTTCTGCGGAAAAGTCCCTTTCGCCGGGTTTCCCGTTCAGCAGCTTGGCCGACATCTTAAGATACTGGTTAATCATTATGGCTATAGTGTCACGATCGCTGAACAATTCAAGAAAGACTCGCCCATTGATAACGAATTAAATCGCTTTTATAGACGCGTTACTAGAATTGTGACGCCTGGTACTTTCATCGATGAGGCTTTCGAGAACCTTCATGAAAACACTTACCTTTTAAGCATTGAGTTTCCCGAGAATTGTGTTGACAAGATGGCCGATCCGGATCTGAAGCTAGGATTGTGTTGGTGTGATGTATCCACAGGTGAAATTTTCGTACAGCAAGTTTTACTTAAAGATTTGGTATCCTCGATAACACGAATTCAGCCGAGCGAAATATTGCTTGATGATGCTTTGTGTTCATTCAAACTTGAGTCAGGAAGCTGGTATCCTGAACTAGTCGAATTGAAGAAATACTTCATTAAGTATCAAAAGATGCCTGTGCGTCATCGAACTATGGACTCATTTTACAGATTGTTTACAGCCGGTGATGCTGAGAAAGACTTGAAACGGCTAAAGATGAAGCTCCAGAGCTTCACTCAGAAAGAACTTGCAGCATTAAAAAATACACTAATATATGTTGATGAACATATGCCTGACTTTTCAATCAACTTTCAATTGCCAGAACGACAGCTTACGGGATCTTTGATGCAAATTGATTCAAGGACTGCGGCAGCTTTGGAACTGCATAAGACTGTGAGGGATGGCAGGAAAAAAGGAACACTTCTGTCCACCATTCGTAGAACAGTAACGCCTGCGGGCACTCGTTTGCTAATACAGTGGTTGTCTGGTCCATCTCTTGATTTGAAAGAAATCAAAGGCCGACAAAAGATGGTTACCTTCTTCAAAGATAATTTTGGGATAACGGAAGATGTTATCTCGATGCTTAGAGTCGTTCAAGATTTACCAAGAATATTGCAGAAGTTCAGCTTCGGAAGAGGCGATGCCCTAGAGCTTATCCAGTTAGCGAGGTCGCTTCAAATGGCAATTGAATTGCGCAATTTCTTGTTGCAGGCCACATCTTCATCTGGGAAAAAATCTAGAATGCTCATTGAGTCCTTAACGACTGGCCTTGATTTTAACCAGACATTGATTGACGATGTATTGAAGCATTTGAACGAAGAAGAATTGGTAGACTCGCAAAATGAAAGAGAAAGTCGAGAAAACTCCGGTGAGGGAAAGTTCGACGATGCAAAATCACAAGAGCTTCCAAAAATGAACTCTTGGGTTGTTGATCCAACCTGCAATCATAAGCTCCAGACATTACATGCTGAGTACCAGGCATTATGGGATATCAAGGAAAAACTGCAACAGGAGTATAATGAGATATTTGTGAAAACACAAGGTGCAAAAAGTGTCACACTGAAACAGAAACAAAGTGGTGAATACGCATTGCATATCCTGGGAACAGCAGGAAATCTCAAAAAGGTTAGCGACTATGTGAAAAGTGGTACTGTTTTCAAAGGAAACGCCTTCCATATTATACAGCAATCGGCACAAACGCGCTGGCTATCACATAAGACGTGGTCTGATTTTGGGTATAAGCTTGAATTGGCTGTTCTTAAAATTAAAAATGAAGAGAATAGCATCATCAGCCGCTTTAAGAACGAGTTTCTGACAAGAAGTAACGAAATTCGAATTATTGCAGATGTTTTGAGCTACATAGATGTTTTATCATCTTTCGCGGTACTGGCAAACGAAAAAAGCCTAGTATGCCCCAAGGTTGATAAAAGCGACAAATTGGAGATAATTGGGGGCCGACATATAATGGTTGAAGACGGTATCATGGCTAGATCTCTGGAAAAGTTTACCGAGAATGACTGTTGTTTAGACGGTGGAAAGTCGTGGGTGATAACGGGCCCCAATATGGGAGGAAAATCAACTTTTTTGAGGCAAAATGCAATTATAGTTCTTCTGGCCCAAATGGGATGCTTTGTTCCTTGCAGCAGTGCCCACATAGGATTAGTTGATAAGATGTTTAGTCGCGTAGGATCGGCGGATGATTTATACAACGAAATGAGCACGTTCATGGTCGAGATGATTGAAACTTCATTCATTTTGCATGGTGCTACCGACAGATCACTCGCAATCTTAGATGAAATAGGCCGCGGAACTAGTAGCAAAGAAGGTGTTAGTATTGCTTATGCTACTTTGAGGCATCTTATAGAGGAAAACCGTTGCCGCTCATTGTTTGCTACTCACTTTGGTCAAGAAGTAAGGCAGATTCTGGCTTCGTATGGGAATCCTACAGTGGAAGAAAAGACGTGTTTTTATAAAAGCGGCATAGTTGAGGTGTCGGAGACCGATTTCTTCTACGATTATAAACTGAGACCAGGCATTTGCGAAAAGTCAGATGCTATTAAAGTTGCTAAAATAGCAGGGTTTCCTGAAAAGGCTCTGCAGAATGCGAGAGCTTTACTTTCATGAATTTTAAAGACCTACAAGACCTTTTCCTATCATTATACAGTATATCCTATCCTCAAAGTATAAACTAAAAGTCATCCGCTTGACTTTCAATCATCGTAGTCGAACTGTTTCTTTTGCACCTGATTTTGGTTTAAATTACCTTGCTGCATTAACAAGCTGTGCAATTGCATGATATGCTGCATGTTCTGTTGCGGTGGATGTTGGGACTGTGGAGTATTCGGTACTGAGGGTGGTATATATTGACCCAAAGGCGAGGGTGCGTGCTGTTGCTGATAATAAGGTTGATTCGGGTAGCTTTGCTGTTGGGATTGATATACATGTAGGTTCTGTTGTTGCCCATAGGGCATGGCCGGCGCAGGAACCTGTTGATACTGCGGATTCGACAATGGCACTGGCGCAAATTGCTGAGCCATAGGCAACTGCTGTGGAGACTGAAAATATAAGGGCTGCTGCATCAGTTGAGATTGTTGTGGATAGAAAGGTTGCTGGTAGTGGGCTGAAGGGTGAGTTTGTGCTGAATGTTCATAGGGCATTGGAGACATTGTAGGTGGAGATTGATTATAGGATCTTGGGTTCAACTGCTGCTTTCTGTCTTCTTGTCGTGTATTTCTTGACCTATAACCATGGTGGGACATCCCAGCTGGAGGCTGCATCTTGGGGAAATGCGGTTGCTGATGTTGATGCTGCTGCTGTTGCTGTTGCTGTTGTTGTTGCTGTTTTGGTCTTTTAATGTTTCCTGATTCAATTTTCTCTCTTAATTCCTTGGTATTGACGTTTTTCTTCTTTCTTTGTTCCTTCTTCATTTTCTTGAACAGAGCTTCCTTTTCATCATCAGAAAACTCCTGGTCCTCTTCCGAAAGCTCTTCGTCATAACCATTCGAAGCATCAGTACCTTTCATTCTCCTCAGCTCAAAAGTGTCTACCCAATGAGCTTCTGGTACCACAATAAAGACCTTTTGGCCAATACGTTCTTTCAGGTCATTAAATTGAGCCTGTTTGGAAGATGGTAAACTGACTCTATAGAAAGGGTCCTCAAGTTTCCCGAACACCTCGCAAAGCGAACCAATCAGTGTACGATCCTCTAAACATAGAATGGAGCCCTCCTTGAGCACTCTTCTTTCTCCCGATCCTAGAGAATGGATGACTATATTATTATCAAAGGCAGATTTTATAACACCAATTTCCGATAGAGTAGCCTTTTCGTCAATGCTGTAGTCTTCGGGAACATCGGGGATCGGTTCTTCGACGATTTCATGTTTTGATCTTATTGCACCTTCTGGGCTGGGATCCTCGTCGTCGTCTTCTTCCAGGGCGAGCGACCCACCATCTTCTTTCTCATCCCTATCGCTATCATCATCAGAAGACGATGAAGACGAAGATTCATCTTGTTCTTCTGCTTCTTCGTTCTCGCTGCTACTGTTTACTATTCCGGTATCGACGTCATCCTTGGGCAATGACAGATCCAATGCTGCAGTGGGATTCTCCAAAGCCTTGCTGAACAAATCTTCACTAGCCATTATATTTTTGGAGTAGAAGTGATGAGAGAAATGAAAGCACAAACTGAGTCCTTGAAGAATATCAAGGTGGCTACTTTTTCGATGACTTTGAGATGAGATGAGATGAGATGAGCTAAAATATTTCACCGGCACCATTTTTGGTCACGTGCAGTATGTCACCCCAGACGTTGGATCCAATTATAAAGAATCACTCATATGACTCTATAAGGGCCACCTTATAAGGGTCCAGGAGCCATTCCGCCGAAGAATTTCATGCCCTGGTTAGTTATCCATCATAAGAGGTTTGCTTATTAGATACGAGCGCCGGAAGACACTACTCCGCAACGCGATAACAGGTCTATCATGGAGAAAACCCCCAGTGTTTCGTTTACCAGCAGCATCGATACCTTTTGTGGCTCCACAATTCATTCAGTCTGGTTAACTCATATCGCCACGAGCGTTCAAAGATGGTTAAGATTGGATAAGATTGGACAAGTTTAAATAGGCGCCGAGGTTACCTGACGCTCGCCACATCGTTACCCGCAGATATATATATCATCCTCGACGTTATAGTGAGGGTAACCACTAAACGATAGTAGTTATCATTTTTCTTGGCATAATCTTCCCACTATTAACGTATTAACGTATCGTCTCCCGGCTGCGAGCTTTTCTGTGCGGGAATCGACTCTTCATTCAGGAAAACCAGAACGAGAGGGGATTCCAGGTTTAGAATTCGCCATACTACAGCACAAAACTGGGAAGTGGTGGGGGGACTTTATGTGTCATCAGTATCATGATCAAATATACAACAATCTTTGATATAAGTATCTTTGATATAAGTCTTTTCACCGTATGCTTGCGGCCAAAGTTGTAATAATCTTCTTCTCGTTGGTGCTGATGTAAGGTGTATTTGCAAACACTATTATAGGAAACATTACAGTACAGACGTCTTCCCGTTTCATAAAATATTATTCTTTGGTCTTGTAATTAGGTTAAGTGGCTATGGTTGTGTCTTCTTCTTCTTCCAGTTCATTGGAAGATGATAGATCATGTGAGAGTTCTATTGGTGGTGCAGTGACTTCATTATATTCACAGACTGGGTCTTTAAACGCAATGGGTGGTCCAAGAAGTCGAAGGGCAAGTAGTTTCAAGAGTATAGCCTCGCTGGCGAGGAACAAAACGACTGAAAGTCGTGGTTCTGCCAGGACCACAGAGTCCCTGGGGCTAGGTTTGAGGAGAACAGTTACGAAAATTGTAGATGCAGTCAAAGATGATAATGAGCAGACAGACAGAAATAAAGGAAATCTGAATAAGTTTTTGGAGTCGCGGTTCGATGTTGGTGATGCCATTCGAATGGAAAATAATAGGAGTTCCGATTTAGATTCTGTTGCATATCCTCGTAATGACGAAGAATCGGCGGCCTCTTGGACTGGTGGGAGTCATTTGGCCAAGACTAAGCATGAAGATCTCAATGAGACTTCAGAGGAACCGAATCCTCAAACGATAAGTAAAGTCTTTACCAATAAGTCTACAGGTGAGGTAGATCTACCGCCCGATGGTGGTTATGGCTGGGTTGTTACGTTTTGTGTTTGTTTGATAATGTTTTCAACATGGGGTTGTAACTCGGGCTTCGGTGTGTTTCTAGCCTTTTACCTGAATGAAGATACCTTTCCTGGTGCTACCAAATACGACTATGCGTTAATCGCCGGTTTGACCGTATGTTTGGGTAACGGGTTATCGCCACTTGTCATGTCAATTATGAGAGTTATTGGAATCAAGACCACAATGCTCATAGGCGCAGCGATGTTGTTAGCAGGTTTTATTCTGGCATCTTTTGCTACTAAGTTATGGCATCTTTATCTTACCCAAGGTGTGTTGACAGGCGCATCCATATCACTTATCTTCGTCCCTGCGACAACAGTAATTCCCGGGTGGTTCTTGAAGAAAAGAGCCGTATGCATGGGATTGTCTCTGATGGGCACAGGTGCTGGCGGTGTAACTTATGGTTTAGCTGTTAACAAGATGATTCAAGATAATGGAAACACGAGACAGGCGCTACGTGTCTTGGGTATTACATGTACCGTGAGTGTCCTTGTGGCCGCCGCTTTAATTAAGCAACGGAATCCGGTGCCAAGCGTGGGACTAAAATCATGGAAGTCGATCACTTTTCAATTCAAACAAATCTTTGATATTAGAGTAGTAAAAAACCCATTTGTACCCTTGATTGCTTTTTGGTGTACTTTTGCATTATTTGGTTATAACTTGATGGTCTTCACATTATCATCGTATGCCATTGCTCGAGGTATGACCCCGCACCAGGGCTCCATCCTGACTGCTGTGTTGAACGGTACTCAAACTATTGGTAGGCCTTTGATGGGCCTAGCTGGTGACAGATTTGGAAGAGCAAACGTGACGATCGTTCTTACCACTTTACTTACTATCTTTTTATTCGCATTTTGGATACCAGCCCATTCTTTTGTTCAGCTTTTAATGTTTTCCATTTGCATCGGAGGTTGCGTGGGCGTGGCCAATGTTATGAACACTGTATTAATTGCAGATTCTGTTCCCCCAGATCAATTCCTGGCCGCTTGGTCATTTGTCAATTACTCAGGTGCACCGTTCCTTTTAGTTTGTGAAGTTGTCGCACAAGCATTGACCGTTCCCAGTAATAAGGAGAATCCCTACCTTCACACTCAGTGCTTTGCTGGAGCTTGTTTCGCAGTTGCTCTCATATTAATTTTGATCCTTCGAGAATATGCTGTACGTATCAAATTATCAGAGCGTCAAAAGGCAACGGATCTGAAAGTCGAAGAGTGGAAATTGTACCATGATCAAAGTTCAGATGAAGAAGAATGGGGTCCCTTGAATGAAAGAAAAATAAAATATGGCTTTCTTTTAGGACCCGGCGTGAAGAAATACTTTTTAAGGATGGCCTATCCTATGAAAGTTTGATACGAATGCTTCAGTGTTACAATAGACTATTTAATTATTATGATGGTGGCCTAGCGCAATATTCTTCCCAGTTTAGCCAAATCCTCATCCCCATCTAACTTCAAGTCCTTTATAAATATGAATGAACTCTCTCTAAACCTTTTGTAATGCGCAACCAAAGTACTCAGAACGGAGTTGAACCGCTCCAGTAAGTTATTCAACTGTTGTTGTTGACTTTGAAGGTTCATCTGAATCAGGATCTCATGAGCTACATCATTCAGTGTGGAGTAAACAGTGATGAACTCGAATACGGAATTTAGCATTAAAATTAATGAAGTAGGGTATGGTTGTCCTGAATAGGTACCAATTGACTTACTATCGCCTGAGGCCAGAAGCTTGTTTGAAAGTATTGTGTTTAAATATTCGTTGTGGATCCTATCAAGTTCGTCAATATTGAATAGTTTTCTGTGCCGCGCATTATGAAGATTACCACTCTCATTATTGAAAATATCTTTCTCTGGTTTCAGAATGCCGTCTAGCATTAAAACTCCGCTTTTCAGCCTAACAGTTGGGTACTTTGGCGGGTTACTTTCTTGACTGGTGAGCATCAATTTTCTCTCGAAGATATGGAAATTCTCGTCGATTATCGATCGAAAACAGTAAGCTTCAACCTTCAAACTGAACTGTTGCAATTGTGCTCGTAAAATGTCAAGCCTGGATAATTTGGCCAAGAGATCTCTAACCAGCGGACTGTGCTTCGACAATTTTTTGAAGTCCCTAACTAATTGGTTTGTTCGGAGCCACTCATCATTAGAAAAATGGTTGTTCTTTTTGAACCTCCATAAAAAGTTGAATATTCTTAAGTACTCCTTTTTGCCATCACGACGATTAACATTCAAAACAATGGAAAGAGGAGCATCAATTAAGTAGTCTAACGTGAAGACGTCCCAGCCAATTGACCCATGGCCAAGATCGAGTACTCTTGCATCAAGCCCATTGATAATATAGTTGCAGTCAGCAAGATTAAGTAGGTTCCTTAGAGATGAATGCTGAACGGCCTCTTGTAAATATCTTGTTAGCATGTAGCTTGAGAGAGAGGCCGATGGTGCACTCAATGCTTGACTCGCTCTTCGTATGAGCAAATCTATAAGATCGCTTTTTCCCATTAATAATATATCTTTCAAAGCAAATACGACCTCTTTGAAGTAGAACTTTTTCAATAGAATTTCATAGCTAAACTTGACTATCTCTTCATTTTGCTCATGGACTATATTATAGAACTCTGTGGATATCTGCTTGAATTCTATCTCCTTATAACGACTATGATATTTTTTGGACATATCGTTTGTCCACTGAAGTTCCTTACAGTATTTTACAAGGAAAATGTATGTCTTCCCTATCATGAGAATCTCATATGCAATGCTCTTCGGTATGAAGTCTGGGATCTTACTTTCATCCAATTGTACCGGGATAAGATCCGTCGTTTGAGCCTCAGAAATAAAAAACTCCCCGTAGGTCCCCTCCAACGTAGATAAAGTTAGCCAATTGACCAAGTACTCGAAGTATAAGGATAGCAGATTTTTTGATATTTCACTGCATATGCGTCTGACAAGGAGATCACCATGGTTTATCAGTGAACTGGATTGAATGAGGTAAGAGTCGCCCGAAGTTGTTGCGAAATCGCTGATGAACCCGTTAAAGAATCTCAAAGTAATAATGTAGTCATACAATTCATAGTAAAGTAATTTTAGAGATAAAATTTTAGCAGAAAGAGTATTGATGAACCCTGTGTAGTTCCTTAATACTTTCTCAACATGAATTATCAGAGCTTTCTTCATCGGAGAAACATCGCTGTTTCTATACTGATCTACTTTCCACCTCAAATTCTGATACAGCAATGCTGCTTCGAAGATTAGATGTAACATGCCACTTTCTGTATTTGGAACATTGTTCGGTATTTTGATCTTGTTAAATTCGACTGGGAATAAGTCAGACGTTGTAGCCAATAATGAATAAGACACGAACTTCAGAATTTCGTCCTCCGATACCATTTTCGAATAATACGGATCAGCCAGTGCATTCAATGTCACTAAGTTATGGGACGTATGGCCCCTGGGAGATGAAACAAGGGACCGACGATCAGAGAATCTATCCAAATTTTCATATGATTCTGCTTGTAAACTAAGAGGCCGCAGGGGGCTAAGCAAGTTATCTTGAGTCTCTAGTCCACCCATGTTCACTGATATATCGTTGAAACTGCCATTATTAGTGGGTTTTGCAGACAAATTATCGACAAGCATGGACTGAAACGCCGATAAATACTTCACCATTTCCTCGTATTTCTCGATTCCAAATAAGAGTTGCATCACATTCTGTAATTTTTGCCACCTGAGTAGATTTTCCGGACTGTATTGAACCTGCATCTTGTAAACGTCTAATAGGGTTTGTAGCTGAGATGGAGATCTCGCCGGTGACGCCAATAGTCGCCCTAGGTCGCGACATAAATTGTTGATCGCACTATCAGGAAGGGCATGAGGAGCCAATCCTTCGACCACAGGGTAAAGTGCAAACTCCAGATCCATTGATTATGGTTCTGAGGGTTCAGTTGCCAAAGGGGTGCTGACCTTATGATCATTTGGCGTTTGTTTACCGTCCACAAGCTTTAGACTTGACGATCCTCTGTAACGCGCCGAATTAGTCACGTGATATGTGAATATGAAGAATTATTTATGCTTTTGTGTCATTTACAGAACGTATTCCAATACATCTATAGATATTCTTACATGCCAAGATATTCAGACTCTTTATTTAGCAGTGGTAAATTGGAATTGGACCGTTCGCTGTAGCCTAAGGCCTCCATTGCCTTTTCATAATGCAAAAAGTTGTAGAATTGCAACAAAGCTCTCAGGGCTATTTCTTGACCGCACGCGTCACTTAATTCACCAGAGACATCTTTGCCAGTGACCCAGTTGTCTATCAGTTCCAGTCTCTCGTAGAGAAATACTCCTGATATAAGCTCCATGTGTTCGGATTTCCATCTCTTATTCTTGAACGGAGTCAGTTCCTTCACAATTCTTAGGATAGGATGGTATATGTCTAGGTTGAAAAGACGATAGTACTTTTTGAAAAGTAGGCCAATTGAGAGAGGTAATTCTTTCAACCGCTCTGTCTTATTGCCGATAACCTTTCTCATTATTTTTAGCATATAGGCGAATGATGATAGCATTACTATGTTGTACTCGTTGGTTGGATTCTGACTTCCGGGGTATGTTTCTTGGTATGCACTGTTGAAGGTTGAGCAATGTTCCCAAAAGGAGCTTTTTGCCGATGCCATTCGGTTACATATCTTATCCGTGTAGTTATCAGCGTACTTTGATAAGATAGAGGTGCAGATATGTATGTATCGTGAATCATTAAGCAATACTGCGAAGTGTTCGAATTTTAGTACGTGATTGAGCTTGAACCACTTAAGGAGTAGAAATATTATTCCTGCTGATGATTTCATCGCCAGCTCTTTCGTTCTGTTAATTTCCAAACGAGGAGATAGAGAGTCCATGTTATCGTTTTCTGCTAGATCAACTTTGCGATAGTCAATGTTTGTGAGGTTAGATTCTAAGGTTTGAAGAAGCACGAAAATTAATGAGTTAAAGCTTGGAAGGCAATCCTCGTAGTACGAGTCAACTCTCTTCATAATGCCAATGGCTTCTTCCCCTGATTTGCTATCGAAATTAGAGTAATCGAAAGGATCTAGAGACCGATCTACTTGCCATCCACGCTCCGTCATCATGAATAGTTTGCGTTCGTGCCATAGCTGTTTGACGCTGAGCTTTATTTCCACACTCTCGGATAAAATCTTTGAGGCTTCCTGTATACTGAAAGGTACTATAACATCATGAGTACCTTTGTCCTCGCTAAGATGGAATCTTCCAGTAAGATCGTCATCGCCGTCTTCATCGTCTGACGGGTAGAGACAAGGATAAGCCATATTTGTTTGAAAGGACTTTCGCGGCCTTAAGCTATCACACAGATGTGAAATATTAGGTGAACTAGGGGGGGATGGTGCCGGTGTGGCCAGATGTTGGTCTGGGGCGGCCAGAGTAAGGTTTATTGGATTTCTTACCTTTGACCTTGGAATTTCCAGAAACTGAGACAATGAATTCGAATTATCAACATCAGTTGGTAGGCCAGCTTTAGGGGTGACATAATCCGGAAATCTAGCGGTTATATCTTCTCGGAAGGCTTGATAGTACAGTGGTGATATAGTGCAACGTTTTGCGCCATTGTTACTGGGAAATTCTATATCATGCAGTTTGCAAATATATTCCTTAGTCCTTCTATGCAAAGTTTTGTCTCCAAACTGAAGGACCAGCAATTTGAATAATAGAGTAATGATATTTCTGATTCTCATGGAAAGCCTGCTGTTCCAACGCCAATGTTCTATGTACTGTGTTAGAAACTGAAGTAGTTTCGCTTCATGGAAGGCGCTAATGACGTTACTCACCTCTACCGGACTCTTCTCCCTCAGATCGATACAAACATTGACAATGAAAAAGATTATCGTGCTTGAATAGAAAAGTAAGGTTGTTTGCCTTTTTAGGTTTTTATGATCATCTCTACAACCTCTGGCAATTGTCTTGAACGTCTGTATAATTTTTGGTAATCCCGAGCACAGCAGCAAATTGTTGCGCCGTATATTCGCTAAGTGATTGTCCAAGCTTTCACTTACGCCGTAGGTGCCCATGGAAATGTATGTCAAAGCCAATAAGCCTGAGGCAGCTTCTTGGGACATATCTTGAATCAGCTTGTGTATCATACATGATGCATATTCTTCATCCGATTCAAACCTTGCCGGATCCTCAACCTTTTTGTCAAACTGAGACTTCGTCTGTGGAAAATGCGAGAAGTCTGAGGCGCAGAACCAGTCAGGTAGATCTTCAAACAGACTATAAAAATCCTTCAGAGACCACTCGACTCGTGGTGAGGATATTGGTCGGAATATTGAGGATTTATCAATCTCTGCGGCACGCTGATCCAAGCTTCTCTGATACTCGATATCGACTGGCATATTGTAGTCCACTTCTCCCATCTTTGCTTCGTTTTTCTCTTTGCCTGATATAGGACCATCGATCTCGTCCACATTGGCGAATTCCTCGTCATCATCCTCGCCATTGACATTCTCTCCAAGGTTGGAGCTTTCCTCAACAATGCTTTGGCGGTTACTTTCCAGCCCATCGCTTTCTTCATAATCCTCATCAACGTCATCGTAAGCCACTGTAATAACATCGCCTTCCATTCCAGATCTTGCTTTAAAGCTTTCTTGACTTGCATTACTTGATGTTTTCCTTTTCATCCTCTGCCCATTATGCATGGCATCCGCTATTCTCAGCTTATTATGGAGCATGTGGTTCAGATCATTTAAAGCCTCTTTTTCCAATAATCTGTGTGATTCTAAACTGCCTGATGAGGAAGCATGAGATTTCGTTGAGGTATCATCGATGAATTTGAGTTTCTTCCTCAAATTTGATTTGGGCCTTAAATTGTCCAGTGACGCGGATCTGATCGGAAGCTCAGGTCGGGCTCTCTCACTCATCCTTTCGATCTCAGCTTTCCAGTAGCTCGCAATATTCAATGGCAAACAGTACCGATTCTTCAGGTGTATTCTTACAGCTTTAGTGTTCCTAATGCCCTTGTTCTTCAATTAGAACAAACGCACGCCATTCGCCGTCCACCTGCATTTCCCGCGACGATTCACACATCCGACCTTCACGAAAAAATGATACAAAAAATCTCTAGAGTAGTTGAAATAACTTCTCTGAAAACCCAAGTGTCACCCTCAGTACTTCAAACTATATTTCCCTTTAATACCTATGAGCGTTAATTTGGAAAATATTCTAGGATTCAAAGTTAGAGTGACCAACGTTCTAGATGAGGTAACCGATGGCAAAGTATACTCTTTTAATTCATCCAACAGTACTTTAACCCTTCAAACGAATAAGAAAAACCAACAACAATCATTCAAGGTAATAAAATGCTCTTTTATTAAGAATCTAGAAGTTATTGGAGAGAAGCCTGTCTCAAATTCGTTCAAGAGACAACATATTAAGCCATCTCATGTCAACGTGCAGCGGATCGACCAGCTATTGAAGAAAAAAATCGCAGAGGAAAAGAAAAAGGACTCTTTGATCGGTAAAGGAGTTTCAAGAGAAGGTCAATTCGTATTTGATCTACTTTATAAGACTGTATCCGACACTAGGTGGGTAGAGAAGAAAATTGTTGTCCTAGACGAGGTCGAAGTTGTGCCCCCATACAAAGTAGAAAATATCAAGCGATTAAATGGCTCCAACGATCAATCTGCGAATTTAGTGCAAAGAATCATAGAAAGAGGCTGGGAGAAGCTGGGGTATGCCCCCGAATCCGATGATCGAAAGGGTGGATAGATGGCATACGAATACGCATGTATGTACTGTTTATAAAGCTTTATTCAAATTTAATGAGTACCTCGGATCATAATAATGACCAGTTTATTGTTACAGAGTCAAAAAGTTTCAATCCACGGTTACTCGTACCTTTTGCCCCATCAAGTTCGCTCCAGTTAATGCTAGAAGAGAACTCTTGACCTGCCAATTGCTGCTCCCGTAGCTCAGCCAAGGTGAAATGTGATTGTGATTGGTCGCTGATACACTTAAGGATTTCCCAGTACAAATTTAGCCAACAATGAGAACGTGACGCTAACGACGTAACACTGGTAATCACATTAGACGTTTTAGAGGCTATCCCAAACTCTAGTCGGATGTCAGCCGTATCCAAGTTGAGTGGAAGACACATGGTCAGCTTTTTACCTTCTGGTTGGCCAAGCAGGTCCTCATCTGTTTCTAAGGTAGCCAAATCTATTAAACCATCCCTGGAGCTGTTATATGTCTGTATCTTAATGTATACGACACAAGAATTCGAAGGTATAATCGCTGATGGCTGCTCTAAACATATAGATTTCAACTGAAATTGAGCCTTCGAGCAATCCGCGAGCACTTTTGTTCTTACATCGTGATCATAGCAAAGAAATCTTTCATGATACCTTAAGTATCTTACCTGCGATATAATGGAGACACCTCGGCTAACTCCTGGCTTGAACCTGCTACTCATGAAGACATCTCTACCTTCTGATAATGGACAGGCTAAGTACTTCATCATGTACGCTATACAAATCATGCCAGAGCGTCCTTTTCCCACCTTGCAATGCAAAACCACAACAGATGATTGGGAGCGACATAGGTGCTCGTGAATTTCGTCAACTATCTCTTGCATTAGTAAGAACGGTGGTGGGCAATGGTCCATCCAGCCACATCTGCTGATAAATTGATTCACGTCATTTTTATCTTGAGAGGCATCAGTCGCAATTGTTTTATCGGGACAAGCAAAAACCTGAGACGATCTATTAGCAACCTCAAATAGTTCTTTGTCATTATAGTCTGATCTTCCGCTCTCGACTTTGAAGTTAAAAATTTTCCAATTACCAGGACCATGTTTAATATTGAGGAATGTGACCAAATCTACCAGGCTATTTCTATACATAAGTTTAGGGTACTTCAAAACCGGATACGAACAAACAATTAATTTATCTGTAATATATGAGAGGTCCAAGGTTAATCCTGAATCATTTGTATGCACATTTAATGGCGTAGCGTAAATTATCTTGAACAAATTGCGTGCTTTTATCTTCAGACGTTTGCTACTCATTGAATCAGTATGTATACAAAACCTTTCATAAGAAGGTGGTCCTTACAAAACGTTGAAAGCTTTGGAATGGATCTCACCTCTCTTTTCTTGTGTTTATTAGGTCTTTAGTTTGTGACGCCGAGCGATAATGTGACCGAACTGAGCACTCCTAAGCGCGTAACTTCAAAAAATCGACGATTTTGTTGGCGGTCCATTTGATAGACTCCTCGATAGGAGTGTTGTCGTCATTCGTGAAAGCTATTATTGAATCTGATGTAACGGGATTCAACACGCCCTCGACATCATTGTCGATAAAGAGGTGACTGTGGGCTTCTCGATAAGATTTATAAACAAAATCATCGAAGTAATAAGGTGGATCGACCCAGAATGAATCAAGTGTCTGATAACCAGGTCTAGAGGCCCTTCTTTTCTTCAAGACTTTATACGGAGCCCGAATAAAGATCTTGAGATCAAACTTAGATGAGATGGTTGGATTATTGTAAATCATAAATCCATCCACAATAACAAGTTTAACATTTTGATCGATAGAGCTACAATTCTTTTTCAAATCATTCAAGAACTCTTGGTCGATTTCAAATTTGTTGATATCGTCCACATTGTTGTTGTGAATGAGTTTTTGAGAAATCTTGCCGGTTTGCTTGATGATATCTAATTCTTTCTCAAACAGGTCAAAATCTAGTGCAAGAGGAGAATCCCAGTTTCTAATACCATATTTGGGGTCAATCGGAACATCTTCATCATGCTTGTAAAAGTCGTCCTCATGTAACAATATGCTTCTTGGAAAAATTTGTGCGATAAACTTGGCAATTGTCTAGATATGTTACTGGTTAGTAATAGGGAACATTGCCTGCTAAATATCTCCTTTCCATACCGTTTTCCCACTAGAAGAGCATCCGCTTATCGCAATTAGAACCACCTTGCTAGTAGTCATCTCAGTTATGCGGCGCTTGGTCTGTACACTAAATGTTGGCCATTTCTCTTATCGATTGTCTGATTTCCTCTTTTTCTTAGCTGCGTCGCCTTAGCGAAGAAGCTATGACAAATGACGAGTTCCCACTTCCAAGTTTATGAATACTGTTGAGTCACCATACCATATTCAGGATTTAGAACTCGCCTGAGGTGCAATAGAATATGTCTGAATTTCTAAACGAGAATCCAAGCGTTCTAGAGGATAACGAGTTACCCAAGAGGAAAGAAGAGGAATTGGAACAGTCATTGTCGTGTAACACTGTCAATGACGAGGCTCTGCGGAGGAGAAAACTTTTATTGAAAATCGATCACTCTCCACAGTCGCAGGTCCTACAAGATGTTGAACTACTAGATAAACTTCTCCTATCCTTTACGTTGCCTGAATTAGTGTCAGACGAAGGGGATGATGAAACAAGTGATGAAGATAACCTTGATGAGATTGCAGATCCAATCGACTCTCAGGAAATTTACGATTTGATTGCACACATATCAGATCCTGAACATCCGCTCTCATTGGGCCAGCTGTCAGTTGTCAACCTTGAAGATATTGAAGTTGTTGATTCGGGCAGGAAAAATGAGATGGCCGAAGTGATAGTACGCATTACTCCCACTATCACACATTGCTCACTGGCAACATTAATCGGTTTGGGAATAAGAGTACGGTTGGACCGCGCTCTGCCCCAAAGGTTCAGAGTAAGCATATTTTTGAAGAAAGGAAGTCATCAAAGTGAAAATCAGGTTAATAAGCAATTAAACGACAAGGAGCGCGTTGCTGCCGCCTGTGAGAACGAGCAGCTTCTAGGAGTCGTATCTAAAATGCTTAGTACATGCAAGTAGGTATGTGTGCCTTCTGACGCTTCCCTAGCCTGTTTCCAGTTCCCTGAAAGTTTCGGTTCAACTAGCTGAAGGAGCTTCTTCTACCACAGCGCAAGTTATCTAAAGCTACTTTCAGAACCTATTTCTTTCCCAAGGAGCTACATCAAAACCGAGTGGAGGGATTGCGCTCGGTGTTGTTTAGCACCTATCATTCGCGTACTTGAAATGATTTGATTTCTTAATCTTAGGCCAGGTTTTTGGCACCCCTTTTCAGTACTCTCTGATAATTTTTACCTGTTTTTGCATATCCCCTGCTAGTTAGATGACATGTCATTCGCCTATTTGTACTCGTCCGTATCATCAACTGTCTCTTCGGAAATATTTGTAGCTATAGTTTCTTCTCTCAATTGAGAATGTTCAATGTGTAGCAATGGAGTGACGAGACTTTCTTCTCAACGAGATTTTGAAAGTGATGAGTCTAAGTGCAATCATGCCTCTCCAGCAATGACATCGTAAATAGCCAAGATCGTTTGGTTGAATATATCGAATTTTGGGCAAGAATAATGTCAAGAGGTGTGAATATCTTTATTTCAAAGGTGCTTACTGTGGAGCAACGTAGCATTGACTAGAGTATCGGATTCGAAGTTCGACCGAGTTAACAGATCTCTATCCTAGTCACTAACTGTATCAAAGCAAGATAATGAATGCACAATACCCGACGCCTGATTTGCCATGGTGTCAGATATAAACAGCAAACTTTCATCTTTATTTTTCCATCATTTCAAATGAGAGCGCTTCAAGGCGCAAAAATAAAGGCCAACCTGGAATGTTAACTAAAGAAGCTTAGCATAAACTTTGAAGGAACACTAACATTCAAAATGGGTTATTTTATCCCACATGCTAGCCTTGAGAATTTGAAAGCTTACAAGTATGTTGTAAAGTAAAAAGGCTATCCTCATTGAACGTTGACTAACATTTTTACGCGCTATGCGAGCTTTTAAAGGTATCAAAGTGATGATCGCTCAATTGTTTCCTACTACATATTAAAACCCTTCTGGAGAAAATTTGCCAAGATATTTCCAACATGGATGGCACCTAATGTGGTCACTTTGTCTGGTTTGGGCTTTATTATTTTGAATGTGCTCACCACACTTTATTACGACCCTAATTTAAATAAAGAGTCTCCACGTTGGACCTACTTCTCCTATGCTGCTGGTCTCTTTTTGTACCAAACCTTCGATGCTTGTGACGGGATGCACGCCCGCAGAACTGGACAAAGTGGGCCCCTTGGAGAGCTATTTGATCATTGCATTGACTCTATCAACACAACCCTATCTTTGTATCCATTCTGTTCAGCTACTGGTATAGGTTATTCAAATCTTCTCATTTTCAGTCAATTTGCCGTTTTATGCAACTTCTATTTGAGTACATGGGAGGAGTACCACACTCATATGTTGTTCTTGAGTGAGTTTTCAGGACCCGTTGAAGGAATCCTTCTCATATGCTCGGGTTTTCTTTTGACAGGAATTTTTGGCCCACAAGCTGTGTGGCATACTGAGATTTTGAATTTGACCTTGGGTTCATACGATGTCAAGATTGAAACCCTCGATATAATGATCGGATTTTCAGCTATCAGCTTACTATTCAATATCGTATCCGCAAGTAAAAACGTTTCAGATTATTATAAAACTCGGAATTCTGAAAATTACCAGGAAAAGCAATTCGATGCTCTGACGGGCCTGTTGCCGTTCTTTGTCTATTATCTATCGGTTTTCCTTGCCATTTTTCTCGAACCTAGATTTATTACGCTGCCATTCGTCATGTCTATCGGGCTTACAATGGCTTTTGTTGTGGGTCGTATCATAATTGCTCATCTGACAAATCAGAAATTCCCAATGGATAATCCACCAATGGTTATACCCTTTTTGCAAGTTGTAATTCATACAGTCGCCACACTTCTATTGGGTTATGACAGTGAAACTGTGTTGCCAGCTCTGGTTTGGCTTGGATTCGGTCTTACACTTGGTATCCACCTGATGTTTGTCAATGATATCATTTACGATCTGACAGCCTATTTGGATATCTATGCTTTGTCAATTAAACACCCTAAAGTAGCTTAAGCGCTATAACGTTGTACATATCAAACGCTTATATCAATCGCTCGCATCAAACGAATCGAAGGGTCTTGATTGTCAGCTCAATCATGTATTTTTTGACTTCCCTTCTTATTATATATATACAAGTTTATACAGCTCGCTAAGTATTGCTAAACAGGTAAAGCAAGGAAGAAACCAAAAGATTTTTGGAAAATCAGTGCATAGCGATTTCGTTAAATTAGAGATAAATCATGCTTGTTTATGCCTATGGATTTAAACGGCTGCTGGAGCAGGGGCTGCATCCCCTTGAGCTAACAAATCGTTAGCATCCTTTTGCAAATCAAAACTCTTTTCCATTTCAATCAATTGTTGTTCGGCTAATATCGACAAGGATAAAGGAACACCAAGTAGCAAAGCGGATGTGGTGACTGCCCAAGTGATAGTACCAGTCTTAGAAAAGGCATTCCTCAAGAAAAAGGAAGTTGAGTTGAAAATTTTGCTGATAGTTTGTCTTTGTTTTGGGGGGATGATATCCTTCAAAGCCACTAGCCTATCGGTCAAGGTCTCATTCTCATCGAAGTCATCCTCAAAATCGCTATCGTAGTCGTCGTCGGAGAGATCAACTCCTTTGATGTCTTCAACAATCACACCATCCACCGGTTGCACTTGAGGATCTTCAAATGTGTTTGTTTCCTCGATGATCTCGGTTAACTCAACCATTGTAAAATCCTGTTATAGTATTCTATTACTTCACAGTTGCTGTAGTATAAGCCCTTTGAATTTATTCATTTTATTCAACCGGATGTGGCTTCATAACGGTACGTAATCAAATAGCTAAGCTAACCTAAAAATTTTCAGTGTCGTCGATAATGACTATATTATGGAGCAGGGTAATACTTACTGGGCAATTTCAACTCTATAATCTACATAATTAAAAGGTTTGCAACTATTTAGAACGTTTTTTTGAGGATTTACCTTTCTTGATCGTCTTCATCTCTTCATTGTAGATGTCCTGTGCACTCTCCGTTTTCCTCTTCTTTCCTGTCTTGACGCTCACAACTCCACTTGTCGTCGCTGCCTTCTCCAGACTTTTTTGAGAATGCTTCCAGTCATCGTTATTCTCATCAATGGCGTACTTATCCAGGTTTAGAGAGTTGATTAGTTCCTTCTGTTTCTCTTTCATTTCTTTGATTGCCTCTGAACCAGCTTCTTCAAGATCCTTACTCATTTGATCCAGTGTTTCTGCAGCATCGTAGGTCCTCAATTCATCCCCATTCATTTCAGCCACTTGATCGTCTTGAATTGCTGGCATAGCCTGATCAATCGAGTCTCTTTGAAGCTGGCGGAAATATATCGACATTTTCCTCATGATTTTGGCGAACATCGCTATGGTCTGGTTTGCTGGCAGGTTCAGTTCTTGACTAATTTCGTCTATATCCTTATGCTGAAGACCGATAGCCAATAATATGGCGCTCTGAACACTTGATAGATTGACTGACGAGCCCATCTTACCTCCGAAATAAAGATATGCCAGAGAAGGTAACATGTCCACGATAACGTGGTAATCCAGGAGATTATTCGCATAACTATCTAGTCTCTTCAAGTCAAAAGGTGAAAAGATGTCATCCAAATGTTCCTTTGTCAATTCCTTTGTGTTCAGTTCCTTGGTTGCGAGCCCCTGAGCTTTCTTGCTACTCTCTATGACACTTAAAGCGTGAACAGCGCTGAACTTGTGGAAATCATAAGAAAGTAAGGACAGAAATCTCCTGTAGAAGTCATTGGTAAACTCCGCCAGCCAGTTGGATTCCCTACCCTCTAAAACATTCAACATAACGCAACTATGCTCGCCAGTTAAATCATTTGCCGTTTGACGCAAATACACCGGAACAAACTTGTTATTCTTCCAAAACTTAAGCAATGATTGAGTCAAACCATATGAGACGCCCAGGTAATGCAAAAAGTTAGGAGGTTGTTCAGAGAGTTTTAGAAGTAATGGTGGTAACGTTTTTGCATCTCTTAACTTGACCTCATCCTTGAGTAGATTTGACTTTTCGAGTTCCCTATCACTTACTCTCTTGATAGAAAAGTCTCGTGGTTTAGCGTCTTCGGACATATCAGTAAATTTACCCTCAAAGTAATCTCTCAATAATTGGATGGCACGCGAACCATAACCCATAGAGGAGTATTCAGGATTCGTGGCAATCCTCACTACACGGGCACCACTCATCCCAGCAAACTCCTCATCTTGGAATTGCTGAGATACCAACCATGGGATCAAATCACCACCAGCTCTATGTCCACGAGCAAGCGAGTTTCTAACGTTTTCTTTAGAGATCTCACCTTCTAATGCCACTTGAATCACACATAAAGGATCAGGAATTCTCCCACCATCCTTAGGATCGATTGGCGGTAAGAGAACAAACAACTGATGAGCTGGTGCATCACTCATCAATTGCAAGTCATTAGGTGAGTTCTTATAATGTGAAGCAACATAAAGTGCCATCATTTTCTCGAGGAAGGACTCTGAGACGGGATGGTATGAGAACAAGGTATCCCTGTTAACGATAAACAGGTTGCACTGTGAAGGATGCGGAGTACCTCTGGCTGCGAATCTAGGGTTTTTGATTAGAGTGACATCCAAGCATAGTAGCTTGTTTAACCATTTTTCAACAGGATCACCTGGAGCATATCTGATTGGTTCATCCAATGCCACTTCACGCAATTGGCGCCCACCATACGTTATGTGACTATCCTGTTGTTTTTTGTCTCTAGATACAACTTCAGTTTGGGAGTCTTCACGACCTGAGGAATTGGCCTTATTACGTAACTGTTGTATCAGCTTCAACGACAAAGATCTACCTGTACCTTCATAACCATTGATGGTCGACGCCATGAAAATCAAATATGGACCTAGCAGATTCTTCACAATCTGTAGCGGAATGGCTGCAGCTTCGTCAATAACAACCAACTCTGCTTGGCCTAGAACATGAAAATCTTGTGGGACTATGTATTGAATAGTTTGCCTGTGATCTCTTTTGATATCAACTCTGACAATAGCCTTGTTAAAATCTGGATTGGTGGACTGAATAATGTCGTAATCCATGTGTTCTTGATAACCCAAAGCGTCAAAACCTTTGAAAATAAACTCGAATAAGGTCTTCAAATTTTCTGGAGAGGGCGATGTGACGAATATGTTGGAGTAACCGTGCGATACAGCTGCCGCAATAGCAATACCTAATGCAGCGGATTTACCTCTACCTCTACCTGCCGTTAACGCCACGGTAGTGTCCAAATTTTTTTCCGATATGACATCAATAAATGATAAAATGGCATGTGCTTGATTGACTGTTTTAGACAATGCCACCAGAGAACCTGCAGGTTGAACATCTTGTAGAGATTCTTTCAGTTCCACCAGTTTAGCCATTTCAGGACTTAGATCATCCTCTTCTTTAGGAGGTAATGCTACCACGTTCTTTCCCCCCGATATAGGCAACACATTCAGTTCATCATCGACAACAAGGCAGTTTTCATTTGAGCCTAGGGAAAGAATAAATCTTTCATTGAATCTGGCGACGACGTCGTTGTGGGCCTCTGTACGGTACCTTGAATGCACATCCATGGTCATTGTGTATAGCTGCTTCAATGAAGACATGGATTTCAATAAAATGACAACGATACCACCACCTTCAACGGTTTCAATGGTCCTAGCTAACAGATTAGGAGTCAACGCCTCGAAATCCTGTAGAATACACATACCGTACGTGTTACCCAATATCTTCTCGGTCTCTTTATAATAGACATATCTAATATTTTGATTTGAAATAAAACTTTCGAAAGGATCCTGGTCATTAGCCTCTCTGGTACCTCTCTTGATCTCTTTCTTGATCTTATTCTCTCTCTTCTTTCTGTGAGAAGTGAAACCAAGCAACTTTTTCTTGTAAGCCCAAAGCACAGATTTGTTCATCTTAAGATCCGCACTCATCATAAGATAATGTAGATTAGGCAATTGGTTACGAGCCCTGTCACCAATGATGACAAAAAAAGACCTCTGCTTTGTTTGAACACCATTTCTAACCAAGGCGGGAATCCTAGAATCTATAGCCTTCTTAACCATAGCTGTAATCGGAAAGGGATGCTGGGGAACGGTATGATGAGACGTTTACTGTATACTATACACCAGTCATTTTAAATTAACCGACCCATTTCATCATCTCATCGCATCTCATCTGCAGTTTTTCAAAACTAAAATTTTTCTTGATGTTCGGGTAACCCTAAAACTGTTGTCCGGTTGACACCCTGTCTCGGACATGTATCGGCGGCTAATTATTTTCTATTTTTTTTCAGACGATTCTTCTTTTTGTGTTGCAATGTGACGGCCGGTGGCGCCAGTTATTGTGTTCATATACAATAATAAAACAATTTACACAAGCAATGTATTCATCGAGGTTATAAAGCAACTGAACTGTTGACACAAAGATCGGTTGTTCCGATTATATCCTCTCGAAAGCAGCCATTCGTTCAATCGAACCACGGCACTTACAGATAATTCTGTCACAAAGTTAGTCCTGACTTGAAAGGTAGACAGAATTCTTTCTGTTGATTATTAACAGTTCTACTGGCCGCAAAAGGAGAGAAGATAGTTACAAAGATTGTTTTAATTATTTTACGATTGGATCTTGAATTACTAGTATTGAGCCACTAATCGTTATTTTTTAATTTACGATCCAATGGCAAATGAAAACGAACAACCAAACGGCACGGACGATGGAGTAGATTTGGATCAGACAGAATTGGAGAGATCGGATGCCATTGATCCTGTAATCCAAACACATATTAATGAGGATGGCACCACTTCCAACTATTTTGACAAAAGGAAACTGAAGATAGCACCGAGGTCAACTTTGCAATTCAAAGTAGGGCCGCCATTCGAACTGGTTGGGAACTACAACACTGTGTTAGATACAGGTACTTCGGAAACTGTTTCTTTCCAAATCACGCCGAGGATTGATAGGGGATTCGACTTTATCGACGACGAATGGGTAGGTTATAAAAGGAACTACTTTACGTTGGTTTCTGCCTTCGAAACTCCTGGTTTGAACCTACAGAGTTTCTTAAATAGCTCTTTTGAAGTTCAAATGAAGAATTGTAATACTTTTCAAAACTTAACAGTTAAGTATTTCGCCATCAAGATCAATGCAAGGAGTGACGATGATCACACAGAAATCAGTTTGGTGCAGCATACTGCTAAGAGGGATAAAGGTCCTCAGTTTACGCCGGCAACGTGTCCATTAATTCCTTCGGAACTTCCACAGCATCAGATAATAAGGGAGGCCTCTAACGTTAGAAATTCTAACAAGATGAGGAAGTATGATTCAACATTTTACTTCCATAGAGATAAAAAAAAGGAAGAGTGCAGTGAACATGGTGTAGTTAGTACATATCCAGAGGAATGTATCCAAAAGGTGGCTCGCTACGAGAGAGTCCAGTTTGCATCGTCAATTAACGTGAAAAAACCTACACAGCAGAACCGACATTTTCGACTACATGTGATACTGGGTGCCGTAGTTTGCCCCTGTAGCAATTATTCTACTGATCTCACACATCTGTATGAACCTCGCAAGCGGCAAGATGAAGTCATGATGCTCAACGACACGAAAGAAATTTTCGTTCCTTTGCAGGAGATGAGGACACCACCATTGATTATCAGAGGAAGGTCTCCCTCCAATTATACTTCGTCTCAGAGAGTATCTCTCAGAACCAATTCATCTTTCAATACGGGCAAAAAAGAACCAAGTCTCTGCTCACTATCGACCAATTCAGGTCTGACCTCTCAGCCATCTACAACCTCTTCAATAATTTCATCTCCAATTGGGAAGAGGGTAGGCAGGCCGGCAAAGAGGAAATCAAAGGTCAACGATTTCACCTCTATTACAAATCGCAATGAGATGGCTCCTGGCATTCAAAACAGAAACTCCAAAAGAGTTCAAACAATAGAGCAAATTGAAAGAATGTATAACGAAGGATCGTCATTAGATCTTAGAACTTCGAATGAAGCGAATAAATGCCATTATGAACAGGAGCGAAGTAACTTGAAAAGAACCAAGTTATCGAGGCATAACTCAATAGATCCCAGAGAAATTGAATTGAAACCTCCTAGTTTTGTCGCGGATGAAAACAGTTACCTAGTAGGATCATTGGCGCTAACTGCCACCTTAAAATCACAGAGGTTCGATAAGAATAATAAGAGAAGAAGACTTGATAATGAAAATGCATCAACCATTACCGAAACGCAAGTATACATACGAAAAAAGAAGATATCGTTGCTATCCCCAACTGCGTCAGCGTCTTCACATTCATCAATGGCGTCATCATTGACCAATTCTCCAGTTGAAAAGCTTCACCATCAAAATACATTCGAAGACTATTTGGGGAATGAGCTGAACTCCTTATCTCTTTCGCTTTTAGAAGAAACGTCTTCAAATTATTATCATATATCGAATGGGCTTTGTTCGGAAGATGAAAGTATACCAAGATCATTCTCTCGTGTTATTGGCGAGACTTCTTTTACGAACCTGTATAACTATAAGCAAGAAAAGGTCTTCATTAAGGAAAGCATCTCAACAAGAGATGTTAGTGGCTTACCATCACAGGTAGTTGACGACGGGGATCTGTTCGAAGAGCTCAGCTTCTATAGGCATTAATTATCACAACTAGAAATGCAGAGAAAAAAATAATAGCCCAGAGCTTTTTTAATCAAAAAAAAAATTAATGCGAATTCTGTGGATCGAACACAGGACCTCCAGATAACTTTTGACCGAAGTAAATGTCTTCAGTCTGGCGCTCTCCCAACTGAGCTAAATCCGCAACGAATAACTTATGGGTGTTTGACATTCGGGAAGTTACATAATGATCACATTAAGTCATCTGAAATGACAAAGTTCAATTTCCTAGGTTAGATTAAAGCCCCGCTATCGTAACGGCAGCAGAACCAGAAGCATTCATGAAGAAGACAACGAAAATGTCGTCGTCGTCGTCGAACCCCAGCTCGAAGAAACGTCCCCTAGCCTTTGTTTCAGAGGGTGTTACAGATCTCGAGACCCAGAAAGCGAGAGAACAAGTAGAACAGGCAAAATTTGAGGCTGAATGTAAGAGGAGGGAAAGAAAATCGCTGAGAGAACAACTAAGATCCAACGCGATTAACAAGCAAAGGGAATTCAATGGGCTTGTAAAAGAGCGGGACGATTTCAACCGGCTGAGCACCGATGAGTTGGAATACTTCAAAAAACTCAAGGAGGAAGAACAGAGAAAAGAAAATGAGCTGAAAGAGTATCTTGAAAAGGAATCACAAGAGTTTGCTCTACGACAAGCCCAGCTTAAGAGTCGAGAATCTCGAGATAATTCGAAAGACACAGCACAAATTGAAAGAACGACTCTTCACGGAGTGGTGAAGAAGAAATTCGAAAAGGGTGGGAAGAAGAAACTGAGGCTGAAAGTTCCAAAAGGTCTCGAGGACAAAAGGCTTAAGTGACTACTTCCTGCTCGGCTCATTCAATATCATCATTTTCTGGGATAAGAGACTCCGTGGACCTGACTTCAAGGGGGTTAGTAGGGGTGTATATCTAGTATAATTCTGTAATCGAAGATAAACACTAGATGTATCCGTTCATCAAAGTAGAGAACTCTAGCCACAATCGAATCTCCGCATCTCCTCTCTACTGTAGAGAAGATCTTCACAAGCTGATGATGCACGCCTCAAATGCTCCCTAAACATAAGATTAGAGAACGGAATCTGGAACCTCAATTGTCACGAATGTTTCGCAAAGTGTCAGGCAAATGCCCATCTTACCCAAAATGTCCCACTAAGTGGTAAAAGATCAACATCCCAAACGGGAGCCGGGAGTAATTCCGATGGCCAAGACAGAATAGCAATCGAGAACCTTGCATGAGTTCCTCAATTGGCAGCACGCCAACTCGCAGGAGAGCCACCACTCCACTCCTTAATAGGCCTATCGAGGCCCAATATGCATAGCTGGTGGGTAGCTCTCTCGAAAAACGCTTCTAAAAAAGTACTCCTGCAACTTATCGTGCATCGTGGTCCTGCCAACTCGGGTCATAAGAGCCCATAATAGCCTTATTCGTACCGCGAACTTTTCACTCGACGGTTCTAGACTTAAAAGTTCGCGAGCGAAAAACCACGCTTGTCTGACTTTTCGCCAGTCTCCGGAACCAAACGGGAATGTTTGCGTCAAACATCAACAATGTCCAAACCAGTAGATGGTAGTAGTTATTTCGGTATCTCTTAGAGGTATTGAAGTGGTTTGCAATTAGTTTTGATGAGCTAAAAAAAGGTCTCAGGTAAACATTCCTCTGACACTCATTTTTTTTTTCATCGGTATATAAAGGGTTGACGATTGTTAAAGATCTCTTTGGGGTTGGTATCTTTTTCTAGTTATGTTCTTTTCTTTGTAATAAATCATCAGATTCATTAGTCCAACTAAAAAGTCCATCGCTCAAATACCCTAATACTAAAAATGCAATTCTCTGTTATCGCTTTGTCTCTAGCTTCTGCTTCCGTTGCCTTGGCTGCCGATGCCATCTCTCAAATTGATGATGGTCAAATTCAAGCTACTTCTGCTCCAGTTGAAACTGAGACCACTGCTCCAGTTGAGACCGAAACCACTGCTCCAGTTGAGACTGAAACCACTGCTCCAGTTGAAACCACTGAAGCTCCAGCCACTGAAACTGAAGCCCCAGCCACTGAAAGCTCTACTTTGGAGATCACCACTCAAACTGAAAACGGTGCCAACCAATTGGCCGGTGGTGCCGCTCTAGCTGGTTTGTTCGCTGCTGGTGCTTTGTTGATCTAAGTCAAACTAAAGGCTTTTCACCATTGTTTAGGTTTTTTATGTTTGTTCAACGTTTATAGGATACATGGAAATAATTATTAGGTTGCATTTTTAAAACTATATAGGTTTCTATAACCGAATATGTGACAAGGTTTATTGGTGTGTATTCAAACTATAACCGTTTTTCTTAGAAAAAGAGTTCCCCAAGACTGTTCCAGGAAATTCGTTACTTGATCTTCAGCTATACTTCGCAATTTTGATTCCTCCCGATTTGGCCCATTAGGAATTCTTGCAATTCGGTTACCTTGTCGTCTAATGTTGAGAAATGTTGTGGAGCCCACTGATATTGTGCTTTCTATAGTTGGTATTATCAGTTTCATTGGTCCTCTTGTACAGGACAGTCCTTGGAGAGTTCACAGCTGATTCATTGGCAATAATGGAACTGTTGGTGATATTCACAGGCAAAGTACTGTTCGTACTATTTGCCCAGTATCTCTGAGATATTGGTTCAGTACCATTACTTTGGCCTTCAGCCAAAATGATATTTGAGACGACTAAGAGAGCGACCGTAATTGAAAAGTACATTTTTTGATAGTTTCTTTTCTGTTTGTGGAGTGCGATAATTGCCAACTTTGAACTTACGATAACTCGACTTCTTTTATACTTTCAGAGACGAACTGTATTCCCATATGAGATAGATACAACATGTTGAATAAGAAAAGCCAGCGACGCAAACGGTTCGAGCCCCGGTGTCCTTACACTACAAGAATTACTAGAGACTTGGCAAGCTTACAGTCTAGAAGCTCATCTTAATACCAGATAAAAGAAGCCAGGCAAGACGGAAAGTGTTAAAACGTCAGAGCTATCGAGCGCGTCTGACTTTCTTTCTTTTTCATTTAATTATCGTGCTCGATGTCAGCAAATGGTTGTGAAAAAGTATACTTGCGGGCCAAGAAAAACTAGATGAAGTAGAGGTGATTCGAAACAGAAGCCATGTGGCTGTGTCCAGTGGCTGGGGCTGATAGTCGTAATCGACTCTTAGAATACTATGACATACAAAACCATTTACTAGATTCACTTTGCGAAGTGACTTGTAAGAAGTGGACAGTCGTACGTTTCTTGGAAAGTTTGGGCAACCTTGCTGAGTAATACTCACAGGCTCACGTCTGAAAGCCGATGAAACCCGAAACCGAGCTGATAAACATAAATTTAACATATATTGGACTTCATTAGGAGAACGTAGATATATACTTTTACGGGCATTCAAGCTAAACTTGTTATTTTAGCACGGTGACGAACTTGGTGTTCGCATTTTCGCCTTTCTCGATCCCCTTCAAAATTGCTGGTACATCTTCAAGCCCATTCTGGAAGATTTTGATCGGAATATGGTGAATTTCGCCAGCGTCGATCTTTGGTCCAATGAATTTGATAAACTTGATAACATCCGCTCTGAAAGAAGGACTTGCAGGCACAGTGAAACGGCCGAATGGAACTTCAGTTCCACTAATCAAATATAGAAGAGCGCCCTCGACCTTCACATTTGGATTTCTGTCCTTCTTCTCTATCGACTCCTCGCTCATTGTTGTTAGTTGCAATAAAGTAGTAGGTTTATCGCTGCTTCCCAATTTGTAAACTTCAGTGAAACTCTCTGGGGCAGAAACGGCATCAATTAGTTTTGGCAGGTAGTTGTACTTGGCCTTGATTTGTTCGATAACATCCTTATCGTGATAATCGAACAACTCATCAGCACCGTAGCCCTTCAATTTTTCCTCATGCTTCTTCGACGCAACGACGATGATTTTGGAGTAGCCATGCAATTTCTTAGCCAATTGAATCAATAGTTGACCGACGGCTGTGGCACCACCCCAAATCAACAATGGATAATCATTCTGTGGCTTGGAAGGTTCCCATTCTTCTTTTAAACCGAGATGATGGGTCAAGACAGCCCCCGCAGTGAAGAGGGAAACTGGTAAGCTTACGGCTCCTTCCACAGTTGTTACTGGTCCCTCTGGTAAGTAGTCCTTACCACTGAGCTTGCCACCGTTTGGAACTTTCAAAGTAAGTGATGGGTCGAAGATCGAGTACTGCGCGAATGCACCGTTTTCAGGATGCTTTACAGAAGCACCATGCACAACACTGAACACAACATCACCAACAGCAAAACCCTTCACTTTACTTCCCAACTTGACAATTTCCCCTGCTGCATCGCACCCCAAAATAGAACCTTGAGGTCCAATCTTGAAAGCAATGTGCTTCCAATCAGTAGGGTTACCAGCGGCTGCTCTGATTTTGACAAGAAGCTGGTTCTCATTTAGAGGAGGCAAAGGGATATTGTCTTCCAGAGAAGGATGATCTCCCTTGATCACGACAGCTTTCATAGTGGTTGGTTGTGACATCTTACGTATTCTCGATCAATTGACTAACAGGTTTCGCAGGTTTCGCAAGGTTCGCTTTCATTCCTCAAACATTGGACAGTTCACAGAGCAATTCCCTCGTACCATGCTTTTATACCTCTTCGAGAGCCACATTATTTTAATATTATCCCCTCAGGTTGATTACAAATACGGGATCACATTAAACGTTCCTTTTTACTCCTTGCGGGTAACTCCTAGGGGCCAATTTTTGCATCGAGGAACGATCAACTTCGAGTGGCAATGATTTGATTACGACTTGCGGTTTAAGTCTTGCAACAGAACCGTTAATTGCTTGTTCTAATTCATCAAAGCATCCAATTGAATTGATATACAATGTCTGAAACTATTGAAGGTAACGTTAAAGTGGACAGATTGTCCCCAGGTGATGGTAAGACTTTCCCAAAAAATGGTGATCTGGTAACCATTCATTACACCGGTACTTTGGAAAATGGCCAAAAGTTCGACTCTTCTGTCGACAGAGGTGCCCCATTTCAATGTAACATTGGTGTTGGTCAGGTTATTAAGGGTTGGGATGCTGCTATTCCTAAATTGTCTGTTGGAGAAAAGGCAAGATTGACCATCCCAGGTCCTTATGCCTATGGTCCTCGTGGTTTCCCTGGTTTGATTCCTCCCAATGCCACTTTAGTTTTTGACGTTGAGTTGTTGAAAGTTAACTAAATCCCTTAGCTTCGAAAATGCTATGTATTCTATTTACCGTTTAAACTGGTATGCTAAGGTCGCCCTTGGGCGCCCTTTCGGCATCTTGTGATGGTTCATTGCTTCCTGTTGCGCAGTCTGCTTGACACTCTGGTTGGGGCAGGGCTCGTCGAGCTCGCCGTCGGATCCATGGTTCTTTTCTTCCTCTTCGGTGAAGTTTCATTTGGGCTCGTTTGTGAAGATTGTCTTGCTCTCTTGGCTAAACGTTGACTGCTCCTTCCTGTCGCTTCCGGCTCTTTATCTCCCACTTTGTGGTCTTGTTCGGCATTTTCCTCGGTGTTGGCTTCTTTCTTGAAATCTGGCTCCTCTGATTCTTCTTTTGATTCACCGCGTTCCTCCGTCGAGCTCTCCCTGTTGGAATCCCTTAACTCTTCACTTCCTTCACCGCCTACATCGGTGGGTTCGCCATCCGAATAATCTTTTGAAGAGTCTCCGCCTTCGTCGCTGCTACTTCTCGGGTTTCTTGGCTGATTCAAACGTCTGGATTTCCGTAGTCTCGTGGCCCTTCCTTTGGTGCTTGACTTCGATACTGTAGGCTGAAGTTCTTCCTTGGTGGTATTTGCAGAGGTTATCGATTTCTCGCTTTCACCAACCATATCTTCATCCGTTTCTTTCTTGAAATGGGGCTCCTCCCCAGTTTTTGGATTTTCCTCTTGTTTTCGCACTTCGTCTGGCATCTCTTCTTCGACAACCCCATTCTTGGCATTCTCAAGTATTAGCTCCCCATACTCATCCCATGGCAGTTCAAAGTCTTTAACCTGTACCAGATGGTTTGGGACAACCTTATCCTCATCCTTGTCATCAGTCCCCGGTGGAGTATTTTTCTCCAATTCTTCGAGTTTGTCAACCTCCGAGAGATGGTAGTATAAATTCAGCTTATCCCAAATCTCCTTGGCAGTGAACAGTTTTCCTGGCCTGACGGTCTCCTTCTGTAACAAAGTTACGGGGTATTTATCAGGATTGTTCATCCTTTCCACGATGCAAATCATATGAAAATGCTTATTGACCCCAGCTGGTTTGAACTCCGCTGCCCATCTGAAAAGACGTATTTCATCGATGATGGTCCAATCCACTGCCATGCCACCTCACCTCTATTTGAACGTGCTAGCACAGATCTTAATCGGCGATCAATTGCATTTTTAGTTACTGATCGTTGGGCACGGTTCGACAAAATACTTATTAAGGTGATTTTGACAAATTTTTCCATTCAGTGGTAGGAAGGACTTCGATCGCTGAAATATTAAGGAAAGTATCAATTGTGTGGAGGTAGCTGATCCTTACTTTGTCGACACTTTAACGATATAGTTTTGTTGTCGAAAAGATGCCAAGAAAAGCGACGCTCTTGAAGTCCTTAGCGAGAGGACGTGTGCGTACTTCCTTCAATAAGTACAATTTGTTCAACCTCTATAAAAAGGGTCAGGTCGATTTTAGATCCAAAACCTTGTATCAGCAAAAATGGACTGCAAAGCAAGAAACTAGGGCATATCACGGCGAACATCTAACGGAAGGCAGATGGCAGGCAACATTCGATCCAAAGCTAGACTCTGTAGCGCAATTAGATGCATCGCTACGTGGTGGTAGCATCCAAGAAACGCCATTCTTACTGCAAACATTTTCAGTTCTGGAAAAGAGGCTGGACTTTGCAGTCTTCAGAGCTTTACTTGCTTCGTCGGTGAGACAGGCCCGTCAGTTTATTCTTCATGGAAACGTGTTCGTTAATGGTGTTAAGATATCCCACCCTGGCTACACTTTGAAACCTGGTGATGTTTTCCATGTTAAACCAGAAAAGGTGTTACAGGCATTGGGTGCAAGAAAGCCCAGTTTAAAAGAGGCCTTGAAGGTGGATAAAACTCAAGTTATCCTATGGAATAAATACGTTAAGGAAGCCAGAGAAAATCCAAGACAGATCTGGAATGCCAAATTGGCGAAATATCGTGCAATGCCTGATTCAAATCCTCAGAAGCATGAATTTCTGGAGTTTTTGAAACAGTACAATAAAACCTTGGAAATGGAAGAGATCAAAGAAGTGCGTTCCTGTACACCAAGTAATTTCCTAGCAAAAATAATAGCGGTGTCTGCTAACAGTAAAAAGGAACTAGAAGATTTAACCGTCCACGATTTTGAAACCGTAGTAGAGCATGACAAAGTACTATCTCAGTTAACTTTCGAGTGCTTCCAAGAGTTCGCCAAATCTGGAGAGATATCAATGGAGAAAATCAGAGGTAAGAAACGGGAGGACCTATCAAAGCTTGCTAATGATCTTTTGTCTCCCTCAGAAGATGCGAAGAAGAGGCTCTCGGATAGTGCCAAGGTGTCAATAAGATCTGGGAAAAGGCATTTGTCTGAAATCGTGAAACAATACTCTGAGGTAATTAGAAAACATTATGAAGCAAGAAAAGGTGACCAATCCGCTGTCGATATTCCTTATGATGAAAAATGGGCCACAAAACTATTCTATCACGATCCCATAGATCCGAGTGCCCTGGTGGAAGATGAGAACAAGGCACAGGAGGCCATCAAGCTACCTTGGCAGGCACATGTTTATGGTAGAGAGAACCCAAAGAGGCCTTACTTCACACCTTGGAAACCAAGACCTTTTCTGGCACCTTTTGCCATCTTGCCTCATCATATAGAAGTTTCGTTCAAGACCTGCCACGCCGTGTACTTAAGAGATCCGGTTGCGCGCCCTGGTCACTCTGAGGTCATTTCACCATTTGGTTTGCCAGTTCACGAGCGTGCCTATATGTTCTACGTGAGAAAGGGTAAATGATTAGGTGGATAATTGGATGCTCCGATTTAAGGATTCAAGAGTTATATATCTTCATTCAGTGTAAATAGAATTTTAGTCATGTAAACAAAGCTATCTTGTTAGCCTGCATGCTCGAAAACGGCGCTATTGAGCTTGCCGTTACCGAAACTATGTTTCAATTGCTCAGGAACGGGGTACTCGACGAAATCGCCATCCTCTCCAACGGGATAGTTGACGTTAATTGCCGTGGAGCATGAAGTATAAAGCTCTGTCTCAAGAGATTCCTTTGAGAGATAGATGTTACCACCATCGCATTTATCGATCGTAATTTGTGGCAAACTGTTCTCAACTTGAATGCCGAATTTAACACATTTAATTAGTTCCAAACCTGAAATACTGGAGTCTAAAACGATACTGGTAGATTCACAGTCATTAAGAGAGACTGCATTAACTTTACCTTTGAGTTGGATCAATGAGTTTACACAATTGCCAATGAAAATAGATTCATCCTTATTCGCTTCAACCACAATAGGATCTGTTTCAGTCTCATAGTTCTCAATGAACCACTTATTTCCAACAAGCTCTTTTCTTGCAGGTTTTTTCGTCTTCAGAGTAGTTGGCTTCTTAGGTCTTGGGGGAGGGGCTTTTCCGGGAACAGATGAGGACGAACGTAGTTCAGGGTTTTTATGCGTTTGTTGCGATTTCTCAACTTTTTTAAGTCCTTTTGTTATATTCTCGCCTTGGTTAAGTTCAGCAAACACGGCATCGATACCACTAGACTCAGCAGGCTCAGAAGACTTCGTCTCAAAGACAGAGGCCGGTGGAGCTGGTGGTGGAGGTGGTGGAGGTGCACCAGTAGAATTGCTAGTTGGTGCAGAAGGCGCTGAAGAGGATTCCTTACTAATGATGTCAGCCAAAGCAGAACCATCACTTTTCCAAGAGACACCAGTGGTGTGGTACTGCTTCACGTAGGCTTTGACTTCATCGAAAATGGCCAAGAAGGATTTCACCCACTGGGCGGCATCTGGGCTTGATTCTTTGAACTGTTTCAATATTCTGTTAGTCCAGAACTGAGCTGCCTCCTTAAAATCAGATACCAGAGAAACAGGTGTTTCAACGGCAATCCAAGAAAATAGCGGTGCACCTTCAGCAATGGCATTCAGGTATGGGAAATACTCGCTTGCACGATTCTGATCTTTCAATTCCCCAATCTTGATTATACAGTCGTTGATGGGCTTCAAAACATCCATGAATTCTTTAGACGTGTAATCTGGCTTCTTCGACTGAACTGCTGCCTTCAAAAATTTCAACTGTTCATTAAATGCCTTCTCAAACAGCTTGATTGCAGAAGCCACGATCGGGTCAATTTTGTCAGATAATTCCACGAGAGGATCAACACTTTCGTGGATCAAACCTTCAAACTTAACTACAGATTCCGGTTCCTTTGGAGGAGCTTCAGAAGCCACCTTCAGTTGAGTCGAAGAAGGTGAAGCAGAGGAAGATCCATAGCCTTTACCCTCGACTAAAGAGGCAACATCGTTTGTTGAACCGGCATGAGATACCGTAGCGGCCGCCATCTTGGATTCAATATATCCTTCCTGGTAGATGGTGACATCTTCCAGCCTGGCCGTGGCATCTTCCAGCCGCTTCAAAAGCTTCACAAAATTATAGCTTTGGGTGTTGAGTTTTCCAGGTTCTGACATGCTACTCAAAAAAATATCAGTGGCCAATTCCTTGCGTATCTACGTGGCTGAAGCTGTGATCAATTGTGTTATTGATTGAATCTTGTCACGTCTTATCCCTTTCCAAATATCGAAACCACGCGGCGAAGAGAACTCGAAAATCGAACAACGGAAGAGCGTCCGGTTAAGACAGTAATAGAATAAGGTCAATAGAGCAGGTATTAGCTATCATACTACACTAGATACAATGGCTGGTAGCCGTGACAGGAATAGAAAGAAGATTCAGGGCAAGGGCCTCTTCGGTAGGGTCGAACCGGTTCAAAGAAATAGAGGAAAGAAGTTGAACAGTAAGGAGGGTTTCACTGTCGTGAATGGGAGACTGGTTAGCGCTAACGATGTGGGAGCCCTGCTGAGGCAAGCTTCTTCGACTGTAGAGGCTAGGAAGTCATCTAAAGGGCAGAGAAAGGAGGTCAAAACCACACAGAGGAGGTTTACAATGAAGAGATTAGGCAACACCAGCCTATCATCCAACAAGCAGAAAGCAAAGCGAGGGGCATATCAGAATAATAGATTAGTGATTTCGACAAATGATGATTCTTCCAACAAGGTATTGCTATTTAACAATTTGGAACTGGGCGTCAATCATGAGACTTTGAAAAATGTTCTCGAAGATTTGTCGAACGCAAGCATTGCCCGAGTAAGAGTTACTGATTTGCCCTCGGGATCAGCAATGGCCAATGTATGGTTGTCCCGTCCTAATGCAGAGGAATTGGAGAGAGTAAGAAAGTTCTTCGATGGTGCTTTGGTTGATGGAAGGACCATTAAGGTGTCCACCACATCCGAATTCGGCTCGAAGCTAGCTTACTGATCTTTCTCTCAGATAGTTGTAACATAAAAAGTATATAATTACGTAAATCCATGTGTCTACGGAGACTTCAAATGGGCGTTATACTGTGTAGGTCTCATTGGTGATCTTCAGGTCGTACGTTTTTCGTTTGTCCCATTTTCTTTATAAGCTCGATTCTTTCTGACCGCTTACTGACCCCTCCTTTTCCTAAAGTGATGTATTCTAGTAGCGCAGAATGACCTTGCAGAGTATTGTATGTATCCCTACGCACGTTGGTAAACCATTCCTCCTGTGTTGTATTCTCCTTGCCTAATCCAATGTACTTCTGCTTTAATGCAAGGTACATCTGTTGTTGTCTTTGCCTGTCAGACTGTAGAATTTGTGGACAAAGTTAGTCATAGGAAATCTGTAGAATAACATTTCGCACTAATGTAACATACCATCTCTTGTTGACTTCTATACCTTTCTGGGGCCCTTTTACACTTCGAGTAATAAGATGACTTGCAAGATTTTCAATGCGGCTCTGGGCTACATGTTTAAAAACCTAGAAGGAACAATCTTACAAAAATAAGAGACAGAAAAGTTCAGGAATCATTCAGGCATACAATTCTGGACTCATGACTTTGAGTGCCACGCTTGATAAGCTGTCAAGAGAACATGTCAATGTATCTCCTTTGAGGCAGTTCTTCAACGAAGAGTTTCTGGAAAGCTGGTCGTCTAAGAGCCGGGAGCTCTGTGATGAATTTAGAGCACTCGAAAGCAATGAAGAGAGGGAGAAATGGCTGAAATCTGTTCTCATAGAGATATTTGTTCTGTTTCAGGAACCTCAACTACCTGGAAAACTTACAATGCCACAAATTTCGAGACTCATTGAAGACATTTCATCCAGCACTGTTAAGGGTATCAGCAATCAAGAGCTTTCTTCCATTGTGGGTAAAATGTTCATTTCGGTATCAAATCAGTTTGTTGATGGTGATGACACCAAATTAATTGCCCTAGTTAGAATAACCAGCTCTTTATCTAGGGAGTTTTTCAAATTTAGCCGTTTCTCGAGCAAACTGATGAATAGCGAGCAAACGGTACTGCAAAGACACCTGCTAAAAAGATCAAAATATGAGCTGAGAAAATTCAATCTTCTAGCTGAGTGTCCTACAGGTTATTCTCAGCTTGTAATGTTACTGTTTACTGCTTATTACGACCCTGATAATAGACAGAAGATTTCGTACTACATCAGACAGCTCTATCACATCGTTGGGAAATACTCTTTGGACACTATGCGTTGCCTAGATGTTATATTAGATGTTTCAAGCGATTTTATTACAGACCATCATCTGTTTTTGGTTGAGTTCCTAAAACATTCGGATTACTGGCCAAGATCTCGTCCTGCAGACAATCTTTCCGCTGAAGAGCTAAAATTTGAAGGAAATATTATGGCTTCTAATGTGATATCCTTCCATCTTAATCAGGAAAGTGCCGATCTCGAAATAAACTACATGGATATGGTTTGTGTTTTGATTAAAAGCGGTTTTGTCAATGCATTATCAATTTGGGAGAATATTGGACCGGATAACAATACTATGAACAAATCTTTCGAAGATTTTGATAGAGGCTTAGAGGAAGAATCCATGAGAGGAGTAATGAACCCTTTAGCAATGGCTGCCGCGCTGACTTCCAGTGACGAGGAAGGTAGTGATATCAAAACGCAGCAGCGACAAAGAGAGAGTGATGAGAGCAAGTCAGAAAGAAAAGGTGAGACCTTACTCGGAGACCAAGAGGAATCTGCGGCTGATGACAGGGGAAATGATACTTTTCTCCGGAAAGGGAAGCTCTTTTTTCTACAGCGTTTATTAGTTCATGGCTGTATCAGAGCGGCATTTTACATCTTGAATTTATATCCAAAGTTTGTCTTCGTGGATGATACCATTCCTGTGCTAATTGGTAGAGCTTTTGAACATGTTATTAGCCCAATCTACCGATCACTGGTATTTTCCCCGCAGCCTGGATTGAAGAGCGGTAAGCTGGTGGCAAGGCTTGAAAATGGTATGCTTTCGCATAAGACAAGACTCATAGAAGAAAGGAAAACACATGATCCTTTTCTGCCATTTGAGCTAAGGACAAGAGGTGTTTTTTATTACGACGACTGGATTCGTGAACTTTCCCCAGCTGACTCTATCGATGACCTTTTCAAACAGTCACACGAGTTTTTCTCGATACTTGGGACCCGCCTGGCTTTGAGTCCAAAGCTGATATCGAAATTATGTCGCATTGGTAGAGCAGATATCACTAACGGAGAAGCTTCTGTGGACAGATGGATAGATTATGTCAGAAAATTTATCTTCCCGGCAATCGTGTCGCTCGACCTCAATCCAATAGTCACCAATGATTTCTACGAACTAATGAAATTGTTTCCGTTTGAGAAAAGATACTTTATGTACAATGAGATGATATCAACACTTTCACAAGATGTTCTTCCAATCAAGGTTGCATTTAAGAAGACCGAAAGGGAGGCAAGGAGCATATTGAAGGCTTTGAGCATCGATACGATTGATGTGCAATCGAGAAAGCTTGCTAATCTTGCCTCTACCAACCCCTTAGCGACGTTACTACCCACCGTAAAGCAAATTGAAAACTATGACAAAGTTTCCGAACTTGTGATTATCACAACAACATTCTTTAATGAATTTGCCTATGACGTCTTGCAGTACGTCTTGCTACTGCGTCTAACTGATAATAGAGCTGCAGTTCAGAAAGATGGTGTTAATCAATCTATGTGGGTTCAACGTCTGTCGATCTTCATTGCGGGCTTAGCAAAAAGTTGTGATAAGATGGATATGTCCAATATCAAGGAGTATATTATAAAAACCCTGCACAATGGTAATATTATTGCAGTGACGATTTTACGAGAGCTTATTGCCACTGTAGGAGGGATTAGAGACCTTAACGAAGTGAATATGAAACAGCTACGTATGCTCAACTCCGGGGAACCTCTGATAAAAGTGGCAAGAAGGTTAATGTTTGACTTTAGAGATGATAATCGTGAACTAGCCTCAAAATTCATGCGATTTTTTGCAGATCAAGGTGCTGTTTCCGAAGTCATACTACTGCTGTATAATTTGAACCTGAGGGCGAACACTCAGAATGCTCACTACAAGATCCTCTCAACAAGGTGTGATGAAATGAACACATTGTTATGGTCTTATATCGAACTGGTAAAACATTGTTTTGACCCTGTGGCCTTTGTCGCAAATGTGCTCCCACTTGATATATTAGCAAATGAGTATCACGTTTCGACTCCATGGGTATTCCATATTTGGCGAAATTATATTGATGCCCAGGAAGATGATAGCGGTGTGGATTCAATGATCCAAAAAGCTAAGTTTGAAGAAGTCAATTTTTCTCAAATTCCTAGAGATCTTTTCACCTGTTTCTGGAAGCTCTCCCTTTATGACGTCCAGTTTGATAAAAGTCTATATGACGAACGAAAGGTTATTCTGGAGGAACAGCAATTGACCTTGTCTTCAACGAGAAAGAAAAGTGAGATATCGAATAACGTAAAGGATCTTCTCTTGAGTTGTATATCCCACCAAAAGAAGTTTAACAAGGTCTGCCTATATCTCCAAGAACAGTCGCAAACGTGGACAAGGGACCTCACGGAGGAAACAATCAAAGCCTTTTTTCAGTATTGCGTTGTTCCTAGAATCATATTCTCCCCACCTGATGCCATGTATACTTCCTCCTTTCTTCTGCTGACCTTCAATATGACAACTTTTATGAGATTATTTGGAAACTTCATGCGATCTGGAGTGTTGAGTTCCCTCCTTTTTTGCTGTACTAGCTCTGAGGCCGGAAATCTGGGTATTTTCTTTGCTGAGCTTTTGGGAAGACTCGAAGATCTGAGACGAGACAAGCAACTAGACGAGCCATCCCGTCGTGAGCTTTATTCGTGGCACACTATTATTACGGAGCAAACTGTGGTCACATTGTGCAATAAAAACTATATGTCAATAAGGAACGGGATTGAGTTCATGAAGCATGTATCTAATGTCTTCCCTGTGGTTGATGCACATATTAGTCTTGTCTGTCAAACCATCTCGGAGAACCTCGAGGAGGAAGAAAGAGAGGATATTAAGTTGCCTAGCAACGCTTTGCTCGGCCATTTGACTGCCCGTCTCAAGAAGGCTTTAAAACTAGACGAGTTTTGTGAGCTTAACGCAGAAGAGTTGAAGGAACGGGCCGAACTGGAGTCCGAGCTTGAAGAAATAAGGCTTTACGAGTTGCAGCTGGCCAACGAGAAGAAAGAAGCAGAACTCAGAAAACGTCTAGAGTTCAATAAGAAGCAAAGAGAAAATGCAGATAGGATGAAGGAAAAACTTTCTTCACAATCACCAGTAGAAGATCCAAAGGAAAATAAGCCCATCGCTCAAAATGCTTCGTCAGCTACGAGAGAGGTTGGCAATTCTCAAGTTCCCTCGTGGCCCTTTGGCAAGGTGCTCAGATTTATGGACGAGGTTTGCTATAATTTTCAGAATAATAACCTTAACCGGGCGTTAGATTGTATTTTAGACCAGACTGAAAAGAACAAAATCAGAGATTTGATGAAATTAGCCATGCCACTGAAGGACTTCAGGAGCTCCCTTCTTGAGATTGTTGAACATTTTTTTGTTTCACTCGTTCATTATCCAAACAACTCAGAGTTCGTTCAAAAGATGGAGGATCTAAGGGCGGCTGTCGAAAATGTGACTAGGGATGCTGCAAAGAAACGTAGCGACATGTATACCGATTCATCTGTTATCGCAGAACCATCCAAGAAAAATAGTAGATATAGCGGCGGCGTCAAGAACGGGGTCTCAGTGGGGTCTAGTACCACGGATTCAAGTACAACGGTCGCGGAGGTTGTAAGCAGCCCAACGAACGCGCCAGCAGTTCCAATAAATGCTCAAACGGGCAAAGAAGTGACAAGGAAGGAAAAAAATGATTCGAATAGGGATGAATCTAGTCCTAGAAGTGGAGATCTATCGCTTGGCAGGGAAAGCTCAAGGGCTGAGGGTGAATCGAATTCGCTCTATAGTAGTCGTCGCAGTAGAAAGGCATTCTCTGATAGAACTCCAGAATATGACCTAAAAAACAAGGGACCCCGGAATACTGCAGCGAGTGATGCGAGGAGGAAGGCTTCTACTCCCCTGGCGCCTCGTGCATTATTGTATTCAGATAGACCTTCTCGAAGGTCGGAAGGACGAACTCCGAGGGCTCCATCCTCTCAGTCAAGAATGCAAGGAACTAACGACCACAAATCGTACGACCCGCAATCCAACGGGGAAAGACCGCAGAAACGGTTCAGATCCGATGAGAATCGAAATAGTTATAGAACTTCGGAGACCAGATCAAGAGACACTCGAAAAGACTTGGAGCGTTCACGGTATGGGGATCGCAAGGGTCAAAACTTACCACAAGGCCCAAAGGGCAATAAAGATCCTACTAGTAGATATCAAAGATGATATACATACTCGTCCAGACACTTAAGTATAATAGCAATCAATCTTAGTAATTACAGGTTAGATTTTAGCACGTGATGCTATCGTCTGAATATAGAATACTTGTCAATCTTTTTAGCAGAATACGAGCTACAGCCACCGATTGAGGTTGAAACAAAAGGCCAACACGCATGACTACAGAGGTATGGGCTGGTAACCAGGGTACTTTGTGCGTTTATGTCAGTAAGGCAAAGGATCTGCCGAACTTGAGCAAATTGGACAAGCAGAATGTTATGTTACGGTTGAGAATAGCACATATGACAAGAGAAAGTGACACTTTACTCAGAGCAGGTCAAAATCCAGTTTTCAAATATCTCGAGAGATACGAAATTACACCCGAGGTCAAGCCAATCATGCAAGTGGAAGTTTACTGCGATAGGAAGAAGAAAGCTCCGATACTGATTGGTAGATGTGACGTAGACTTGCTGAATGGTATCAGAGCCGATCCCAAGGAGGGCTACTGCAGCTGGTATGACTTGAAACGAGAGAGGAATGAGTTTGCGGGCACAATATTCATAGAACTGAGCTTCACTCCGAGTCTCCCACATTTTGAAAGCGAAGCACGAAACGAAGAGGTTCAAAAACTCGATGCTTCGATGCGTCGTAGACCTGTTCCGCCTCTTCCAGGGGATTCAATCACAAACATGTCTGACGAGAGTGCTGGGAGTTCCTCTGAGGGTCATTATATGCATGCATCTGTTATAACGGAGACGACGCCGCGCATACATTCATTGCAGACATCATATTCAATCCCGAAGCCAATTGACCTTTCGGAAAATCTATCGTCCTCCATTGGTACTCACAAAAGTCTTGATTCCCAGGAGACGAGTGAAACTGGTGTTACGACGACCTCGGATACCAAGTTTCATTTCGCTAATTTGAAGAGATTAAAGGAACGAATTAATGTTTTCAAGAATCCTAACAACTCTGCAAATAATTACCATTCGGAGACGCCAGTCGATATCATAGCTCTTCAAAAAGCAATCGGGGTGAGCTCAGATGATCATGATGATGATGATTCTGATGGCTCCGATGGCTTAGATGTGCGACACAGCTCACGCACAAGTCGAGCCTCAGGCTTCAGTAAAATGGATCTTCAGCCTCCCCTCCCTCCTTTGCCCACTGACAGAATCAAAAGTAGATCACCATCTCCCGCTATGCCACCGTTACCACGAGTAAGGGAGCACATATCCCCCTCAAAGTTCAAGGCCCTCGAGTCTCCAAGCTTACCGCCGCTACCTACAAGCCCCGCATCGAGGAGCAGAACCGCATCTCCTAGGAGACGTCCACCTCCTGCAGGGCCATGAGGTATCGTAGTACTTACATGAACATGCTTTGTAACAATATCTTCAATCATTCAAGAGAATAAGTAAGTACTTCTAGGCTCGATAGCATGTGCTTAGTTGAAAATCTAAATACAACTACGAAAGCAATCTTAAATCAAACTTCGATAGATGATATCACCAACGCGAAGCATTTGCAATCTTAAGCCATCAAGGTATAATGACGCAGGGTACCAGACAGGAGCTATGCTAGCTCTAATCCCTTTCGGCACTCGCCTGTTTTCATACGGAAAATGTATGGTACTCCATGCTGCATTCAGTGCTCTAATGAATCTTTTTCAAACAATTCATGGTTTGCACTTGTAAGAGGAAGAAGCCTAATACTTCGGATCAGGTCTTTAATTTTCAGTCTTTGTTACGTTCGGTCACTCTGTGCTAGCAAACTCCCCTCACTTGATGTCAGGGTCTGACAGGCCTACGTGCCAATCATATCAAGCATGCTCTTGATATCAAGCTTTGTCTGCTGAATGCCTAACGTGGTTCTGTCTCCTGTGACCGCTTAATTCAATGAGGCGTGACTGCAATTGCCCTCGTCTAAGCTTAGATATTTAAGTTAGATGCGGCGGCGCAGCAGGAATCATAATGAGCGATTCTTGACGATACAAAAGAAATCCGAGAAGGGTATAGATGGGTTTCCAATCAAGATCGAGGAAGGCATCAGATAGTTTTCATGATCACCCAAGATGGTACATTAGTGGTTTTGGTTAAAGACTTTCATTCAACAGCAACTCTTGATGCCGGAGTCTACTTTGCCATTAAGATTGGTAATAAAAGCATACGATTCAACAAGGTTACAGGCGAGTTAGTGTTCCGTCTAATTAAGGATGATACAACTGCTCCCTTGGAAATGTTCATTTTTCAAAGAAGGACTCGCTCAAAGAGATCTTCAATAGGAAGAAGGCGAGATTTAATTGACCAATGCGCTGAGCATTACTATAAAAAGCCAGCTTCGAAGTTGAATGACTGTTTTCTAGAATGGAAATCAATCGAGATTAGATTTTGTAAGATTCCGTTATCTTTTGTTATGGATTTGGAGTTTTATCCAAATGTACCATTGATACCTTTCAAGGGAAATATCGATGATACTGCCGTTGAGGCTAAGAAATCGCCTTCCAATCCACAGTTAGACAATAAACAGAATAATAAAGCTTTACCGGAGAGTTCACTAGCTGTTTGCAATGTCGAAAAGAAGGCAAAATTGCAGAAATCTGGTAAGTCGCGAAAGCGAGATAAGATTAAGTCTGCAATAGCACGCTTTCAGAAGGGTGACTTCACTAACGATAATTTTACTGCAAATCTAGAAGAGGATACGATTTATTACGATTTGAAATCGACTCAAGGTCTAGACGCTGCTTGTCAAAATTACGAGCATGGGAAGCCGCTACCTCATGAAGTTTTGATGCCCATTGAGACAGGCGAATTATACAGTTTCATCAAGACGAACCAGCATAGAAAGACACCACATGACACTTTACCACTTGATGTCTCACCTCAGACTTTTTTCAAGGAAGCTCGAAATCGAGTCATATACAATGAAAAGATGAACTTTTTGAACATGTTTTCATCAAACAACATAAAACTGACAGGTTATCTAGGAAACGGACAATGGAGAAAAAGACACTTCTCTAATACGCTCTTGAATTGGTACTTGCAGCCAGGGATTCAATCACTGCCCGGTCCCCCGTTACCTCCAAAATGCCCTCAAGGTATGCTGTGGGAAGAGTATTATCTATTGAATCACGAATTATATAGTAAGGATGTACTAAGATGAAAGTCAGTAACTAATGAGGACAATTCTCCAAATTTGTTTTCGTTGCTCGATTAAATTAGAAAGCGGGTTCATCGCCATAGTCATCTTCATCTCCATAATCATCATCATCTCCATCATTGAAGTATTTCTCTGCATTGTAATCATCGTCGTCATCCTCATCGTCCTCAAAATCTTCATCTACCACTTCTTCCTCCTTCCTGCCATTTTCAGCATTTTCAGCATTACCAACCTCTTCATCTTCGTCTTCTGCCAAAGCTTTCAGCTTTTCCAACATCGATATACCTGCATTCTCGTCTTGCTTAGCGCCCGTAAATATATTATCAGTATTGTCGAAATTTGATATACTCAGAAGTTTTTTCTTATTAATGCCCATTACGTTGTATAACTCTTGAGGAAAGACCTCTAGATGAAATGGATGATCATCTATTGATGCACCAATCTTTCTCTTCTTTAGGAATCTATCCGAATATCGTTCAATTCCATCTCTTCGTCCATCTTCTTGAATGAGGGTCTGTTTCTTCCTCTTCTTGTCGGTGGAATCGCCGCTGTTCACTGTCAATGTGATGGAGCCCGTATAGAAAGGGCCATCCCGAATCGTTCGTCCAAACTTAATGTAGTTAACAGCAAGTGATCTCTCCTTTGGGGTAATCGGGTTATTCACAGGTAAAGGTATACTGGGCAGGTCTCCCGTGTCGCCATTGCATATGTCATTATAGTCCAGCCCAAACGGTAAGTTTCGCGTAAAACTATTCCCACTTCCACGACCCCCACGAAAACTCATTTAAGCTCTTCTATACAGTTTCGATGGGCAAGTATCCCCGTTGCAAGTTTGTATTTTTATATTGTTTGATGCTAAGAAGTGATGAGCCAGAATTTTTCACGCTGCGATGCTTTGATTACAGCAAAAATTTAACGAAATCAAACGAAATCTGAGACTACCTTCCAATGGAGAACATTTGACCATTAAAATTAAAATGACGCCTTTCAGCTACTTTTATTCGACATGGTGAAGCCAAGATTTAAGTCTTTGGAGAATCGTGCTGGTCCACACGGATTCTCCAGTTTCACCCTAAGGTTACACATCTAATTATCAGTCCGCCAACTTCATCTCCAAATGGTCCATCAAGATAGTTTTGAAGTTTGATTGTTTCCATACGTCGAAAGTACATTCACAAATTTATTTATTATGTACAGGCAACAAAGATGTTGACGATAGCGGAAGCTAACCTAGTCGTGTAAGAACTCCTGAATATCAGCAAGGTCGTCGTCATCAACTTGATCCCTTTGAGCCTGAGCGCGTTCAACCATCTTAGCAAATACCTCTTCTTGCTTCTTAACTCTGTTCCTTGTCTTGTTTCCCCACCCGAATTGAGTAGTCGAAGAATCAGCTTCAGTCTCCGGTTCATCAATCAAACCCTTACCTTTGTTATCACTCATTTCTCTTTCATCTTTACGTACCTCAGATTGTAACTTCCTCTTGATCAGCTCTCTAGAGATAAGATTTCTTATTAAGATGTAGCCACCGACGATAATAACAAGCCTTAATGCTTTTGTCGAGTCTAAATCTGCAAAAGTATCGTAGACATTATTGCGTACTCTGTCAACTAAATCCATTCTTCTTGCCCAATATATCCTTACTGCTTGTTCTTCTTCTTGTTTGAGTTTTATTGCCGATTTGTCAACTTTTCAAAGATCGATGAACTTGATGCGCATTGGAAAATGTTGAACTGCAATAAAGTTCGAAATCCAAAAAGGACAGGAGACTCACAACTAGATACTTTGCTTATACATTAGTTACTTATTTAAACCTCATCTTCGCTCAGATCCAGATCGTTGATTTCAAAAGGTTCAAATTGGGGGCCCGTCTCTACGTTCGTCGGTTTGATGAAACCACCAAAATTTTGCTTGACTGGACCAAAATACACAGTACCCTTGAATGACCCATCACCTTTACCAACAGGTTCATCGAATTCAACTCCACACCACACCTCTGTCTGTGATATCTCAGGTACTTTACCGGTAAAACGTAACCATCCTCTTCTTTCTGGTTGATTTTTTGTCTTGACTGAACACCTTTGATTAACCTCTAGTTTTCGCAATTTTTCTTGTTGCTCTTTCCGGTCGGCTTCTATTGTGTCTTTATATTGTGGATCAAATCTTCCCAGCTTGTTTTGCATCTTCCAGCTCAATACTGTGTCTTTCCTTTGTGCATAGTCCTCATCTGACAACGAGAAGGTTGCACCCTCAAAATTGCCAGCCGCCTCTTGTCGTAGATGGTTGGCTATAGAATTTGCATTGGTATCCTCTACGAGAATACGACTCGTACGGACGTTCTTGAGCAAGGGAGCAACAGTGTCGACGGTCAATGGATCATAGGTTATCACTTCCAGGACATTTCTCTCTTGATCTTCAAACGTGAGCCTCATATCATCGGGGACAATCCCCGTCATTGAGTAGATACGTTCGCATAGCTTGGACAACAGGATCTCTGAGGGGAAATCCTTAGTTATGCAGCAAAATGGAGAGGCGATGAGCACTTTGACCATGTTGTTCACTTTCCTGTGCTCTTGAAACTGATTTTTCAAGAAACCCGAAAATTTCGAAGACTATTTTTTGTAAAGAACTTTCGTCATATGAAGAACTATGAGAGAAATTAAAGAACTAAGAATTAAGCGTTACTCAAAGGACTCGTTGAAATCCAATCGTTAAAATGGTATGTAACGATCTGTCGAGGGACTTCGAATCCGATCTCAGCCAAGCCTGGTGTTTTTTACTAACATGCTGAACAAACAATAGAACGAAACCAAGCATAAGCAACAGGAACCGCAACAACAATCACAACAATCGCAACAACAGAGAAGAAAGTTTGAAGGCCCTAAGAGAGAGGCGATACTTGACTTGGCAAAATACAAAGATACGAAAGTACGTGTGAAACTTATGGGTGGTAGACTCGTGACAGGCATATTGAAAGGCTACGACCAATTGATGAACCTTGTACTGGACGAGACCGTGGAATACATGAGAGACCCAGAGGACCCCTCAGTTATACTGAAAGACAAGACAAGAGAACTTGGGCTGATTGTCATCAGAGGTACTGTATTACTGTCGTTGAGCCCATGTGATGGTTCTGAAGTCATATATGTTCAGGAAACTGATTAATACAACTTTTTTTAGGAGAAGTGTCGAGCTATAAGATCTAGATAACTTTATAATCTTCCGCAAAAGTCAGTTAAAGATCGTCAATCTGCGCATTTGCATATCTTCCCCGATGGCATTAACCTGTCATTACAATCTTGCTCTAAACAGTTCAATATTAGACCCATTGGATACAATCAATGGCTGCAACGATACGTCTATCTTCAACTGATTAGCCTAGATATTACCGAATATGTCCTCGTTTCTCAATCCTCTCTCAGTAGGGCGTATATCAGGAGAAAAGCTACGACCGACGGATTTTTTTCGCCTGGCAACATTGAAAATTTTCTAACTACCTCATCGCATGATATAAAGATACATAAAGATTGACAAGTTAATATACAATTTGTCTATCTGTGTTTGTCAATTTGATCTTTACACCAACCAATAACAACAACTAATAACAAGCATGTCCAGTGAACCATTTAAGAACGTCTTTCTACTTCCACAGACCAACCAATTGGTCGGTCTCTACACAATTATCAGAGATAAGAATACTACAAGACCTAATTTCATCTTCTACTCCGATAGAATCATCAGACTTTTGGTGGAGGAAGGTTTGAATCATTTACCTGTCCAAAATACTGTTGTTGAAACTGATACCAACGAAAAATACGATGGATGCTCATTCTTGGGTAAAATATGCGGGGTCTCAATTGTGAGGGCTGGTGAATCCATGGAACAAGGTCTGAGGGATTGTTGTAGATCTGTGAGAATCGGAAAGATTTTGATTCAAAGAGATGAAGAAACTGCACAACCAAAACTATTCTATGAGAAAATGCCTGACGATATTGCTAATAGATACGTGTTCCTTTTGGATCCCATGTTGGCCACAGGTGGTAGTGCAATCATGGCCACGGATGTCCTTATCAAAAGAGGTGTCAAACCAGAAAGAATATTCTTTTTGAATTTGATCTGTAGCAAAGAGGGTATCGATAAATACCATGAAGCATTCCCTGAAGTCAAAATCGTGACAGGAGCTGTTGACAAAGGTTTGGATGAGAACAAATATTTGGTTCCAGGCTTGGGAGATTTCGGTGACAGGTACTATTGCATATAGAGAGCAAGTATCTTTTTGCGGAGTCCACAGATTGACTGATTATAATTTGCTTCAATATAGATAGAGTCTAAAACAATTTGTTTTGTAAATCATTACCCATTTTCAAATAAAGTCGTAATGGACCCTCGTGGGATCTTCTTGCCAGTCTGATCTTTTCATCAGCATTTTACGAAACGTAGACAGACTTGCCATGATGGATCCACCGATCCATGTTGTATATTTCCGTTCAGGAGGTGCAAGCATCCTAATTGTGCTTTTTTTCTGCGTCAGCGATTGCAATTCTTTGAGCATTCTGTCCCCAAACCCTGGAAACATTGTAGTACCGCCGCTCAGGATAATGTTTGAGAATAGTTTCTCCCGCAACTCAAGATCAACTTTCAATATACTTTGAAAGCACATTTCAGGTATGCCATACTCTTCTGATGCAATGATTTGGGGTTGAAATAGTAACTCAGGAGCACGATATCGGCTCTTGCCCATGGTCAGGCTTTGACCATCTGGCAGCTTAAAATTTGGGGAAACTTCATTTCCGTCATATGGGTAGCTCTCCTCATGAAGTTTCGGATCTAATGCTACATAGCAGCCCTTTTCTTTAATCGCTCGAACAATTTCCCGTTCACTACTTGAAAACAACCACATACCCGTCTCCTTCCTCAACTGGAATTGCAATTGTTCCGTTACATCTCTGCCACCGACGTTAATTCTTTTGATCGAAGATGATAATGTGAAGCCCTCAGAAACTGGCACTGAGCAGCAATATCCATCTCCACAATCTACAACGCATCCTGATGTTCTCCCACTAGCGTACAATGATAAGACGGCTGGAATTGACAAGCAAATCGCAGGAATGTTGAACGTTTCGAAAAGAACCTCACACATCTTTTCTTTGTTGGATACGGGGTTTAATGGTGCCTCTGTGATCAAGACAGGGTGCTCAAATACGTCTTGTAGCTGTAGTGAATTATGCAGGATATGGGACCAGATGAGTTCCATGTCATTCCAATTCGTAATCACCCCAGATTCGACAGGATATCTCAGCTTCAATAAGCCTCTCAACTCTTGTGCCTTGTTCCCCACGAAACGGTCACAACCTAGACCTCCTGTGACAACTTTATCGTATTTGGCATCTCCAACCAGAGAATATTCGAAGCACTTGGGCCTTTCTTCGCCACTAAAGCCTGCTTTTATAATGGCAGAACCATTATCAATAACCACAGGCTGGTTGAAAAGTATGCCCTCATCCATCGTGTTTTCTTTCAAACTTTGCTTAGTTAGCGAATAAAATATATGTTTTGTTTATCGCAGAAGCCTTTAAGGTTCAGAGGCTTACTTGCCAAAATAAACCATAGACGACCAGACCATCAACAGGCATGCTTAAAATTTTATATACAATGCACAACTTGTTTATCTCTATTTATGCGTAAATTAAGAAGAGAATCCTTCTGATCCGTTGAATCCAGTGAAGGAGGTCAGCAAGAAAATGTTATAATACTTCTTCTTTGAGATCTCATTACAGTGGTTCCACGCTGACGTCAATCTGCCGTCGATACATGAACCACTCATGTAAAAGTTATCAGCACCTGAACCGTCAAACATATGAGCGAAGGCATCCTGCAGGATGGTCAGTTTTAGGTCTTCCACGGACCCGTACTCCTTATTAATGTAGTCAAGTAAAAGCTCATCGGACTTTACGAGCTCGTTTATCTTCATTAGAGTCTGGTCGAATGGGATTAAAATGGAAGGCACCTGAGTGTATTTGTCAAGGAAGAAAAGAGCATTTGGAACCGCATCATCACCAAGATGAACCACAGAAGAACCCACCCACGTTTTTGTCTTAGAGCGGCATTCTGATATGATTTTATGCATCTCTTTATAAATTGTAGGGCAAGCCTTGATACGATTCAAACCATGCCCAGTTGATGCTAATTTATACTGAGATCCATCAAATAGATCAATATCAGCGAGAAACCATAGGTGAACAATTTCACGCTGAATGATCGACCATAACATTAGTGACTGCTGGACATAATGCCATTGTCTCTCATGGTCATGAGTTAAGCGAGCACCATTTCTTCCGTATTGGATACCAATGGAATACCTTTCAGCAATATCAGGTTGGCGGAACAACTCCAATCTTTCTAACATTCTCATAATTGGCCGCCTGTTCATGTTGATATAACCATTGTAATCACCTATGGAATACAAAACTTGGCGAATATCATCCTTGGAATACTGTTTGCTGCAATATCTTGATGCCAAATTTTCAATGGCACTTTCCTTTTGTTTGATCAATCTATTGATCTGAGATCTAGTTTTTCCCATAGGCGAGATACTAGAAGTTGCAATCAAGATAACTTTGTCGTTCAAGATAGACAAAGCTTTTCCCTTATCTTCGGGCCTCGAAGTTAAGAATGAATATACTGTCTTGATAGGTTTGAACAGATGAAACTCCATATGGTCCTCAATTTGAGGCAGACGAGAGTCCATAACCATATAGCAAAGTTTACCATAAGTATCTCTCATTCGTTCAGGATTCATAATCTTATAACGCCTGCCAATCTCAAAGACATCCTGAAACCATTTGGCGTTATCGCTGAAATTCTTCATCTCCAGCAATTTCTGACCAATTTTTATATTTGAGGCAATGACCAAACCTGATAAAACCGAGCAAACCTCTTTTAGTTGCTCAACGATCCTCTTGGCCTTGGACTTGTAAGAAAGAATATCGACGCGGTCCGTGTACTCTGAAACTTGCAATGCCGCTTCCAGTAATCTCAAAAGATGTCTTTCCTCATATGTCAACCTCATTGGAATGAATGATACGTTCTTGTAGAGAATTGATAAAAGTTTATCATCGATAGAACCAGTATCTTCTGTTTTTGGAACGATCTTGCAAGCAGTTTCCGAGTCATCCAGCTGCTCTACACCATTTGAACTTTCAAGGTGCTTTCTTTGTGCTTCCTCAGCCTCTGGAAAATTCTTGAAGCCACCACTATTGGCAGCATTGGGACTTTCCTCAGATTGGACACCAGTTTTGACAAATTCGTGAGATCTCCTCTTGCCACCTCTATGCAGCATTTCAAAACATACCACACAAAAATTTTCCTCACAATCCTTGCAAATAATTTCGAACTTCATATCCCTACACTCGTTGCATACATCAGGATCACTTCTTTCATCTGCAGGTACATCTTCCTCAAGAAGAATATTTTCACCGCCATCACTCTCCTCCACATATTCAGAATCCAAAATCTCCTTTAATGATCTCTTCGACAAACTCATACTGCCCGCAAGCTGTTCACCACTAGAGCAAGCCCTTTTCATTCAAATAGATCTTTGCAGTAAGTTTGTCTCTCGGAATATAACTTCATTTTCATTTTGTTGAAATTTAGCCGAGCTTCCATCTTTCTTTGCATCAGCATCCAAGTTGACAACTTTGTAGAATTGCCGCTCGAACTTATAGTTGTATTACCAGCAAGACTATATCAACCAGAATATATCAGCAAGATTGATAAAACTGCATCTGAAACTAGCGTCAAATTTGGTGACTTAAAGAGCCAATATCGACATTTCGCTGGTGTGTGCATTTTTTTGGTAGAAAGCAGCTCAGTACAAACAATCTGCATCTGGTAAGAGACTCAGAGTATTTAAGAATTCACTTATAGGTAGCAACTGCTTTGTATGGCCTTGAAGTTCACATTGAGAGGTCAAGACAACACCTAAATCCGAGATTCATACGATGAAAGCTCAACGTGCGGCTATTAGTGGTTCTAGTAAATCCATAATAAAACTATGCTTACTACTAATCGCATCTGTTCTCATAGTGAAGTATGTTATCTCATCTGGCCATGAATTTCATTTCATGTTGGGGCGTTTAAACTCGCTTCTGAGGGTTAACCAAGCTGACAAGGAAGCTGTTGAAGAGACATCTAAAGACATATTCTCAGAACCTACCTTCATGGTCCAGGACTCCAACCCAGTAGACATACTCCGGATGCTCATATTCGTACTTATTTGTTTTATGTTTGTGATGCCGTTCCTTTCCTGATCTAGCATCGAAATTTACAATTGAGACATCTCACAAGTAGACTTTTGAGTATTTTTGAGGATCCACAAAGGAGATAGTAGTTCTCTATCAAAGATCAATTTGACAAGTCAATCTTTGTATGGGAAACTATGAGTATTAGGAGAGTTTCTCAGCAGCCTCAAGACAGTTTGGTGGACAGAGTTGACTCATAAAGCAACTTTGGGAGCCGGTTCCCCACTGCCATTAAGGTATCAGAATTGTGATGGTGATCAAAGGTACTCCAGGTAAGTATGTTTAGAGGTTCGAAGATGATTAGTTTTCTTGCCACATTGTAATTACTAGATCTGGTAATTTACATGGGCGACTGAAACGCCTTCAAAGGCGCAACAACTATTGTCCAAAAAAAAATAGATTGATGCCTGTTGATCACTTTTGAGTGGCATTATGATGGTTTCATGCCTTCTGCAGTATAGCAGCTTACTTTTCCTGATTCGGTAAATTACATGGGGACATATCCGTGATTGAGTGGCACCAACGGGCAGAAATAACTATAATGATACATTTATCAAATTGTAACTTGATCTTGAGGATCAAGCAATTGAGTTCTAAAATCTGTCCTATATAATGCACTGTTTATTCTTATTGAAACGTCTATGTGCCATTATCTTTTGGCATTGGAAGATACAGACATCATAAAACTTAATTACTATCAGACCCTTCTCGACTTTTCATATCTACCAACAAGATCAAATGCAACCAACCACTCAAGCAACAAAGAAGGACAGCTCTACAGAAAAGAAGGATAATTATATGATGGGCCACTTCTATTGTCCTGTATGTGTGATCGCCTAAGGTCAACAAGACCCACTACGATGACTACTTCAGTTGTATTCGCTATGCTTTGAAATTACAATATTTTACTTGGCAACTTTCTGCCTAACGATTTGACGTTTTGATAATTCACATCCTTTATGTACCCGATTTCGTGGGGCTGGTGCCCAAATATATATCTCATATGAAGTTTTCTGAGTGTATATTCTATTTTGTCTGTGCATGACATATTTTAATATCACAATTTCGACTAATAATGAAGACGGAGTCCTCACAAGAAATGATTCACTTTCTGATATCTGCACAAAGAGAAGAGTGCTCTCAAGCGGTAACAGTGCATTCTTTATGAGACATTTCTTCGTGTTAAAATCAATTCCCCATCATAATCACCATCTTACTTATCGACGAAGTCATTAATTTCAAGATGATCTGAATGATCTTTTGCAACCGTTCAGTTTTCCAGTCAATCGCCCACGAGCTCCAAAAAATAAAAAGAAAATTTCTACTGAAATCCAATGCCCTACTAGCAATAAGAAAAATGTAAATTGAAGGAGCATAAACAAACTCTCCTGCTTCTCCGCCAAAAGAGATTACATATCATGCCAGTTGTTGAAAACTTTTGTCCCAGCCTTCAAAAATCCTGACGGTCCAGCGATAAACATCTTGAGGTAATGATTCTTGGTTTGTTTAGCATCCAAATCCTTCCAAGAGTAAGTACGAGAAGGATTGATTTTTCCTCTAGCAATTCTAAAATCTCCCAGAGAGTTCCCGATTGGTATAGGTAAATTGTTTGTTTCAAAATCTGGGGCCACTGTTGGACGCAAAACCACTTTCCCAATCCACCTATGTCCTTCAGATAGAGGCTTTATGCACCTGAGAGAATCTCTAATGTAACGTCTTCGAGACATCTGCTTAATTGGCGGATTCCACTTGACTTCATCACTTCCATATGGTGTGCTTGATAAAGCGCTTGTAGTAGATGAGGCACGATTTCTGTAGCTTAATCTCCTCTCCATAGTGTATACATAATCATCATCGCTATCATGAAATATCCCCTCATCAGCGTAAACCGATCTTGCTTGATCAAAACCGGATGCTCTCCCATCATTGCGGTCATCATCCTCCTCGTTATCCTCCCCATCATCATCATCATCATCGTCATCATCATCATCATCATCATCCACGCCTATGCCCCCACTTAAGCAATCAATTATTCCTGTATCGGCATCATCGTGCTCTTCAGCTTCCCGATGTTCACGAACGACTTCTCTGAATTCGTTCAACTCACGTTGCATATGTGTATTACAGCGCTGGGCGGGTGATGAGCCGTCAGCAGACTCTGCTCCTGGCGAAAGTAACTCTTCCTCGGGTGTCGCCGGTAAAGGGAGTTTATTATGTAGCCCGTTGAACGCAGACGCATGCGTCTTCAGAAGATCCATACCTGCGGGCAGATTCCTTGATATACAACGATCGGGACTCTGTTCTGGCGAAGGAATCGACCCGTTAATTGCATTATCTTTTGCCGGTAATGATTGAGTCCTTTGGATGTTTATATCCTCTTCCTCGTCCTCTAAAACACTGTTCAGTCCTCTTGTTTGTAACTGGAATTTCTCTAAGGTAAGTTTCCTTGTCGGTACACTCCCTCTCGGCCTGAAGAGATCTCTCAGTCTTGATTTGAATCCCGGTGAGCCCGTTTCGTCTGAAGCTGAATTCTTTCTGCTCGAGGGGGTCGACCTGGTGCGTGATTTCGCACCAGGAGAGCATTGTGATCGATTATAAATATTCAAAAGACCTGAACTTAAACTTTTCGTAGGTTTCTTCCTACCCGAAGGTGAATTACCTGCATAAGATGTATTAGAGGTGCCCGAAGAGGTAAAAGAGGGAATTCTACTCAGTTGCAATTTTGAGCTTGAGTTAGATCTCCTGCGGTTATCAGAAAAAAGACCTTCTCTGTTCTTCCTTCTCCGACGTCTTCTCCTGCGGGGCACCACTCGGTAGGCAGGCAACTCTCTTATGTCCAGGTCCAAAGAAATGCATATACCCATTTGTAGATACGCAGTCCACATGATCATGTCATCAACATGCGAGAAGTTCAACAAAAATTGCTCCGATTCGCAGCGCATACGCAAGACAAACGTTTTTTTTGTATAGTCAGTTGGGATCCCCAGCTTAGCACATTGCAACGAGTACGTTTTTATTATTCTATCATTAGTGAGAAACCTTTCCGGATTTCTTTTGATATTAAAGGTAATGCGTTCCTGATCTGCCTTGTTGAACTGATATGCGTTCTTCGTCGAGAGGGAAAGGAAGTGGGAATGATGAGAATGGTTACTGCTTTCCCCACAATCTCCATTAGAGTAGTTTTTAATTCCCATGGTCAAGGAGTCATCAATACGATAAAAGTTCAATTGAGTTGAGTTGATCTCCATTATGAAGTTTTTCCAGTTTCTTGTTGGGGAAGACTCGTATGGCGATAACCATTCTAATTTCATGGATATGATAGTAACGTTATCTACTGCAGGCGAGTAGCTAGGAGGCATAGCATTGGGAGAGCAAGCTTCTATGGCTTCATAAACGGGGTATCGAACTCGCCGGTTCGGGCTGATACATGCATAAGGCGGTGGTGAAGCAGGTTTTGGATCTATAAATTGGTAAAACTCATTACCTGCATCCGAAAATCTCGGTACTCCTGAGATACTATTTTCCGAGCCTTCCTTAAGCTTCGATGGAATTTTAAGAGCGGTTTCTGCGTTTGAAGTACTATGTCGTACCGGCAGATGATGTTGATTATCCACCACAGACCCACTATTATTACTGGAGGTTGTCAACTCCTCGCCCATCGACACTGAAGAGCTGGATCCCCGTGATTTCAATCTATCAATTTCTGTCGAAGGCGCTTTATCATTTATATGGATACATGTTGACATGGGAAAAGACATCAGGTAAAGCGATCTAAAGGAGCAACTGGTTAAAATTCTCCTCAAAAGACCTCCCCTCAGACTAGTTCTTGCGAAAAGGTGCGAATATTATTTTTTTCTGCTCACTGAACGATATGTTTCCTTAACGGCAGTTATCTTAAAGGGATGATTTAGGACGGATCGAGTCTCACTCAGCCAGGAAATATAGTGCGGCACTTCTATTGCTTGAAGTAAGAAGATTATTAGGTGTCGCAAGTACGTTGATATTTCGGGTACTAGATATACTACATGGGTTTGTATTTTGAGGATCTCCAAACAGGACGAACTCCTTTCCGAATATTAACGTTGTTGTGAGAACACGGTAAAACACGTGAGTGAGTCACATGTCCCCTCCATATCAAGGAACATTCAGGCCTTCCCTCTTACACAATGCCTAAATAGTATGATCGCTATAGTCCCTGTGATACGAGGTGTTCGTGTTCGGTCATTGTACATAGATCAGTTGCATGGTTGCTGTATCCATATGTGCTACTTCACACTGGCTTGCATTGCGCAACTATCGCGATATCAAAAATCTCAACACTTAAACTCATTCAATATTCTACATTTCCTTGTACATAGAGTAAGTCTCTTTAAACATTGTAGGTTCTTTATTGGGCACTGACCAAACTCTCTGTACAGCGGTCAGAAGACATGTTCAACCCACAGTAAGTTCAGAACTTAATTCAGTCCTTCTAATAGTATTGTTCGAACTATTAAACTATGCATTAACATCAGGCCATCATTCCACGAAAAGCGTTTAATGTTTGGTCCCGTCGCACAGCTAAGACTTTGCAGTGCTGAGATAACTGCCAGCATAGGAAAGGCTGGGCAATTCAAAAACCCTTCACGATATGCATAAAGCTAACAACGGGCGCATTAGTGGGTTTCCCTCAAATTATAGCCTGATTAGGGAAAGGGTCCTATGCTGTAGTAGATGGCAGACACCTAATCTTTTGGCTGATCGCGCTAAAGATCTTTCGACCATCAATTGCTCAAAGGGCACATGTTATGTTATTCTCATGTTCCTGCAGCATCAAAAAACACCGGGAAGGCTGGCGGAGCTTTCAAGGCTTCCCGCAACGATCCTCTGAACATTCTTATATCTCCTGATTAGAGTGATCACCAAACAGATGGAAAAGAAAAACCCTGCCATAGTCAAATAAACAGTGCCGCCTATGCCGTAAAGCAAGTAAATCATGATAGCCCATGTCTTGACACAGAATTGGTATGCCGTTATTAAATTGTCCTGTATCCAGGTCGATGACTCATACCTGCTTATAACAGACCTCACGGCTGGCCAGCTATAATATACGATGATATTGTGAAACTTACTCAGAAGGTCCATGTTAATGTCCACTAGGCGATAGGGGCCTTCTAAGCTAACAAAATCATCAACATATTTACAATAAGTGAGGATATCTTTCACGAAATCTGTTTCTGAAAAGGTCACAGAGCTGAATCCGCATCTTAGGATATTGTATATTGAAAAGGGGAAAAGTAACACCACAACGAAATAATCCAGTAGTAACAAATTTCTTATGAGAATTCGTAAATACGGCCTTCTATGGACAAATAGTGGTCCGTTCCTTTCGATAATTGGATCAGGATGGGGGCCATTAACTCTCCGATCCGTGCCGGTGTTGGGAATTGCACGCTGGGATGCTGTCTCCCTCTCTCTTCTATTGTGTTGCACTTCTTGCTCAATGGTCTCCATTATATCATTCAAGGTCGATCGTAGTTCCTGCCGTGAAACATCACCCGGTTGCCCGTGAGCTCTTGTAAGAGCATCAGACTCCTGCAAGAATTGTTCATAAAGGTAATTGTCATTATCGTCTAGCTTTGTACGCATTTTTACTTTTGCGTCTTCTTGCGGTTCGATTTTATGTTTTGACTCAACGGGTTTGTTAATTAAATATATAAGATTAAAAGGAAAAGAGACAAGGTAAAATAGAGTTGTGATAGACAGAGGGAATGTTGTGCAGTCTTGCTTTGTTATTTGTATTACATTTTTTAACTTCGAAAGTTTTAGCAAACACAGAATCTTTTTTCTTAAAGGTACCAAGAGATTTTCCAGTTACCACAGGTAGTGCATATGACATCGATGATCAGTTCCCATTGGCCATATCACTGAATAATTCGAATAACGCAAAGATAACATTGGAAAAGGTAATATCGAATGACGTTCGTCCTACTTATATTGAATTGCGGAATTTGCAAGTTGATGAAACGTACCAGGTCAAGGTATGTTGGACCGCTTTAGACCCTGTAGCCATCGAGAAAATGAATTGGTTCGTAGTGCCTCACTCCACGAGCTTTGAAGATAGCATTAGTGAATATGCGCGTATATTTATCGAGTTCACTGTTAGGAACGACTCTTACCCAGTACTGAAGGCCGGTACGATAGTCCCTATCAACGTTTCCGTGATAAATTCAAAGTTGGGTATACCAGTAGATCTTTACAAGACGATCCTGTATATTATCCTTGTAATGGCCTGTGTTGGAATCCTAAATAGAAGAATAAACATTTATGGCCTAATAAAAACATAGATACGAATTTAGCGCCTTCTCTATTTACTATCTAATTTATAAGTCAGGATCCAAGATGAATGAACAAAAGTACTGAACTGCTGCATAGGTTTCTTTGCCGACTGGTGCAATATACTTTGAAGGTAAAAGAAACCCATGATTGCCCGTATCCCTCAGTTTCAGTTGAAAAGCCCAGTGTGCTCTATGGTGATACATGAAATCCAAAGCTGAACCAGAGCCCAATCCAGGTTGCAAATCAGACCCACGGTCTTTACAGGAAGCAGTCACCTTGTAATTCTTGCCTGATTTATTACGAATTGCCTTTGACAGTCCATATGACAACTCCAGCAGGTTCTCAAGGTCACGAGGAACCGCATCACACGAATAAGCATAAGGGTAAAGAATCTCTTGGGAATAGGAGTGGAAATCAAGGAAACCATGGATCTTATACTCACCCTTTGTGGTATTTAAGTAGTGGTTCCAGGAAGAAGCTTCAATAGCTTCAAAAGGTTTCTCACCACTATATTCTTCACTACAGGGGAACTGATTGTTCGAAGTCCATTGATAATCAAAAGAATGATCGATATCAATACCGGGACAGTTGGGCATGAAAGTCTCCTGACGGTTTTTACGCCACAATCGATCCTTTTCCCAGGTGTAAGCATAACCATCCGGGTTGAAGACTGGTATGACCAGGAAATCTAGATGATCCAGAAAATTTGTCTCTTTTTTTGATACTCCGTACTTGGTTAGCAGCTGGTATACTGTCCAACATACAGAACTGATACCAATCCACTCACGAGCATGTATACCACCTGCTACTATGATAGTTTTCTTATCTGGATTTGTCTGTGGATTGTTTGTGGAGATATGCAGTGCTTTTAGCGACCTACCCTCATACGTCTCCCCGACCCATTCTACTTTAACCAAATCAGGAAAGCTTCTTTCTAGGAGATCGAGCCATGTATAGATAGTTTCCAAATCTCTGAACTCGTGAAAGAAGAAATCAGAAGAACTTAAACTATCGAATGGCACCTGGCCTTCTCCAGTGTGACCACCGAAAGATTTTTGTTTTGGATATGAATCCCTAATGGCAGTATCTAAATCATCGATAATGATTTCACATCCTTCAATCTGTCCCAAAATCTTTGGCAACCTTATATCGACGAAATCCTGGCTACGAGTCCATATGTCGTAGTTATTTGTCAAGGGCTTGACAATTTCATTGATTAAGTGCTTCTGATCATTTGTGTGGAACCTGCACACCATGGAGTCAGAATAACTACGGAAGTTAGGCTGACACTCAACGAGAGTGACCAAAAGCGTTGCAATAGACGCCAGAAGTCGCAGAGCTGGCCACATATCAGTTGCTTTGTCCAATTCAAAATCCTCTCGACGATTGGCTCCAACTTTTCCTGGCAGCAACTTTTATACGAGAAACAAATACCCACTTAAGTACGTATCTATGAACCCTCCTGTTCCATAGGACAACTAGGTCTTGAGTCTTCAAGAAGCCTAAGGGCTTAGTTAGAAGCTAAGAGTTGAAGGGTTCAATCTGACGCTTTTTCCTCAATTCAGTTGCCATTTCCGGGTAACAACAATAATTGAGTTAAGATAAAGGGTCACTATATTGACCAGCAATCAAACGACTAGTTCATGAACAGAGAGGTCAACGTCAAGAGTTGTATCGGTTATACCATAGTTATCACATTAGAAATGGGCGATATATCTCCAACAAACAGCAGTGTGGATCTGTCGAAAGCTGCCCAGGAGCAGAATGTTGATCTTTCAAAATTGACGCCCCAGGAATCGAAACTTTATAAGATGTACGGTCGATTACCGTCAAAGAAGGACTTGTTCAAACATAAGATGCAAGAACGTAAATACTTTGACAGTGGTGATTATGCTCTCCGCAAGGCGGGTGTTCTTCAGGCTGAAGGGGCCAGCAATAACAACTTACCGGTAACCAATCCTGGTGGTTTAAGAGAGTCTATAATACGGAGAAGAATGAGTAGCAGTGCTGGAGATTCCGTTTCGAGACAAGGCAGTATTTCTAGTGGTCCTCCACCTAGATCCCCCAACAAGTAGCTTCCCTCATTTAAACTTATATAGTCAAATTTAGTGTACAACAATAAAAAACTTGTCATGAACTGTATATATATGGCCCATAAATCATCGGATCACTGAGAAAACAGGTATCTGCCCACTTTGCCGAACAGCATAAGGCCTAAGAAATAAAAGTCCATGAAGTATAAAAATTGGGACTTATCAGTAACTTCCCTATAACACGAAGCACACGCTAGAAGCCCCAAGGATGAACAACCAATAAACATCGATATCGTACTATCGAATAACAACCATAGTATGATATTCAACAAACCCCATGCTCCAGCGGCTTGCAGGGAAGAGGACCATTCAACTTTCCTGATACCGAATGTGACCCCAAGCATAGCGTTAACGCTTTTCATGATCGAACTCCATGAATTGTGAGTGCTCTTGATGTCAAACACATAATCCATCAAAGGAATCGCCAAACCAAAAAGGACTCCTTCCAAAGCGTAGGCAGCCCATTCTGGAATCATCCCTCCCGTTAAAGCATGGGAAATTTCTACCCCAAGTGATAATGGTCTCGAGGCAAAATCGGCATGTAAAAGATGATTGTCATGTAAGTGCCTCGACAACTCATGATATGATATACCAGCAACCGACAACAACGAAGAGGCAAACAAAAAATGAACCACCTTGGCCCACCAAGATCTCTTCACATGAGCCAGACGAGATTCCATCGCCAATCCACGGTCATCCAAATACTCGCCTCTCGAGCGTTTGAGCTCTTCGTAGACCAAAGTATCCTCGCTCTTCGTAATATCTTCATCATAAATCGAATAAAGCTGCGGCCTTGTTAAGTTGCTGATGGATTCATTACTTTTGGCCCCCAGCTTGGAACCTGAACTGGTGAAATCATTTTCTTTACCATTAACGTTAGCCGTCCCACTTTTCCTCTTTGCCATCTTCAAAAAAACGTATAATCTTGAAACGGGGAACTCAAAGGACCACTAACAATTGAATGGAGGATAAAAGAATACGGATTCTGTTTTGACGTCGGCCTTTCGTTTATCGATGATCAATAGTTGGCTTTCTCTTGAGAGCCGTTAAAACGCAGGCTTCTTCTGTTGCGGCGGGTAACCATCGAAAAGTAAGAACCAAGGTATAGAGGCTTTATTTCGTTTATGATTAATCATCAACGAATAGATTAGCCATTCAGATTGTGGATACTTCCCTTGCTGGGGGAGTGATGAGTAGTGAAGTGGAGAATAAGAATCCTCATGTCACCAAGATTGCGGTTTTGCAGAGGAAACCAGGCAAGGAGGACGCGTTGAACTTGCTCAGGGACATAGCCCATAGAGTGTCCTATCTGATGAGGGAGAATGGGTTCAAGGTAGGATCCCTAGTGGAGTTTTATCCTAAAGACAAGAGATTGCTCGGAATGAATGTGAATAGAGGTATGAAAGTCATGCTTCGGCTACGGAATCCAACTGACGAGTATCAATTCCTTCCGAGAGAATCAATATTGGGAACCATGCTGCATGAGTTAACCCATAATCAGTTTGGCCCTCATGACAACAAGTTCTATAGTAAGCTTGACGAGCTGATGGCTAGACAATGGTTTATTGAACAGCAAGGTTTGCATGATTATTTCTTGGGTGAAGGTCGTCGCCTGGGCGGCAAAGCTCTTCATGATAGAGAGCTGATTAGAAAGCAAAGAAATCAAATCATTCGAGCCAGAGGTACGAGGCTGGGCTCTTTGACAGATCAAAGGTCAAACGGGACTCCAAGGGAGTTGGCTGCGAGAGCAGCAGAGAGAAGGGCAAACGACAACAAATGGTGCGGGGAGAACAAGCAGAATAGTATCGAACAACCCACCAGTGAAGATCTGGATGTGGTGGTGATTGACGATGATGATGAAGATAATGATTGCCCGGCAGACAGTGGTAAAGATGGAGTTGTTGAAATCATTGACCTGACATAGAGACCGGTGTGCGGTTAGTACATGCATACCGTTATGTTAAGCGGCAGCGTTGTATCTGATTACCTTATTCTTCAACTCCGTCTTCCAAATGACACGATCAAAGTCGAAATAATCAAAATTTAGCATAGTCCTGTCTTCTGATTTCCTCGCCATCTATAAGAAGTCTTCACCGCAAAATTGGGTAGATTTCATGTCGAGGTTGTAATGAATATCGGATAAAGTGAGGCCATGTTCAGCAGAAACGCTTTGCTCTCGCGATGTTTTCAATATAGCAATTCATGTCGCTAAGGCCTGTGGTAGATAAGATTCGGTCCCAATTCCAAATAATTGCATTACCATTTTGGCACAGCACGTTCAAAGGAGGATTTCCGGCGTTAAATCGTAGCTTCGGATGTGGGTCAAAGAAAGCATTGAATTTGAGCACATTCTCATATAACCTTTAAGCTCTCATCAGTACGTCTTATTATAAATAAAGAGACATAAAAATGAACACTCGTGGAATGTTTTTATACTCGCCTTTTATTTATCAAAGAGTTGCATTTGTTGAATTAGCAAATGGTATATTATATACGATTTGAATCGCTATAGTTAGATCCGAGAGCTGCATTGTAACCGTCAACATAAGGATATTGTTCACCAACATATCAGAACTCGAAAGAACAATTAATTAAACTATTTAGGAATTATCTGACATACTAACGGTAGGTTCCCTGAGTCTGCTGAAATAGTTTCACTAAGCTATCTGATATTTTCTTCGTAGTTTGGAAGTTAATAAAACTTACACTAGTTCTTGATTTTTTCTTTACGTTCATGAGATCATTTACTTTTTAAAACAGATTCTAACCGGTAATTCACGATGTTTTTGAGTAAAACTATCCTTCATGCTTTTGATACTTTCCCAATCGTGTAGCGCCTCGCTGACGCCATAATTTGAGTGCTGCTGTTATTCCTTGGCCACTGCAGTGCCCTGTCATACAAGTGGTTCGAAAAGCTGAATAACCCCTCCAGCAGCGAGAAACTGTTGTATTCGAAGGCAGACACACGCAGCTCGCGTTCGAAGTATCACCTAAAAAGCAATAATGCTACTTTAATCAGGAATTAGAAAACGTTCAAAAAACTTTAGGTGTAGCCTGAAAGCAATTCCGGAAAGGACGACGCAGCTACCCAGCTCTGAGGCTGTCAATAAAAGATTGGAGAATCACCTCACCTGGATTTTCGCTGCAAAACTTGAAGAATCAATAACGATAGCTTAACGATTAGATGGTAGTGTGATCGGTAAATCGGAGAGGAGGGGAGGTTGTGTTCGAATGCCCTTTCGAAAGGGTGGGAGTGCCGCTGCTTTCAATTAAGCAGTCAAGCGATTGATTCTGCGAGATCCTATCCGGATCTGTCAATCATGAGTGAGATGTTCTCAGCATGGACGAACAGGCTTTATGCGAATATAGCTGCTAGTTGAAGGCACACATAGAAAAGACTAGTAGTAGAAGGGCATGTGTGTATTCCAGCTCCCATTCACTAAACATGGACATTTGAGAAAGACCGGGATTGGAGCTTTTCCGTGAACATCTTTCGTTCACCTTTTCTCAAACCGTCTAGAACTTGTCCATTTAGCTGAGAACTTCCTAATTACCGAGCTAGTCAACTTTTCATTATCTCTTAACTTTTCAGCGTTACTTTATGGCTTGCGAATCACCCGAAAACATTCTTTTACGTCAGTACGACACTTCTTCGTAAGTACGAGACTTGCCTCTGCAGGTTTCTCTGAGAAACATTTAGGTGTTCTCAATGACATTCTTCGAAAGATTAGACATTATTTGAGCGCAACCTTAAAGCACTGGCTTCCTATGTTAACGAGAGAATAAAACTGCAAGAAGCATTTCGTAACTTAGCCAACGTGCTTCCAAGTTAATACTGTAAGCATTATAAAAACCGGTGCTTATTAGTAAGGCATTCTTCCAACTACTCAGAACGTTATCCCACAGTTGCCAGTCCGTTTGAAAGGCTGTCAGTCTTTCATACAGAAAATTCCTCTGTTCGTCCCATGGGGAACCAAGCCTCCACTAGTCTAGTCTAAAAGAAATGTACTATGTCAGGTTGATCTGACATCCCATATCAACTTGCTGGAGATATACTAGGCTTTGGACAAAGCCAAATCCTGCACATGTTGTCGTTCCTTCTTAGAAGTCGTAGCAAAGCAAAATTGCACTCTTAAGATACTCTCTTAGAACGGCAAGATCTTGAATCAGTGAGTATAAGCAATTATTAGTTTATCATGCTTCGAGAAGTGGAGTTCATCCTTCTTTAATTGCAAAACTATGCTTCTCTAAGCGATTTCAATGGCTGATAGATCCCGCGCGTTGAGAAGTTACCGCTTTCCCTCTCGAAACTCATCGAAGTGCGAAGAGCTTCTTTTAAGACTTACGATTAGTAATTGAAGATTAGAAGAGGGAACACCATTCAGTGGCGCTAATTGCAGCGATTTGCGTTGTAGCAGCTGAGATATATAAGTACATAGACTAAAGATCACCTAGGTTCAGGTGGGGGAGGCTCTTTAATACGGCATCGGGATTGAAATACTGTACCTAAGATGTCGGCTACTATTGAAAGAGAAACAGGAATGCTAGATGTTGGTACACACTGTGCCTTTTGCCGTCAGATCGACTTTTTACCGTTCCACTGTGCTCTTTGTAATGGTGATTTCTGTTCGAGCCATCGTTCTAAGGAGGCTCATCACTGTAAGTCTTTGATTGATTCAGAGAGGAAGAAAACCGCTAGCAATGTTGTAGTAGGGTCTAAGGATAACAATGGGAAATTCTTTCAAAGCCTATTACCAGAGAAGGGATACCTAAGGGTACAGCAAAAGGGTGAAGAAGCGAAAGTTAAGGAGCGGAAGCCCGTCAACATACGTTCCACAGCTAACAAGAGTGCTTTGGATAGACTGGCTAAGTTCTTCAAGAGGAAAGAGGTATCGAAGACGGCATTAGCCAAACGTTCAAAACCAACGGGCTCAAATAAGTTGATACAATTGGCCAAGTTGAAAAAATCCGCCGAAGGTGATGCTAAGATACCGATTTCTAACAGGGTTTACGTTTATTGCTACTTAATTGATGATGATCAAGTTGACTCGAAAGAGCATGAAATCTTCATGAATAAAGTCTGGCCTATTGGTCGAGCCTTGGATTACGTTGCGCAGCGGCTGAATGTCTCGAATCATAATAATGACATCAAAGCAACCCCTGGCGATAAACTATACTTATACAAGAAAGATGATTCCAGTGGAGAATATTTGTGTCTTGAACCGTCGGGTCGTGTGGCTACGGACATCAGAGATCTCGATACGATTTATCTGATTCGTGGAGATGATAAAGTATGAAAATCTTTAAGTTTCAAGTAAACTACAATACATAGATATATTGAAATGAAATGATATGAAATGAAAAAAAAAAAGTATTAGTTCTTTTAATTCCGACATTTTTACAAAGTTCCGAAGGATCCAACCCAAGTTGTGATTAACAACAGCCAAGTTTACTGAAGAAGCCTTTACCAGTATTCAGAGAGCCTGTTTCACCGTTCTTTTGAATAGAACCATTATGCTGTTGTGGAGTTGCGGTTGGTTGTTCTTGAAACTGGTATTTATTCGTACCTTGTTGCGGAGAAGAACGATAATTACTTGGTCCACGGTTATTTTGAAAAGATGATAATCCTTGTTGTGGACCAGTTTTTAGCTGCTGCTGTTTTTGCTGCTGTGCATATTTCTGCTGCGTTTGCTGTTGATAAGCTTCATACGAGGTAGGATCCAACTTATTAACATTTTGGGAACCACCGTTTTGGCGCAAATGTTCCAAGAAATCTTGTTGCTGTGCTTGCTGTGCTTGTTGTGGGGATAGCTGCTGCTGCTGAAGTAGCTGCTGCTGCTGCTGTTGTTGTTGTTGCTGCTGTTGTTGTTGTTGCTGTTGTAGTTGTTGCTGTTGTTGCTGCTGTTGTTGCTGCTGCTGCTGTAGTTGTTGTTGTTGTTGCTGCTGCTGCTGTTGTTGGGAATGAGATAATTGATGATTCGCTTGAGCTACTTGATGGTGGTTGCCTGCGGAAACTTTACTTCTATGTCTTCTTGATTTCTCATTTGGTGGGTTTGGATGGCCGTATCCATGTAAATTAGGCTTTTTGTTAATCGCCAAATCCCAACCACGACCACCATTCAGTTTCATCCAATCGTATTCGCCATCAGCGGTTTGACCTAAATCATCCAACACAGACAGCAGTAATCTACGATAGCCCTCATAATCAGGTGTCTCTTCAAACGAAAGGTTTCTAACGATTTCCAAATAACGACCAAATTGGATTGGCAACCCCTGCGACAGATCATAAACATTAGTTGCTCTTTTCTTTTCTCCAATTTTTTCGTATTTTTGCTTGTTATTTGGAGCTTTCAAACCTTGCCATGGTAACTGACCTCTCAAGAAATAAAAGAAAACGTGACCCATTGCCTCCATGTCATCTCTTCTGGATTGTTCTCTACCGAGATGAGTGTTGATCGACATGTATCTCGCAGTTCCACTCAAGGATTTCTTCTCTCTGTATGGAATATGTTGCTTTGTCTTTGGATCACGATACTGTTTAGCCATACCGAAATCGATCAAATGAACTTTATTCTCATCTGGTTGTCCGGGTCTACCAATCAAGAAGTTATCAGGCTTAATATCACGGTAGATCAAATCATGGGTATGTAAATCTTCAATAAGTGTAATCATTTGAACAGCCACTTGAACCACAGTCTTTACAGAGAATCTACGACCACACCAATCAAACAAATCTTCCAACGAAGGTCCCAACAGATCGATGACCAGAATGTTGTGTAAACCTTCTTGCCCAAAATAGTAAGCCTGGGGTACGCCTGGGGTACCCGACAAGATCTTATAAGTTCTGTACTCATCTTTTAACTGAGGAGCTTCGGTTTTCCTTGGCTCAAATTTAATCGCTACAGGTAAACCATTTATCATATTTGTACCTTCAAATAGTACACCAAACGAGCCTTCACCGATCTTCTTACCGATACGGTAGTGAAGCCCCACTATTGTAGAGTCATCACGCGAGCCACCACCACCAAACCCGTTTGTATTGGCATTGTTACCATTGTTGACAATACCGTTTGTCGATGTTATCGGAACGTTAGTATTATTGTTGCTAGCGTTGTTGCTAACCGCAGGAGTATTGTTACCATTGGCCATTCTATTCATTCCAGTGTTTGCCAAATGGTTAACTGCCATAGCCGTTGTGATCGCTGGCGATCCTTGAACTTGTGCCATTAAGATTCCTTGCTTTCTCGAATACGAAACTGCAAAGCTGACGATATCAGTAGAGAAGAAATAGGATAGATAAAAACAAAAAATTAACGGGTAGATAAAAGAATCAATAATAATAGCAATCAACTCCGTCTTCGTGTTGGGATAAGGAACCAGTTGCGAGTATTACCTATTACCTATGCATGTAAAGAACAAAACTGAACACGCGAATGACGATCAACAGAGACAACAAAGTTAAAGGGGAACCCGTCGAATCTGCTCAATCCGTAAAATTTGCAGGAAAAACGAAATAATCAGGGCAATCACGTTAATCGTACTGCCACTTTGTAAATGTTTAAAGATCTTGAAAGCAGACTTCCCGTTAGAAAATCGTTATCAGAGCTTGTTTCGTTGATCAAAACAACCTCAGGATTAGGAAAATTCTTTGGATCACCAGATTTGATCGCGAGCGTTTTTCTTGCAAAAACCACAAAAGAAAAACCGTAGGGCGGGTAATAAAGTTTTTTTTCAAATGTCATCATCGATGATTCAAGTGAAAAAATGATGATATCCTACTTATTGTTTAAAGTCAAACTAGCAAAGTTTAGAGGTCCGGGTCTCATATCACCATGGCTGTTTCCGAGGAATTTTTAAGGCAATTGCCCAAGTGTGAGCATCATTTGCATATCGAAGGTACTTTGGAACCTGATCTTTTGTTCCCGCTTGCCAAGCGAAATGGCATCGAGCTACCTGCAGAGTTCCCCAAGACAGTTGAGGAGTTGTCGGTGAAATATTCGAAATTCCGTGACTTGCAGGACTTCTTGGATTACTACTATATGGGGACCAATGTATTGATTACGGAGCAAGATTTTTTTGACCTAACATGGGCTTACTTCGTTAAGATTCATGGCGAGGGTGTTGCCCATGCAGAGATCTTCTACGATCCACAATCACATACCAGCAGGGGATTGGACATCCAGATGGTCACCAAAGGTATCAAGAGGGCCTGTGAAGAGGCCGAGCTGGAGTTTGGGATTACGAGCAAATTGATCATGTGTCTTTTAAGACACATTGAACCTAAGAGCTGTTTGGAGACAATTGAAAGCGCCAAAAGTTTGATCGAGAATAAGACGATTAATGGTCTTGGGTTGGACTCTGCCGAGAAACCTTTCCCACCAAATCTATTTATTGAATGTTATGAAAGAGCAAGGCAGATTGATGGCGATTTGTTCTTGACCGCTCATGCAGGAGAAGAGGGCTCAGCTCAATACGTGACCGATGCCTTGGATCTTTTAAACGTCTCCAGAATTGATCATGGTACCAATTCTGCTCAAGACGAAGAGTTGTTAACAAGACTGGCTCGCGATCGTGTGATGCTAACAATTTGCCCCAAGTCGAACGTTAAATTACAAGTGATCGAAAAGATAAGTGATTTGCCCCTGCAAAAATTTCTTGATCTCGATATACCCTTTTCTATTAACTCTGATGATCCTGCATATTTTGGAGGATATATCTTACAAAATTACATCGAAGTCTCGCAAAGTTTTCCACATTGGGACTATCACGTTTGGGGAACCATCGCGAAGAATTCCATTACTGGATCCAATTGCGACAGTAAGAGAAAAAACCTTTTGATAGCCCAAGTGGAAGAGTTGGTTTCAAAATTCGCCTGTTAAAGATTTTCTTCATCACTCGAATCTTCAAAGATCGATTCATCAATCTGTCCATCCTTTAACCAAAACTTGTTAACCAATTCTTCAAGTTTCATTTTCCGCTCGAGCAGAATCTGTGAATCCTTCTCTCGTTGCGCTTTTCCATTCCGCGGGGAATGAGAGAACTTTTCGTTCAGATAATTGTTATATTGTGAGTAAATTTTTGCATCTTTTAAGATAGAATTTGTATTTGTACTAAGGTGATAATTAGTCGGATTGAGCCTTCTTAAACCTTCTGAAATACTGGATTTTGTAGAACCACTCGAGCTCTTGGGTGGGCAAGGCCCTGGAACGCTAAAGAGGGTATGATTATCGTTCTGATCAAAAGACATTCCATTACCTATCAGCGTTGATTGATCATTTGTATGGAGGAAATCAAGCGGCTCTATGTCGTCCTGTGGAAATGTGACCCGCTGTTCTGACAATTTCTTGCTCTCCTGAAAATACAAAGACGGTTTATTCACGGGAGTATTGAATTGAAACAGTAAGTTGCTATCCTCAGTACCCACAGTCGCCATCTCTGCTGATGACACTACCCAAGAATGAGACAATTAAACGCACAACAAGCCTCCGATTTAACAGACACTTGCCCCTTTATATATATATATATCTATATCTATATCTGTTTTATTGTTGTCATTTTAATTAACCAGAAACGTGGGAGTGAAACAAAGAATTTTGAATTGTAATTCGCCATTGTAGCGAGTCATATGGTTAATTAATGATTAATTTTGACGCACGTTGCCCGTGTGCGCCATGCACGTGGTGGCTGGTGTCCCTGAAAATCCAAATCGAAATTGCAAGATATGGGAATTACAGACAGAACGGTTGGTAATGGATCGGGGCACTACGTCTTACAAGAAGCCACGCTGCGAATCCAGACTGGTATATTTCGATTTTAGCGTACTCACTTGAAATCCGATGGGAACTGAAGTCCTCGTCGTAACAAGAATATGTATGATATATTTAGCGTCTTAGGAGGCACGCGGATGCAATTGGGAGAGAAGAGCATCGTCGCATGTTCACATTGGTCTTGACCATAAATTAAAATAATTAAGCGTTAAACCGGCTTTCGGAATAGATGTGTTTTTTGTAGTTACAGAGTAAGAGCGCTGATTTGGATTTTTTAATACCAGGGTGCGACTTTATCGTCAAAATGACCTCTCAAAATCCAATATCCAAGCTTCAAGACACCGTTTCAGTGATGGGTGTTGCACTTTAAACCAAGACCGTCCCTCCTTTTGTTCGTGAGCCCAATACTTGACAGCAGCGAGTTCGGCCTACTTTAAGATGCCTTTCAGACGCTGCGCGTAAAACACAGATAAAACATCACAGTAACCTTGGATATGCACACGAGGGAGTCATAGGAACCTGATGCTACGAAGAATATAATCATTCTCCAACGTTTGAATTTGTGAGTGCAGTATGCCACACCGCCTGCCATTTCTTGCAAGCCAAAGGACCACAACAAAGTAATCCCCCAATTGCACCTTGCTAGAGGCCAGCTACCATGCCATGCTAGGTAGGAGCGTTTAGAATATCTTTATCTGTGGTAGCTGTGAGCCGTCGCTAATCATTGGAGTGATTCATGTCAAACATTGACGGAATTTTTGAGGTGACTAATAAGTTCGGTTATCATCGGCCTGTTTCGATTGTTATAGCCGAGCGACCATGTATTTGGGGACATATATAAACATATGAATATATCCTTGGCATATTTGAGGTTGTGGTCCATTACATCAAACAATCAGAGATGACGTACTCTGATGAAGTGCAGGGTTCGATGATCGAGATAGATTATAAGAGTTTGGAGAACAAGTATTCTGGTTTCTTATCTCGAAGGGACAAACTCAGAAAGTTTATCAGTTTTTGGGATGGTGATTTGCCAAGCAAAGATCTCATAGGACTTGCAGGTGGCATGCCCAATGAGAATTTCTTTCCAATTAAAGCGATCGATCTGCATCTGATTGACAAACCTTTTGATGACGAAAAGCGTGCTGATGACGTCGCTCATCTGACTCTTTACGACCAACCACAAGAGTTACCAATTGCCAGAGCTTTTCAGTATTCTGAGACTGGAGGTACATTGCCAATGATCAATTTTTGCAAAAGCATCGTCCAGCACATTAACAAGCCACTTTACGATAGTTGGGATGTCATTCTTGCCAATGGTTCAAGTGACTCGATGTTCAAAATTTTTGAGACTCTTTGTGATGAATCGACGACTGTACTAATGGAAGAGTTTACATTTTCCCCAGTAGTATCCAACGTGATGGCCACTGGGGCGACTTGTGTTCCATTGAAAATGCAACTAACTACCGACCGTTCTCAACAAGGTTTAGATATCGAGTACATGACAAACCTCTTGAAAAATTGGTCTTCTATACCCCAATATAAACATTTGAATAAGCCTCGGATACTATACACGATTTCCACTGGCCAAAACCCTACCGGTATGACTTTATCGATGGAAAAGAGACGTGAAATTTACCAACTGGCGCAAGAACACGATCTAATAATTGTCGAAGATGACCCCTATGGTTATCTGCTATTCCCGCCTTACGATCCGGATGATCCCTTAAAGAATCCATACTTAGACAGTGATAATCCACTGACTGTGAAGACCTACACTGAAAATCATCTTGTCAAGTCTTTTTTGACCATGGACACTGACGCAAGAGTTATACGTTTGGAAACGTTTTCAAAGCTTTTTGCTCCAGGATTGAGATTGGGTTTTATCGTTGCGAACAAGTTCATTATCAACAGGATCTTGAATTATACGGAGATTACCACCAGAGCCGCCAGCGGCTCTTCTCAAGCTATCGTGTATGCCACGGTCAAAGCCATGGCCAAAAAACAAACTGATATTAAAAATGAACAGGAGGCCATGTTCCAAGGTTGGATTCAATGGGCAATGAAATTGGCCGGTGAATACACACACAGAAGAAATATCACAGTCAAAGCACTTTACGAGACCGAAGCTTACAAGAAGGGGTTATTTTCTATCATCGAGCCGTCTGCCGGAATGTTTATTAACATTGCGTTCAACTGGCCAGATGAGACTTCAAAGGATTTGGATGAGAGAAAAGACCTAATGGATCAATTGGATAAAACCTTGGTGAAAAATGGTGTTAAAGTTGTCTTAGGTTACAAGATGGCAGTAGATCAACAGTTTTCCGTAGACTCTTTCGGTTTCTTAAGAATCACAGTTGCTTTCGCAAAGGATGATGCTCAACTTATTGAAGCCTCTCATAGGATCGGTAAGGGTATCGAAGAGTTTTTTTAAACTCACTAGGCAAAATGTTTAGTATTCCCATCTTTATACTGCCTTATGGCTGAAAAGTAAAATAAAAAGTTTCGCTTCGCTCTTTAAAGACGAGAATATTAAGCGTAGAAAAGCAAGTCGTAAATTATTCAAACGCTGCCAAAGGTGTGATACATTCAGGAATTGGCTTTCCAACGTCGTGAACCATGGAATTACTACCACAAGGCAAGAGGAACAATACGAATGTCACTTATGAAGATCAACAGAAAATTAACAACTTTTCAAAACTCATAATGAGAAAAGATACTCTCGAGAGGGAACTAACACAACAAAGGCAGGAGAAAGAGTACCTTGATGATGTATCACTAGAATTGGAGCTAGTCGACGAAGATGAACTGGTTCAATACAAGATAGGTACAATCTTCTTAAGTTTGAAACAATCAGAAGTAGTTGAACAACTGGAGAAGGATATGGAGAGCGTCGACTCTACCATTGATCTCCTAGAGTCACAAGAGACAGAGTTGAACGACGAGATAAGAATACTGAAAACTTCACTATATGCAAAATTTGGTGACAATATCAATCTAGAACGTTAATGTTTTTTGTAAAGCCTATCTACTCCTCATAAATACAAAAGTTACAGAATGGAAGCTCATCAAGGAAGCTTTCCTTTCTCCATGGACTTATCGTGAGATTCTAAGCAGTAAACTTCAGAGTCGCGCTCTAGATTAACTTTGTAACCAAATTCGCTCTCGACTTCTTGCAGTTTCTTCTTCAAACCGGGCAAAATATCATCCGAGGCATCCATAGTGAATCCCTTAATCAGACTGTACTCATGTGTAATCTTTCCCCCGAGGTCGTGCACTAGTGACTTGATATCATCCAGAAAAGTTGATGATATCAACTCATCGTCCTGATCAACGGTCAAGATGTACGAGTTGGTGGTAGCTACTTGAGCGTTAGTAAAGTATTCAGACGATAGTCAAATATTTGTACCACATACTTGCTATGACAAAGGAGAGTAAACTTGTTAAGAACAGCAAACACTGGAACAACTTCATTTTTCCTTATAATGATGTTTCTTGATTAGCTTTTATGAGATAGTCCTTACTCATCTCATCCCTTTAAGGATCAGCTTTATGTAGTTTGGCTCAACCGTGCGAAGTTACGTTGAAACTAACAGGTACGTAATTATGTTTGATTAAGTTTGGATATTTGATTAAGTTGACATTAAATAGTGTAGAGTTCTTTAAACAACGACCTTTTCAGCATGCGCAGCGTCGTTAGATTCGCTACCACTGGAAGGACCAGTACCTTCGGATTGTGTTATTTTATCGTCGATGTGCTCCTGTGGTGGCATGATAGCCGAAGTTTTAGATCTAATTGGCTCTGGAATGTAAGGAGTTTCTTCACTGTAAGTGAATTCACCGATTTGTGCTTCATCGGTACCCATCTCCTCTTCGTCGGGTCTCAATCTTAACCTTAGGAATGGAATCCTGTCCATGATCAACAATAAACAAGCAGTTACAGTAACGGTCCAGGCGATGGTCGAACACATGGCAGCAAGTTGGTAACCAACTTGCTTCCAGTGGTGGTTCAACCAACCACCATCGATTGGAGCACCTTCAACACCGGCAGTAGCGTTGACGTAATCGGCGGCAAAGATACCAGTGAACACGGAACCAATGGCACCACCGACACCGTGTAAGGCCCAAACGTCCATACCATCATCGATGTGCAACAAGTTCTTAACGTCAGTGGCTAGATTACAACCAGCAGCAGTGACAATACCAATGACGACGGAGGACCAAATTGGTACAAAACCGGCAGCTGGAGTGATACCGACCAAACCGGCAATGATACCGGAACACAAACCCACAGTGGTCCACTTACCGCCGGATCTGAAGTAGTCGATGAACATCCAAGACAAACCACCACAGGCGGCTGCCAAATTGGTGTTCATGGCAGAGTACCAAGCTCTGATGGTAGCGTTACCAGCGGAACCTGGGTTGAAGAATTGCCAGCCAAACCACAGAAAAACGGTACCCAGTACCACCGAAGTGACAGAATGTGGCTTATATTTAGGCATACCTTTTTTAGTCACGGGATCGCTTCTCTTACCGAGGATCAAGGCGTAAATCAATGCACCGTGCCCAGATGCGATATGAACGGGACCACCACCAGCATAATCTAGTGCACCAAAGAGAGCGAGCCAGCCTTGAGAGTTCCAAGTCCAGCAAGCGATTGGACAGTATACGATAGTCATCCACAGAAATAGGAACACCATCATGGGGAGCAAACGAGCTCTTTCACAAGCACCACCTAACATCAAAGCACCTGTCACAGCAGCAAACATACCCTGAAAGACAGCAAAAAGAATATCAGGCACACTCGAAACCGAAGAAGGCGCTCCCAAGACGTTCATAAAACCGAAAAATTGCAATGTTCCAATGAAACCGTTACCTCTCACACTGTGCGAAAACGACAGAGAGTAACCCCAGAAAAACCATTGGAAGATAACCACAGAGGCCGCCATCATAGAAGCCCATAGCAACGACAGGGCATGCTTTTTTCTTGACATACCACTGTACAAAAGACCGATACCAGGTACCATGATCCACACACCGGCTGCACAAACACCAATCCATGCCATATCAGCATATTGGAACTGCGAATTCATATCAGTCGTCAAAGAGTCACCACCGGTGCCCACACCAGTTGGCGTACCAGGAAAATCCGACATTTTATTTTTTGTTGTTGTTTTTGATTACCGTTATGCAAGAACAAGGTTAAAACAATAATAAGAATACGAATACGAATACGAATACGAAACTACTGATGAATGCAATGACTCGATTGAACATCAGTATTTATATCTTTTGTTCGGAGGAAAACAATCTTTCTAATTCCCTCCGATCTTTTGGATCCAGGGACCAATTGGTCATTGAAGAGTCTTATCAAGACGACGATCCCATCATGATGTTAGTTCTTGCCTTTGAAGAGATAACGTTCATTTTTTACAGATTACGATCAAGACCTAGGGCACAAGAACAGACTCTCATTAGGGCAAAACAACGCCCTTAGGGGATGGACATAGGGTTAGCTATCCTCTGTATTAGAAAGGTGCTCTAAATGGAAAAACGGCGGGAAACGGTTAGGGCTCGGCCCACTTCTGCGATCAGAGCCCCGATGACCTGTCCGACACGGCATGTTATTTGGTACGTCTCGTATAAAAGGGCCAATCATAATCCAATAAGCTGCGATAAAGCAGGCAACGGTATTATGCGCTTGAACAATATCACTTGGACAATGGTTTGAAGCAGTCACGGTTCCCGATAGTTGCTTAGGAGAGTGTAGATTAGTAGATTAGTAGGGTAGTAGGGTAAGGGTAGTAGGGTAGTAGGGTAAGGGTAGTAGAGTAATAGAGTAGTAGAGTAGTAGAGTAGTAGAGTAGAGTGTAATAAGGTAGGGTGTAATAAGGTAGAATCTTTTTTAACTTAAAAATCGGTTGTACTTACGAACTACTGAACTATTAAATGATAACACGTTGTAGAGAATTTGAAAAAAAGTGTTGATAGGAAAAAGGCGGACTTCTTGGGTATTAATAATGTAGTTTTGAATCCGCCGCTTGTTATAATGGTATCTATGGGAACAAATCAACAACTTCAGATGGATCAGAGACCCCGTTTGCTGCAGCAATGGCGACCAACAATTGAGCCTTTACTGGAGATAGGTAGCCTGCAGCAATAGCCTCGCTTGGAACATCTTCTTGTCCGACAAAGCCGATTTCGCTAGAACTCTCAGCGTAGACAATTGGAAGCAAGTCGCTTGACAAAGTGGATGAAGAAGAGTTGGTAGCAAAACCAGAAGTAACCACGACTAAACCATCGAGAGAATCGCTCAAGGAGTCGATTAGGTCTTGCGAGTAGTCACCATCGTAAACGATTGGAACCACTGGACTGTAGTCTACATCGGTGTAGGTGAAGTAGGTGTAGTTAGTTCTGATGGCGGATTGTGGGGAAACCAAGTATGGAACTGCAGGTTCGAAGAACCATTTGACTTCTTCGTTGGCTAGGATACCCACTGGAGCACTAGCAGCGTTTGGTTCTACTGGAGCAAACAATCCACTGTAGATTAGACCGGTCTTCTTTTCAACAGTCAAAGTACTACGGAATTGAGAACCGTAGTCCTTGGCAACCAAAACACCGGAAAGAGCGTCCTCGGTAACGATGACAGTCTTGTTGGTGTCCAAAACGATAGTGGAGAAGAAACTCAATGATTCGACAGATCTCTTGTTGGAAACGATCACGACACCAGAGTAGACATCGTCGGCCAAGGTCTCGTTGACAGAGGAAGCAACGCTATATAGTTGAGTAATGTTCAAAGTGGAAGAAGCGTTGAACAGGGTTTCGAACTCAACGTTAGCCCACTCGGAGCTGTTGGAACTGTTCGACTGAATTGGAACATGACCACCAGTGACAAAAACCTTTAACTTGGTTCCAAGTTCGGTACCATCGGGACCAACACTACCGGTTCCGTTCGTGTGGTTACTGGTGTTCCATGCGGTACCATTGCTCAAGGCGTAAGTTTCACGCTTGAAGATGTTATGGACAGGTGATGCTAAAGCTGAAGAGCATGTAGCTAGAATCGTGGCAACAACAGACAACTTCATTATGTTTGTAACGGTGATTATTGTGCTATTCAAGAACAAGAAGAATATTACAACCTGAAAACGAACGGGTAGTAGTTAGCATTAACTCCCAATACAAACCCTCCCCATTTATATATCTCAAACAAGGAGCAAACTCATTTCAACGAGCCTTGGGCCAAAATTCTTCAAGCCGAGTTACCTTAAAATTTTAACCAATGTGTACAAATGAAAACAAAACCATAGCCAATGCCGGAATTCTACCATTCTACATGTTGTTTGAATCCTTCTTTTTGTTTTTGCCATTGACCGTTCCAGTAAAGGAGCCAAAGAGCGACTTTTTTTTTCACTTCATCTCGGAAATGCAAGATAGAGTTCCCTTTACCCTTTAGAGAGACAAATAGACAAGATGGATCGTTCATCACTACCCAATTAGGATCTAATCGTTGTCCGCAACCGAGCGCCCAATGACAGAAACGAGAAGAACTATTCCCCTTACTTAGAAAGCAAAGAGCAAAGAGCAAAATAAAAAAGTCTCAAAAGAGTGTGACGATGGACTAACCAAGGCCCGGTCCCCGTACCCACTGACCCGATCAGGATACCTTAGTGCTTATAATTTTACCAATTGGGGTATCGTCATTACTAAACACAAACAAAAGCGATCTAGTTCATGCACACTGCGGTTTTTTCCATAATTCGCTCTATTGGAAAAACTCCTCAATTTTTTGTCGTTGGTGCAAAAGTCACACTGACTAGGTCGGTACGTAGATAGATATACAAAGAATAAGATGAACCGTGAGCGGTGAGCGGTGAGCGGTGAGTGGTGAGTGGTAGATGAGAACCATTCTTGTTGGCTGTGGTTGCTTGATGGTCGCGGACCCTCTTCATGAGGAGCCCCAGATTTGAAAATTAATTTTTCATTCTTCTTGAGATTGAGCTAAACTATGCACGACAACGCGAAACCGGGTAACGGATATGTGGCCCTTCGGAGTTAATAGGGAAGTTCCTTTCTTCATCTTCAAATATAAAGGCTCATATGGTTTTCAACCATTAAACTGTTGAGGGTCTCGTATATCTATGGGAAATTCGAGCAATGTCTTCTACACTCCCTACTTTCGCCTCGCTAGCTATTAACGCTGTATCACTCACAACTTCATCGTATGGACTTTACTCGTGTTCGTCGATTGTGTTGCCTCCCAGCTTGCGACAAGCGGGACACAAACAGTTCTTAACTAATTTGTCTGCAGCCGTTACGATCTTAACTAACCTCTGTAATGTTGTAAACTTTTTCGTTCAAAGAGGAAACTTCAAAAGTAAGGGAATCTGCAATTTCGTATCGAGACATGCTGCTTTACCGTTGGCCTTGGTGCTGGAGTCGATTGTCGCTTCCATTTATTGGCCTTTAAGACTATTTGCAATGCAGCTCATCCTGCAAGATGTTCCCAAGGAAGGCGTGAGTCCTATCCCGTTACGAGTGGACATCTCTATCCACTTGCTCCCCATCACATTCTTGCTGTGTGATCACTACCTTTCGGGCACGGGCCAGAAATTTAAGATTTCGTTTAAGACTGCGTGGATCATTATCACTGCCTTGGGTCTAGGCTATAAGAAATACCTGAGTCTTTTGATCGACCCCGATTCCATCCAGGCATACCCATATCCATTTTTGAATGTCCAAGAACCAAAGCGAACCATCATTTTCATAGCGGTTACATCGTTCTCGTTGCTTTATTACGTCCTGTACCAAACCTACCCGCCCACCCCAAAGGCAAGGAAAGTGGTCAAGACTCAATGAAACTCACCTCTCTACATATTCTTCATCGGTATTAAGTGGCCCTGCCCTACGTTTACACTCGCTGGTGTTACCCGCAGTATATAAGTTTTTCACTATAAAAACCGGATCTCCTTCTAACTGTTCCCTTTAACTTCTTACCAGTATTTCCTATAAAATCAACATCATTTTTAGTCACGGATGCAAGTATTATATTTTAGGAGATTGGGTTTTCACCATACCTTTCTTGCCTTCGATACTTGTTTAGTGTAGAAAAAAATAAAAGAACGTTGCTGGGCGCCTGATGTTGATTTTTTATAATATGAAACGTTGGGAATCAGCAGTATCTACAACTTTTGAAACAGACTTCTCTTTGTCCGTTTCCTTTAATAGCAATCTTGTATTGGCGTCTACGGAATGTAATCTTGAAGAATTTTTGATTTATTTTGTAATGCTAAGACTATAGAGCGTTCTTCCTCGTGAGGTAATCGAACCTTGAGTACGTATAACCGATAAATGGCAGGTCTTCTTTGACTGGACCGGTACCATTAGCATTTGGATTGCCACCCTGTTTTATCATTTGCTCTCTCTGTTTGGCTGCTTGTGCCATCGCAGGTGAATCTGGTACATTCTCTAATTCGTCCGTTGGGAAGAATCTGGTGTCAGTAATAGAGCTCAACTTGGGGATATATGGCGCTTCGACATGTCTGATCGTGTTCCAATCAACGCCACGGAAAAACGGATGACTTTTGATTTCATCTGCTCCCCCATGCCTCCCGAGTCTTTGATCTGCATGCGTAAGTAGTCTTCGTATTAGGTCCTCAGCTTCGTAGGAGATATGTATATCATCTGGAAACTGCAAAGTCTGTTCAAAGTTCATAATCTTTCGGTACGTTTCCTGCGGAGTCTCTGAACAGAATGGTGGCCAACCGATTAGACATTCATACATGATTGCTCCAAGCGACCACCAGTCACACTCTTGACCATAACCCTGATACAAAAATATTTCTGGTGCAATATAATCGGGTGTCCCTACGGTGGAATAAGCCATCAACCGACGGGATTTTCTCCAAGTTTGAATCTGCTGCCTATTTGACATAGTCAAATGGATCGCGTCAACAAACATTGTTTGTCTGTTGTTGTTCGTATTAGCATCGTCGTTACCATTAGTCTGGCCTGGCTTAGTCAACCCATTACCATTGGCTTCGTCCTGTTGCAGCAGTTTCTTGTAGTAGTTGGAGTCATGAGTTTTATGAAATCCAGTGGAAAGACCAAAATCAGATAGTTTGATATGCCCCCTTATATCTATCAGTATATTATCCGGTTTGATATCCCTATGAATGAAGCCTAACTTGTGGATTGCTTCTATGGCAAGAATACATTCCGCCATATAGAACCTTGTAACGTCCTCAGTAAAAAGTTGCCATCTGATTAACATCGTCATCAAGTCACCACCAGGTAAAAATTCCATAATCAGATATAAGTATTGGGTGTCTTGGAAAGAGTAATACAGTGACACAACCCATGGTGAATCACTTCCGGCTAAAACGTCTCTTTCGGCTTTTACGTGTGCCAGCTGATCCTTCTTGTACATCTCCGATTTCAGCAGCGTTTTCATTGCGTAAATCTTACCCGTATCTCTCTTCTGAACCAGTCTCACCTCCCCAAACGCACCTTTACCGATGACCTTCACAGTATGAAAATCTTCTAGAGACAGCCTTGTTCTTCGCAATCTCAAGAATTGGGACTCTTTCTTACCTAAGGATGTTAATTCTCTAGACCTCCTTTCTTCAGACCAATCTTGTGCACTCAAATTGGATTCCAACTCCACACGCCTTTGGTTCCTCTCGATAGCGTATCGGACGGAGGATTGGTAAAAGTTTTCGACTTTTAATTTTACTGCTGCAGCTTTATCTTGTGTCGTCTTTGTCAAGAGATCTGGTCTTCTCTCAAAATACATATAATTCGACTGAGAAGAGTTTGAAGTCGCTGACTGAGGGAGCTGCTGCTGCTGATGTTGTGGATGTTGTTGATGTTGTTGATGCTGTAGATGCTGCTGGTGTTGTTGATGCTGTAGATGCTGTTGCTGATATAGTGGTTGATTTTGATGTTGTGGTGATCGCTGTTGTTGCTGCTGCGGCTCCAGTGGTTGCTGTTGAAAATTTCTGATGCTTCTTACGGGACTATTTTGCTGAGATCCGTAACTATTCAATTGTTGTGGCTGATGTAAAGGACTGCTAGAACCGCTTCCGTTGAGTCTTTGACTATAATCAGAGTCAGCAGAGTATTGACCTGGAGAAAACTGAGGTACTGGTTGCTGTTGTTGAAGATATTGTTGTTGAGAAACTGCGTTGTTGCCATTCTGCAGATGACTCGAAGAGTTGTTGCTGGTCATGTAAAGACCAGGGACAGACCGAGGTGGAGTCAACTGTTGATGCGGTAACAAGTTGTTTTGGGTCGGAGGAGTGGCGGGATAATTCAAAGATGGAATGTCAGTGAAGCCACCGGGCACAGTAGACGATTCTCTCTGCGAATGTTCGCGTAAAGACGGATGCGACCCTTGCTGTCTCATATAGTTATTACTGAAAGTCGCAGCAGGTGGTTTAGACATCTGGTATGCATCAGGTTCTCCTTGTTGTTGGTGCTGGTTCTGGTACCCTTGGGCGCTTTGGGCGCTTTGGGCGCTTTGGGCGCTTTGGGACGGGGAATTATACGGATTATGATTACCAAACATTAACGCGATTCGACAGTTTCAGATTCAATGTACGGTACGTAAACGCAGAGCACCAGCGTTCTCCTTGTCTTTTATTTTGATATATTGAGAGTCAATGTACTTTCGCGTCTTGCAAATGTGTGGACTGAAAAAAATGAGGCTACAATGCTGAATACTGAATGGATAATGATAAAAGCTTCAGGATATAATTTTGGCAATCTATCAGGACCAACAACCTCCTAATATTTCTAGCAGGTCTGTCTTTATCGGTTTCTCCGTATGAGTCGTGCCTTCGTGATTTGTACTTAGGAAGAAACGATCTGTAAGGATCACTGGGGTCAAATTTCAGAAAAAGACGAAGCTCTCGTGTCACAGAATACGATCAAAAGTTATAAACTTGGATTAAATCAATGTTACTATCTGCATTATACAATAGAGTGCAACTTTAGAAATGGAAGGGAAAAAATATGTAAGTTAAAAAATCGTACAAAGGCAATTTGTTGAACATTACGCTCAGAATTGCAAAGCTTGACCCTTTTGTTTCTTTTCACCACCCAATTCGAAGTGCTTACATCTTTTCAAAGTCAATTGAGCTCTGGTCTTGCAAGCAACACATTCCAATCTCAAGACGACCTTCTTGGTGGTCTTGGCTTTCTTGTGGAAAACAGGCTTAGTTTGACCACCGAAACCGGATTGTTTACGGTCATAACGTCTCTTACCTTGAGCAAACAAGGAAGCCTTACCAGCTTTGTATTGGGTAACCTTGTGTTGAGTGTGCTTACGACAGTTCTTACCCTTACAGTAGGTCTTTCTGGTCTTTGGAACGTTAACTATTCAAAAACAACAATGTTAGTAAATTTGATCTCATCTCCTGAGCTTTGGTCACGCCTTTATTTCATCGAACATGTATACGTCAACTTCCTCTTCGTCCTTATTGATGGCTCTGTTTAATACTCGTCCACGATCTCTTAAAACTATGTTCTCTTCTGCTCGCGTGTATAAGTTTATACAGCTTTCTCCTTCTAATCTTCTTCTTCTTCTTCCTCTTCTTCTTCTTGTCTTCCCTCTAACGCTTACACTTCTGACGCATACACTTGTCCTTCCTGAAACGTACCTGACTGTAATATTCCACAATTCTATGACATACCCATTGCGACTGATTGTTGTTGCTTGTTTGTAACTTCTAGTGAGTATATTGAAAAAGCCAACCTTCAGTAATATACAGCGCGCTTCAGAAGGACTTCAGTATCATTTTCGTCAAATTCCAACTGTCGTCCCCATGCAGCTGGTACACTGGTTTACTCCTCCAGTAGCAAGTCCTACTGGGGGCCCAGCGTAGGCGGTTGTCCAACACCAGCTCCCGCCTGCCAAGGAGTCCCTACTGCCGGCTACTGCCCAGCATGGCTTCATGTGGCCCCCAATCGGATAGAGAGAGGCATCCGCTCAGCATGCCAGTTGGACTTCCTCGCTTACCCGCGCAGAATCGTTGAGCGACGCGCAATAATTTGCATTTCCGAAACTTGAAGGTGTACAGGTTTTGATTCTTTGAAAAGATGTAAGGATGTATTGAATAGCAGTCTCTTAAAATGAATAGATAAAATAGAAAAAAAGGGTAGTAGCCGATAAAGATGAGGTTTTAAGAAACCGCGAAACCATTCATTTCAAAACGCGATTCAAGTAAGGCAGCAGTTACAAAAAGCTGACGGTTTTGCAACTGAAATCTAATCAAGAGCATGTTGTGTCTTTGAGCCGTTCCCTGGGTGCGAGCATTGTTGGCTGTTTCAGAAAGGGTAGTTTGAGATGGCGGCTAACGCGCGTTACTCACATTGTTTACGTTTGGGCGCGCCAGTATCAGACGAGTTTTAAGAGAGAAGATGCGAATAAAGTGATACCACTGCATTGAATATCCATCGGGGAGGTTGTCAGTGGTTGGAACTGGTAATATCAGAGAGGGCTAACGTTGAACTTGTAAATATCGGAAGATCTTGAAGTGCGTTACCCGCACTATTATACCCAATCGGGTAATTCTGTTGTTTTTTCACAAAACGTGTCACTGAAGGGCCTTCGTGACTGGAGAATGCGATACTATATACTTAAGAATACGGTATCAGTGGGTGGCAGTTCTTTGATGGGGCCATAGCTAGATTGCGTTGATTGACTAGAAAAAGCAGAATAGCAAAGTTGGGACCTTATGGCATACGGTGATTTTGCAGATATTTGTCTAAAGACACCACTGCCGTTATGTTCCGTGGTGAAATCATCGACTCACATGATTCTCTCGAATTCGACCAAAATTCATGATTTCAACCCGGGGAACATGAACGTTGGAATTTTACCCCGTTGTTATGCAAGATCAATCGATGTTGCAAATACTGTGATCTTTGGAATCGGTAATGCTTTCGTCAATATTGGTGCCTTGGTCGTCATTATGATCATCATATACAACATAAGACAAAAATACACTGCTATTGGCAGATCGGAATACCTTTACTTCTTCCAGCTGGCATTACTTCTGATCGCCTTTACTTTGGTGGTTAACACGGGAGCATCTCCACCGGGATCTGGTTCGTACCCATACTTTGTCGCAATTCAAATTGGTTTAGCTGGCGCATGTTGTTGGGCTTTACTGATAAATGGGTTTCTCGGATTCAACCTCTGGGAAGATGGTACCACGAAGTCGATGTTACTGGTACGTGGCTCTTCGTTCGTTGGATTCGTCGCAAATTTTCTAGCATCGATCTTAACATTTGAGGCCTGGATCGAGAGGGGCAAGATAGATCCCATGAATACGGTAGGGTTATTTACTATGGTCTATGTTGTAAATGCAATTGTATTGGGGGTCTATACAGTTTGTCAACTACTGGTATCCTTCTTTGTGGTTCGCAACCTGTGGGTAACAGGAGCAATCATGCTAGGCGTGTTCTTTTTCGTTGTGGGACAAATCATCGTTTTTGCTGTTTCTGATATTTTATGTCAAAAAGCAAACCATTACATCGATGGCTTATTTGTGGGAAGCCTTTGTAATCTATTCACTTTCATGATGGTGTACAAGATATGGGACATGACTACTGACGACGATCTAGAGTTCAGTGTCAGTGTCAGTAAAGAAGGCGATGTCGTTTATAGTAATGCATTAAAATAGATTAGTTCACGGTTGTCTTTTCATATTTTTTTTGACAGTAATGGAGGTGGGGAATGGGATAGTAGTAATATTCGCTAACTCTTGGATAATCTTTGCCTAGCCACTTCTAGCACTTCAGAATCCTCAACATAAACAACATTATCAGATGTTTCGTTTTGATTGAAAGGGTAGCAACATCGAAGGTTGGGGCAGATGACCATAGCGTAATTTTGTTGAATTAGACATTTCCTCAATGACTCGCCGCAGTCTGGGCATTTTTCAATAGAACTTTCCTCCCCAGTTTCTTGAGTGGTGATAGGCATTCTTTTCAGATCTTTATTCTGTTCATTATGGCTTTCTACAATTTGCGATGAGGTCAGCCCGATCTTCATTTTCGTCTTTTAATATTTTTTTCACTTCTTCCTATGCTATCAAAATCAAGTGGTATATCCCTTTGAAAATTTCCGTCTCGAGAAAAGTTTGAAAATTTAACAAATCAAGCTTAGTGCCCAATATAGTATGCCCAGAGTGGAATCAGATACATTTGTACGTTTGCAAAATGATCCATCGTGTATCAGAAACATATGTATCGTGGCCCATGTAGACCATGGCAAGACCTCTCTGTCGGATTCCCTACTGGCATCCAATGGAATAATATCACAGAGACTTGCAGGCAAAATTAGATACCTTGATTCTAGACCAGATGAACAACTACGTGGGATTACAATGGAATCTTCCGCCATTTCACTTTATTTCAGAGTTCTTCATAAACAGGATGACTCCCCTGAGCCATCGGTAAATGAACATCTGATTAACCTTATTGATTCTCCCGGCCATATTGATTTCTCAAGTGAAGTTAGCGCAGCTTCGAAGCTATGTGACGGTGCTGTTGTTTTGGTTGATGTAGTTGAAGGGGTTTGCTCACAGACTGTTACCGTCCTGAGACAATGTTGGACTGAAAAATTGAAGCCTGTTTTAGTGCTGAACAAGATAGATAGACTCATCACTGAGTTGAAGCTTACACCGCAGGAGGCTTATCTTCATTTGTCAAGAGTCATTGAGCAAGCAAACTCCATCATTGGTTCCTTTTTCGCTGGAGAGAGGCAACTGGATGATTATACTTGGAGGGAAGAACTTGAAGAGAACGCAAACGCTAAGTTTGTTGAAAGAGACGACTCTGGCATTTATTTCAGCCCAATTGATAACAACGTCATATTCGCGTCGGCAATCGATGGATGGGGCTTTAACATCAGTCAAATGGCCAAATTTTATGAACAAAAGCTAGGCGCTAAGAGGGAAAATCTACAGAAAGTGCTTTGGGGAGATTTTTTCCTCGATCCAAAAACAAAAAAAATAATCAATAACAAGGGATTAAAGAATAGGCCTCTGAAACCACTCTTTGTCTCCCTAATCTTGGAGAATATCTGGAAGATATACGAAAATGTCATCATGTCAAAAAACAATGAAATTATCGAAAAGATTACGAAAACACTTGATATTAGCATCTCGCCTCGCGACCTACGGTCGAAAGATGATAAGCAACTATTGAGGAAGATTATAGGCCAATGGCTGCCAGTAAGCACAGCGGTTCTATTGACTGTCATAGAGAAATTACCATCGCCTTTAGAGTCCCAGGGAGAGAGACTTGATACGATAATTTCAGGTGCTCCAAGTATCGAGAAAGTTGATGATGATCTTCTAGATGCTATGAGAAATTGTGACCGAAATGGCGATGTCAGTGCATACGTTTCCAAGATGTTGTCTATTCCAAGAGCGGAGTTACCAGTAGCCCTCGCTGACAATCCTCAGGACAAACAATTCGAAAGGAACGTAAGGGCAAGGGCTGAAGCTTTAAGGGCTGCTAAACAGGCTGAATTGGCTGATAAGGTGCGTAATATCACCTTAGGTGAATCTAAAAAGGTTGATGAACCGGATCTGTATAAGAGAGCCAAGGATACGGTACTTACTCCAGAAATAGAATCTTCTGAGCGCGGTAGTGATTTCAAAATAGTATCAGAGGCGGCGCCGAAGCTGGACCTAGGTTTTGATTATGAAATGGAAGATGATGATCAGACTGCCCTTCCAGAGTTCGTACCTTCTGTAGACCCGAATGACCCATTGAGCTCCATGTTCGAATATGAAGAAGAGAACCTTTTGGAAACTCCAGCGCCTGAAACTTCTTTATTGACTGAAGACCCCACCGAGATCTATGATGAGGAGGATGAAGTTATGATTGCGTTTGCCAGGATATACAGTGGCTCCCTCAAAATTGGTCAAGAAATATCTGTTTTGGGACCTAAGTACGACCCCGAGAATCCCGATGAGTACATACAGACGGCAACCATAACCAGTTTGTATCTATTCATGGGAAGGGAGCTTGTTCCACTAAAATCATGTCCGTCAGGGAATATTGTTGGCATTGGCGGTCTGGCTGGGAAGATCCTGAAAAATGGTACCTTGGTCGAGAGTGGAGTGAAAGGTATCAATTTGGCTGGAGTCAGTTTTCAGACTACTCCAATTGTTCGTGTCGCCATTGAGCCCGCTAATCCTATGGAAATGAACAAATTGGTCAGGGGCTTGAGGCTCTTAAACCATGCCGATCCTTGTGTGGAGACTTACGTTGAAGACAATGGGGAGCACATTCTGTGCACCGCTGGTGAATTGCACTTGGAAAGATGTATAAAAGACTTGCGGGAGAGATTTGCGGGAATTGAAGTAACCCACTCAGAGCCGGCTATTCCATACAGGGAGACGTTTCTCTGTGTTTCAGATATGAACCCTTCGAGAAACCCAGAGGGCAAGAGAGGTCTAGTTTCATTGATGTTAGGGCCCTACTTAGTGAATTTCAGGGCAGTACCGTTGCCTACCGCAGTTATCACCTTCCTGGAATCTCATCAAGCCGATATTAGATCCCTCCTCGAGACATCATCAGATCGCAAGCCTCATGAATCACCCAACAATGGGCCCTTTTTCAAGCAATTAAAGGAAACCCTAGCCCAGGTGAGAGATCGTTCAGATTTTGATGGCTGCGTAGATAAAATTGCAGCTTTTGGCCCCAAGAAAGTGGGTACCAATTTCCTTGTGTCCGAGAATGGATTGCTTGGGAGCTTTTTTTCTTCAGCTCCGGCAACTTTTGAATACTCAGATTCAATCATCAACGGTTTTCAGCTTGCTGTGAGTGAAGGACCACTGGCAAAAGAACCCGTAGAGGGAATGTGTATAATAGTGGAGAGTATCACGAAGGTGACGGAAGAAGATATTGCGAGAAATAAAGATTCTCAGTATCAGCGGGACATAGTGGATATATCGGGTAGGCTAATTACATCTACTCGTGACGCTATCCATGACGCATTTCTAGACTGGTCCCCGAGAATAATGTGGGCCATGTACTCCTGTGACATTCAGACATCGGTTGATGTTCTTGGGAAAGTTTATGCTGTTGTGCAGCAGAGACGGGGAAGAATTGCATCCGAGGAAATGAAAGAGGGCACTCCATTTTTCCAAATCGAGGCACGCATACCAGTAGTGGAAGCGTTTGGATTCAGCGAAGATATACGAAAGAAAACGTCTGGGGCTGCGCAACCACAACTTGTATTTGCCGGTTTCGAATGCATTGATTTGGATCCATTTTGGGTTCCTACAACAGAGGAAGAATTAGAGGAACTTGGCGATACTGCCGACAAAGAGAATATTGCTCGTAAACATATGAATGCGGTCAGAAGACGCAAGGGCCTTTTCGTGAATGAGAAGATTATTGAGAACGCTGAAAAACAGAGAACCTTAAAAAGAAACTAGGTCTTCGAAAGTATGTGTTTTACTTAGAACGGAAACGGTTCTTTGCGCCTTAAGAATAATGGTGTGCAATGAGCGAACCCATTTTATCAAGTATGGTTTTTTAGGGTGATACTGGCCCAAAGGAGCGATCGGGAAGGACAGAATAGAGCAGAACAATGTCGATCCGAAGCTGGGACTTGAGCAGCTTATCTGACCTAGGATCTCCATGGGGGCTTTGAAATGTGTGTCAAAATTTACACAGCATTCTGCGCTTTCGTTTTATTTTTCCATCCAGATACTCTCTAAACTTGGTAAGTCAGGGCAGGGAACTTTCGTTTGACGCGCCTCTGAGTTGTTTCCAAACGAGCCCTATGTAGTATCATAGCATTGATCATACTTGATGATTTAAGTGTTGGTAGGTTATGTAGCAAAGACGAAGAAAGGTTACTAAGCTAGTGAATAAGTACTATTGTTAATTAAACCATAACGACAGGGTAACCTATCGCTTACCATGCAATACATGATAATTGAAAAATGATGAGCTCAAGACAGTGCAATAGTCGACAAATGCGATGTCTGCAGTATACTTGATTGCAGATTTGTCTCATCGAAGGCGCCTTCTTTTATCTACTTTACTTGGATAATGCCTTCCTCGAACAACGAGGAGAAGTTGTCCTTCGAGGTGACTAACGATGGGTCAATGTCAGTCGACATGATGATGCAGCAAGGAATGCAAGCTCTTTCCAAGATTTTAACGGATCAACTCCAAGAATCTGGTGGAGTTTCGAAGTATCAGCGTGCGATACAAGATTTATTAGGCGAGGAAAGCCAATCGTCGGGCAGAAACCTTGTCAAGAAGTTGCAAGATAGTGATCCGCTCCAGTCAGACGGTTTGTCACATAAGACCAACCATACAGCTGTTAATTTTAGCAGCGAGAATCTGAATGACGTGATTTCGGACCCTGAGCTACATCTTGACGCTGAGGAAGGTGAGATAATCTTTGATTATGGAACACAAGAACTAACCGGCTCGCCAAACAAGATTGGGGAACACATCACACAGATGTTGGAATCTGTGCTACCTAATGGCATTCAAAATGGCGCCCAAGGCCGACTGCATGCTGTCGTGAATGGAGACGAACTCAAAATAACAGAGGACTCCTTCATCGACTTGCAAGAAGCTATGACAAGTCTACGACATATACAGACTGTAAAGCAGCGACAGCAACCAGTGAAAAGTAGCGTCGAAGGGCTGAAGGCTATTGATGAGAGTGGAACTGATGAAAGCATCACCAAAGAAGAATTAAGTCAAAGACAAGGGGGCCCTTCTTCTAAGAAGACCGTATCGCAGCATAATACAGAAGCTAAGGAAGCTAGCAGTTTTGGCTACGAATACCCTCTATCAACCAGGAGAGCCCCAAACTTTACAGCCTTGATAAACGAGCGAAGGCCATTGTGTCTTTTCTGTGAGTACTACATGGTCTTTGGAGAACCGCCAATAAACATGATCAAATGGTACAACAAAACACATGATTATGACAAGCTACCGGGACATACTGATAAAGAACAACAGAAGAATCGACGTAAGAGGAGTCGTTAGTTTGCGGTGTTGTAGTTCAGTGCTTACTTTTTCACCGCTTGCTGGCTTTGTTTGTTTACATTTCGCGGCGCGCGTCAAGTTAACGAGAACTTCGAGCGTGAAAAAAACGGGAATCTCATACGGTCCACGCTACCAAGCGCTAGCTATATTGTTGTTGTAGGGATGGGGGACCCAACAAGAGTTTTACGAACTTTTACGAAGTGCACAGTAATTTTAATGCGATTTAACTTGCTAACCAGCAGCTTCAATGTTTACATACCATCAATGCTGGTTCTACGTTAGCATTCTACGTTGCAATTCTCTATCATATCACAACAACAGTTAGCTCCTGGTACCAAAAGCACAGCCAAGCCATTTTTATCACTTGGTGTTTATCCAGATGGCTGAGAGGTATAAAAGGATGGTCAGTTTCATGATAGGTTTGGTCATTCTCTTTGACTTATGCTTTCTGTTGCCAGTCAATCAACTCTCAAAATATCAAAGATTCTACTTTTAACAGCCCACAGTCATTCTTTATCTTCGCGTACACACAAGACAGCATAACTGATCAAGATTCAAGCTTATCCCCCAACTACTGACATTCTTTAGAAATTAACTCAACTAGATCCCTCTAGCTAACTCAAGTCCTTCCTTTATTATCCTTATCGGTTATCCACTTACCCAAGTCATTCCCTTATACAAAAAGTTTGAATTACCGAACAATATCAAATGAAATTCCAACTAAAAACTCTCTTTACAAGTATCGCCCTATTAGCGGCAACAGTTAAATCAGATGATGCCGTCAGACTTTTCACCTCCGATGGCGTAGTCTACAGTTATGCTGTCATAACAAGTACAATTGCACCTCCCAGTGTGCGCGTCGAAACTCATTATTACACAACCACTCGCGTAAGAGAAATCACATTGGCCAATTCCAGAGTAGAGACTACAACGGAAAAAGTCATCTCAGCCTCTGAAACAACATCAACAGCAGAGAGCTCTTCTACAACTTCTGCATCTACATCGGTGACCCAAGGCCCAACGTCAAGAGGTTTCTCAACTTTACAGCCAGCGTCGGCAGTGTCTCTGACGAGCAGTACCGGAAGCCCATCCTCATCCTCGTCTGTGGAATCGTCGTATTCCTCGTCTGTGCAGACTTTCAGTTCGTCCTCTCTAACGGGTTCGAAGGCTCTTTCTTCCTCTTACTCAACATCTTCCTCTTCGTCAGGTATCACTTCTACATCAGTCACATCATCCAGTACAACGCCATCTACTACACCTTCATCTACAACAACTAGCCTAGACAGCTCTATCACACCTTATTCAACTGCTACAGGCTCTGATGGTACCTGTTCAGTGTATTATGATGATGGCGACTACTATAGCACAGTGTACTTGACCGAACCCAATCAATCAGTGGATGCGGCAACAACCATCACCAGCACGATGTTGATTTACGAAACAATGACTCTTATTTAGTGAACATCGCAGTTATTTCTGTGTTTTTGTCAAGAGAAATTGTGGGTTTTGGTATTTTTTTTATTAGTGTCATTTTAGTGTTTTATGTCTTAAGTGTTTGTATCTATAAAAACAGTTCAACAAATTAAGTGAAAAGCAAAGAGTTTGTAATTAGATAGCAACTGGTGAAAAAACCGAGGGCAGCAACGGAACACCTCCACTTCGCTTGTCTTTTCTGCTCTCAAAGTCATGCAAAACCATACACATACAAGCCAACGTTTGTGTCTCCAAAGGAATATCCATGAGTCCTGTTGAGGATAAACCATGAGCACGATTGGTCTCGCCTATTTTAAAATCAGCGAGTCTTATTGTACGTTTCTTTGGAATCATTGTGGAGCACTCATCAGAGTATGTAGCCCAAATGGGCAAACGCCCTGAAGATCTACCTCTGTGATTTCTAGCATATTCTTCGTATTCCTCCAGTCTGGACTGATCCATGCGTGATGCCATACCATCATCAAGTACTAGAAGTCTAAAGCTTCCCGTTCCAAAGGGTGAGGCAAATCCGGTGGTGCCATACCATCGGAGGTTCAACCCAAGTAGTTTGGTATCGGTGTCACGCCTTTGAACGTAGTTTGCCATTGTTGCTGTTTCTGGTGCTTTCTCGTCAGAGTTGGCAGCATGGAATATGAATCTGTGCTCGACACGGCTATAGGTGAACATCATTTCCTGGTAAACACAGCAAAACAAATACTTGAAAAGCATTACTGAGCCATCCTGCGAAATGAGTTCCCCGTCCACCGGTGGTTTCTCTGTCTCCGAGTCGATAAGCAAATATTTGTATATTCTCATTATGGGAGCATGGCGATTGAAGATTGTCTTGACAACTCCTCCGGATATAGCATGAAATAGAGGTATTCCCAATCCTTCGTCTCGATCCAGCACATCAAATTTCCTCTTGTTATCGAGAAATCTCTTGAAGGAAATTTCACTAGGGAAGCAGAAGAACCCTTTGGTTAAGAGTACGTAAGCCAAGGGCATAGTTCGCTCAGCATTGAAAGATGGGCATCTGTTTACATATCCCTGCCTTTGGAAGTCTCCGATCGTTGAGCTTTCCGAAGCGATAGTATTCAAAGTTATGCTATCTGATATATCCTCATTTTGACGTTCACAGACTGTTTGTTGGTCGTCGTTATCTATGTTTCCTTGAGATACTTGCTGATCTCCGATTCCCTGAGCTCCTATACGCTGATGACCAATTAAGTTCCTAACTCTATTCATTAGAATGTACGTCAGTATTCTAGAGACAACTTCGGATGGTCTTTTAGCTATCGAGGGGCTGTTATTTTTAGGTTTATGAAGGTTGAAGTTTTCGCAGATGCAGGGATGCCCAAAGTTAAATGACAAAGCGGCGATGATCAGCGTAAACTAATGCACTTCAGGAAATCAGAGAGTGGACGGGAACCGCAGTCTAAGCCTATAGTGTACGAAAAGATGAATTCTTGAAGAGCCAACACTGCTATGACAAAGTTGTGTTGATCGCTCAGTCCATATTAGAGAGCCTTGCGAATATCGCCAATATTAGAGAGTTGTCAAAAACCCATTGTGCGAGGTGACGAAACAGAAATTTAAGTGGCCAAGAAACGTAGCAGCTTGTATCCCTCTTCGGTACGTCGAACGTCCCAGCCGATGATAGATTGACGTCCCAGCCGATAATAGATTTAATGTAAGTGGTAAGGTATGCTACCAGTTGTCCGATTTACTAAGGAGGTGGCGATGTAAACACCAACACGGTCAGTCTAGAACCATGGGTTGTTTCCTCTGCGAGAGACTGTCATTTTACTGTATGATAGGTGACCTCTGCAGTTTGCTCTCACTGATGAGGGTTGATTGTTCATCCTCGCCGGTTCCACAATGCCCTACATAGGACACGGGGTAAGATATTAGTCTTGAGGTAATTTAAAGTACTGGAATACAACTCTTGAGTGCCCGCTGGAGCGAGAAGACTTTGCAAACACCAAATCTTTCGTCAATTGATTCGATTCCTGTCAGACCCATTCCGAGTCGTGCGATTTACGTAAACGCGAAGAGGTCGAAATAAACTCAAGATTCAAAATAAACAACTCTAAACAATCGGCAAGAGCGGAGAATAACTAGGATTTACTAAAGGAGTTGTGACTCAAGTTACCGGATAATAGTGATGGGACTTGATCAGGAAGCTATCAAGAAACGGTTCTCTCAGATTGAACTTGATATAAGCAATATGAATCGGATGATCGACGATAACTTGCAGATAAACGAGGTTGGAAATCCCATAGACAAGAGCGAGGAAACAAAAACAGAAACGCCAGACACTGTTCTGTCTCCCAAGAAATTGTCAGAAATGACAGCAGAAGCTGCAGATACTTTTGTCAAGAAGGCAGAGCAAGAGCTTTCATCGCGCAAAGAAGAACAAGATGAGAGTATAGATTACGGCGACGAAAAGCTGGAAGAGAAGGCTTTGGTTGGAGAAACCGCGAAAGAACCATTGCAAAACAACGAAGAGGCGGGAAGTGTGGCCAATAGCAGTATTGGAGTCAAGTTGGAGGAAACAAAGGTCGTGGAAAGAGTAGTAGAAATGGTTACCGCTTCGGTGGTTCTACCAGTTGAATCTCAAACCGACACTAGGAAAAAAGACGTAGATACCTCCGAGCATGCTATTGATCAGACAACGGACACGTCTGAGGATTTCACAGCCGGAAATGTGACTACGGCGATCTCTTCAAATTCATCATTCTCGTCTCCTGTAGAGCCTGTAACTCCCATCTTTCTGCCCAAGAACAACTCAGAAGCAAAAGAATCAAAGGAAGTCGATCCAAGCAAGACTGCCTTGCGACGCCCTACAAATCCCTTCCGTGTGGTCTCGGTAGGTACGGCTCATTCCGAAAGTAAGTCTGCGAGAGAGAAGACCAATGATCCAAAAACAACGGAGATCGATGGCGCAATGAAATTTCAAAAGAGATTGGACTATCTAACGAAAAAATGTCTCAAGTTGCAGAAAGAGATCAACTACTTGAATGATATGAACTATCAAAACAACCTATCCATTGAGGACGGCCGCAAGCTTTCGAACGCCATCGAGAAACTGCAAGAGTACCTTGACAGCAAGACAAAGGAGAAATATGACCTTGGTGTATTGCTAAGTAGACAGCTAAGAAAGGAGATTGATCGTGGTGAAAACGGCCAGTTCTGGATAGGTACAAAATGACGAGACGGGAAAACGGAACAAGATCTTCGGCCTATAGAGGCTTTTAGTGGAAGGGATTTCGCTTAACAGCTCTAGATTATCTACATATGCATAGATGTTTGTAAAACTAAACTCAAATGGGAAAGTGCTGCTCAACATAGCCAAATTTTTGAGATAGAAACGGTATAGTCTTTGGTAATATTAAGTTACCCGGCTCTAGGAAGAAAGTCATTAAAGCTCAATTTGAAAAGTTTTCCGACTTATAATGAATAAAGCACACACGCTTAGTAAACAGAAGAGGGTCAAAGTGCGGTCAGCTTCAAGCTTTTCAACTAGTACATATGTCTCGTGAAGGTTTTCAAATCCCTACCAATTTGGATGTTGCTGCCGCTGGTACCTCGCAAGCTAGATCGGCTACTCTAAAATACATCTGTGCAGAGTGTTCCAGCAAGCTATCATTGTCAAGGACTGATCCCGTTAGGTGCAAGAACTGTGGCCACAGAATTTTGCTGAAGGCAAGAACCAAAAGAATGGTTCAATTTGAAGCAAGGTGAAAGCTAACTAGTCCGCAACTGTGGTGTAATATACAAAAATTGGTCCTTAATACATGATTTGGAATGGCGCAAGGGTGCGATCGCCTTCTTAGTTTATGATAGTCATATAGATGTAACATATTTATCGCCTCTTTCCTATTTTCCCTTGTCATCGTCTGATGCAGATGACCATTGCTCTGGCGGGGAGTACGCCATCATTTTGCGTCTAATGGCATGACAATTGCGATTGAGGATCTAACTTAATGAAGTTGTTTCGATTATTTTTCAAAGGAGAAGGATTAGTCTCTCATGCGGAGCTTGAACCTGGGCTAAAGTGTTAGCGCCTCATGTGCCAGCGTTTCAGAGCATTATCCGATGTATTACGTGCCGGGACTACTTCGGTTTGGCTTCAAAGGCAGCATATAACGATGTTTTTATCTGCAACTCATCGGATCTCTGTTTCCCCAGTGTTTTTTTGTCAGTCTGATATGAATTATTAGCATGCGGTTTCAAGAAAGCGAACATGAGATTCATCATCAGACACGTTATAGGAGGATCAGCTCTAAACGCTGATAAAGGTCAACAGGAGGCCCTTGGTAGCATTTGCGATAGGTCCGGTTGAAGTGCTTCTCACAGGTAACAGATAATAGTATTGGTTTATGGCGTCGACCAATAAAGGAAATAGCATATCTTCCTCTCGAAGTGTCTCGACGTTTGATCTGGAGCCAAATCCATTTGAGCAGAGCTTTGCATCTACAAAGAAAGCGCAATCGCCGCCAAATGCCCAACATCAGCAATCACAGGATCATAGACAGAAACCAACTCCGAGTCACTCGCATGGTGGGAGTGGTGATAGAAGCTCAAATTTGACCATCTCAGAGATCACCTCAAATGAAACTACAAGCTCTCGAAATCGAAATTCCGATCACAACGAACAGAGAAGGGCTTCTTCTCTGATCTATGGTTCACAAAGGCCAACTATAAGTTCTCCACCTTTGCTCACGCCCGGTGGATCTAAACGATTACCACCCATATTACTATCTCCCACATTTGTTCACCAAGCAACGAAAGGAGCTATGCCTGGGATGTCAGGATCCACTCAGATTTCCTCACTGCTACCCAATTCTTCCGTTCCATTAATCACAGAGAGCCCCAAGAATAATTTACCTAACCTCAATATCGGTGGCAATGCTATCTCGGCCACTGAGAGCCAGAAGGCACCGTTCTCATTAAACCTTTCCAAAAGTGGGCTTACCCCAAATGAATCAAACTTAAGGACAGGGCTTACACCAAATATATTCACTCCGACTAATACACTTCCTTCTGCACACTACCCATACACTTCGCTGCCTCCCTTCACTGGCCTAAAGAGTGACAATAATCTTCATGATGATGCCAATGCCCCCTTCAAGCATGTTCCTACCAATAACAATATAGGTATGGGGTTAGTGAGTAACGATGTTGGCAACAGTGTCGCCTCCCCGTCTTTCACACCGGGTCTGGGATCTTTACTTAGCTTTTCACCGACGCAGACGCCATCAAGGCCTTTAAACCAAGCGCCAAGAGCTGCAGCTACAGTAACTAATAATTGTAGCAGCCAAGGTGATCTAACGACCCAGAAGGATCCTAATGCTCTTCCAAAAATCAAGCCGAAGAATTACGTCGTTGATCCTATTACATCTTCCACCAGGAGCCAGCAGAGAAAATCGTCGAGTTCAACTTCTCCTCCAAGAAATCTCATTCGTAAGAAGAGGAAATCTAGCACTGCAAGCAAAGGTACTAAGAGTAGCAAGAGTAGCCAAAAGAGTACACCTAACTCGACAGACGGAAAATCTTCTGTTAAGAAAGAGGCGACTGATAATCTTGACAAGGACAGTGATGATGATCAAGGACGTAAGCGTCGAGAGTTTCTTGAGAGAAATCGGGTGGCAGCTTCAAAGTTTCGGAAACGTAAAAAAGCATATATCAAGAGATTAGAAATGGACTTGAAGTTCTACGAGTCCGAGTACGACGATTTGTCCAATGCTATGAACAAATTATGTGGTATCGTTGACGGCTCAGTGGCGCCTGTAACATCTAATTCATTTGTTGGAATGCTTGAAACTGCAATCTCGAAAAACGACGGTCCATCATCACTGGCCATACTAGCGCACATCAAGCAAGTCTTAAGTGATACCAGATATATTCAACGCAACGGTAGAAACCCCCGTCGTGAAATTGTTTATCCGCAAGACTCGGATGAAGAGGATAGCAGACAGCGCTCCGACAGAGACAGTTCGAATGATCCAAGAAGCCGGAATGGTAGCCTTGCGGGTCTAACATCTGCAGCACAGTCCACAAAGAGCCCCAATGATTGCATATCGGGTCCCATTGCTACCTCTCTTATCCCCAATGGAGGGCCAAAATCGGGAAGCTCAGGCTCTATTGTTTCAGTCGGTACCGAAAATACAACAAATGTTCCTAGTCTCAAGAGTGAAGCTTCGTCGCCAGCAGCACTGCCCATCTCCTTAACGGAAGTCAAGGGCCAGGCCACTGTACAACCGGTTGCCAGCGCTGTCGGAACTATAAGCTCATTGCCCCACGTCATAAACGGCCGGCAAGTGATACCTTTGACCGACGTCAATTCGAAAACAAACACCAACTCGAACTCCATGTCAGAGATTAGGCAAAGCTCTTTGGTGAATTTAGCATCAGGCATCGTCAGTCAGGATCCTCTAATATCTAAGTACCCGAATTCGGATTAAGCCAAGACAATGCTTCTCGTCTTCTGAAAGAGTTGTGCATTGTGATATGAAGCTAGCGGCCGCTCGGCTAATAATTACCTAGATAGCTCTCTTTACATAAATAAGAAGTCTTCAGACCCGGAGGTCCACATAGAAACGGGATGGCTGAGTATGCTGGGGCCAGAGCCAATCCCAGCTCTGTCATTTGGTCCCAGTTCGAGCGAGGATCTCACGGTTCCCAAAGCATGCACTACATTGCATACTTAAATAGGAGCAACAACTCCTGCTAGGACTAAGCAGAATCTACTTGAGTCAGGCCCCCTGGTAAAGCGTAAGGTTACGAGACTCAGTAAGGGAATAGTAGACTTATGCTTGTATTCATACATCATTACAAGCTGGGTAACAAGCCCGATTTCGGTCGTCTATTCACGTGCGGCCCATGTCGAGTATTGTCCTCGGCGAATTATAAAGTTTGGAATCTTATCAATTGGTAATCCGATTGCAAGTCTGCTGGAGTTCAATTAGGTTCAGTTAAACTGGTGAATCATGAGTTACGCTTATTTGAAATCTGCTAGGAAAGTCATCTGCATAGGTCGTAATTTCGCAGCTCATATTAAGGAATTGAACAATGCGACCCCCAAGCAACCGTTCTTCTTTCTAAAGCCTACCTCGAGTATCATCACGCCAATTGATGCTGCGCATACACGTAAAGCTTTGCCACAGAACTCGAGTTATCATGGCTTAAGTGATGACGGCACAAACCCCTCTCCGATTTACGTACCTAATGGTGTTGTGGTTCATCATGAGATTGAATTGGCATTGGTAATGGACAAGTACATTTCTAACGCAGAGTCTGATGATTTTCAACCCAAGGATGTTTATGACGCTATAAGTGGAGTTTCCCTTGCGCTAGACTTGACTGCCCGGAACGTTCAAGACGAGGCTAAGAGGAAGGGTCTACCTTGGTCAATCGGAAAAGGATTCGATACATTTTTGCCCATTTCCCATTTCATACCTAAAGAGCAATTCATCAAGGATAGGGACAATTTACAAGACGCCTTTAGATTGACTTGTGCAGTGAATGGAGCCACAAGGCAAGATGGCACGACCGATTTGATGTTGAATCCTCTGCATAAAATCATCCAACATATCTCTACCATGATCTCTCTGGAACCAGGTGACATCATTCTGACTGGTACTCCCGCAGGTGTAGGTGAGTTGCATCCTGGTGATGAAATCAAATCTAGTTTGTACTATCACGACAGTATGTTAGTTGAGATGAGCTTTGGCTGTGAACAACGTCCTGGTCCTTATGTCTACAGGGAAACCTGATTGTGACTGTGTAATAAAATTGTCTATGCGTCTATCTTCTATACATTTATTCTTATCATACCATGATTATTCTAGGCTCTTGCGTTACTTTGAACTGTCTAATCTTTACACCCCCATCTTTTAGGACTCTAAAACTAGCCTCGTCCATACGGTAAGTTTGGCTATAAACAACCTCAGTGATCCCCGTTTGCACGATCTTCACCGAGCATGTCAGACACGGGCAAGTATCACAATACAGCACGCCACTGGTTCCTACTCGATCTCTACCTGCCTCCAACAGTGCATTCTCTTCTGCGTGGAGACATAAACAGGTGTGCAGAGCGTGTGAATCACCACCGTTACAACGTGGGCAGCCACCGTTAAAACAATTTGTCAAGTGACGTGGAGTCCCATTGTACCCCGTGGCAATAACTCTATGATCTCTAACGATTACACACCCCACTTTACGTTTCATACAGTTCGAACGAGATGCCGCTAGCGTCGCTAACTTCATAAAGTAGGAGTCCCAGTCTGGTCTCAGAGGTGGAACGATTTCATTCAAAGCCTTTGAATCTTGCAGATCTCGTATTTGTTCCCCTATAACTTCTGCCATCCTCGCCTTTATGACCCCGATATCCTTATTGAGGATTTTGAACTTCAAATGAGATCGTTCACGCATTTCGATCGATTCACTTTCAAAATCGTGGACATCCAACAATGTCAAAAACTCTTCTAACGGTGCCACACTCTGGCTTAACTTATATCTCAGACCTACTGATGCATCTAGGGAGAAATGAACGAAAAAAGGACGTTTCTCCAACGTTTCGAGCAATGATAGCTTCTCGCAATGAACCACCATATTTCTGGTATAGTTTCTTGTGGCATAATTCATCAGCTCTTCCTCATCCTGCACATTGTTAAGATGCTCAAACCCATAAGTTTCCACCAGTATCTGCACGGTGAGCTCAATGCCACTATATCTCGTACCGCTAACACCTATCAACATAATATATTACTCATATAGCTAACAGAGCTTTGCCTGAACTTACAATGGACTGACTCTTGAGTAGGTTCACAGTCCAACGTCCTAACGCGATACAAAACAGCCACTGAGTTACCCGTCTAGATCAGCTCTAAAAGCCATCTTGGATGATCTTTACATCAAGTTGCTATTCAAAGCATTGGTTTGGCCAAAGTCTCCTTACCTTCGCAAACCTCAGATTGTGATTCTCTTTTGTTGAGCATCGTCGTTGCCTATCTACGTAGTTTCTGTTTGAAATCCTTTTACGGATCTTTCTAATGAAGTATAAAAACTATGAACAAAATTCGAAGTCAGCCCCATCTCATCTGCCTCCATTTTGTTATTCGACCTAGTCCGCATCTTTATTACTTTCATCTTTTGATGAATAATAGCGATTGTTTGGCAGATTGTTTCTGGCATGGGCGGCTAAAACAATCAGTATTAGATATAAAGCACGATTACCTCATGCGTAAGCTAGCCCAGTGGCTAAGAAATAGGCCAGCTATTTTTGACTTTAATCATTGTCCTATTTTACTACATAGATACCAACAAGAACAAGATTGGGCGGGCGATGATTACAGTCTCTCCCGACTGTCCGAGCCTCCCCTATGGACTCAAGCTACAGGATCGAACATCAGTTTGTTAAATACTGCTGGATTATCCAGCTCAATGTTACTGCTGATAACTAGTTTGGGTATTGTGGAATGTCATTTAATGAATGAACAAATTACATCGCAGTTCTTCAATTTCAGAACGCGAAAGGCTTTTTCGCGAAGCCCTGTGTCTTTGTACTAGGGCTTGTCAAATTCTCTTCCAATAAACTTCACATGTAAACAGGTTTCTGGACAAAACAAGCGCAACAGGATTGTTTTGTCGTCTGAACTCGTTTCGATTGTCATTTGAGCATCGGAAACTTGAGGTTGTTCGTCTGTATACTGGGATTGGTCAATTCAGCGAAACAATGATACCTGTTGGGAAAGCTATCACTCAGGGTAGGACCATCATCACGATGCCAGTGGGAAGGTTGGCTACTAAGATGCAATTCCGTAATAGAACCGCAACATTGTGGAATAAAAACTTCTCCAGCGGGGGTCTGGTGTCTCAGAAACACAGGTCTGATGGAATTGTCAAACGCGCAAACGGCCATCAAGGAAAAGTTTTGGCGCAAAGGTCCGCTATCAAATGGGTAGTTTTGACTGGTGTCACTATTGCATTGGGTACATTCATCTTGAGCTCTCAAAATGGGAAATGGGACGAAGAGGATAACGAAGAAGTAGAAGGTCGCAAAAGGAAACCGAGGATCAAGATCTTCGATAACAACTGGCTCTTTTTCTGTTACTCGACCCTTCCATTGAATGCTCTTTCTCGGCTTTGGGGCCAAGTAAACTCCATCAACTTACCCGTCTGGATTAGGCCCTGGGGCTACAAATGCTACTCGTACTTGTTTGGCGTCAATTTGAATGAGATGGCAGATCCTAATTTGGAGCACTACGCAAATCTGTCCGAATTTTTCTATCGTGAAATTAAACCCAATACAAGACCAATTGCTCCTGGTGAGAATGTAATAGTCTGCCCAAGTGATGGTAAAATACTGCAAATTGGTGTTATTGATTCGGAGAGTGGCGAAATCGAACAAGTTAAGGGACTTACTTACTCGATAAAGGATTTTCTGGGAACCCACTCACACCCAGCAATGTCTAGAAGTGAATCTGAACTAGATTTGAATTCAGATGAAGAGAAACACAAAGAATTTGCTAAGCAACATAATTTCAAAATTTTCGATGACAGCGGTAATGAATCAGATCACTACATTAAGGTCAAGAAAGAAGGAGATAAAGTTGTCGATGAGTCAAAACCAACAATCTCCAAAAGTATGAGGCTTTTAAGTGAACTGTCCTTCAACTCAACTTCTTATCACATGCCATACAACGAACCAAATGATACACAACTTTTCTTCGCCGTCATATATCTGGCCCCTGGTGACTACCACCATTACCACTCTCCAATAGACTGGGTCTGCAAGATCCGTCGTCATTTTCCTGGTGACCTTTTCTCAGTAGCGCCCTACTTTCAACGTAACTTTCCTAACCTTTTTGTATTGAATGAACGTGTTGCACTATTGGGCCACTGGAAACATGGCTTTTTCAGTATGACTGCTGTTGGTGCTACAAATGTCGGATCCATAAAGTTGAGTTTCGATAAAGACCTAGTCACAAATGTGAAGAGGAATAAGCATAATGAACCACATTCCTGCTACGAAGCAACCTATCAAAATGCAAGCAAAATTCTTGGTGGTATGCCTTTAATTAAGGGTGACGAAATGGGAGGCTTTATGTTGGGAAGTACCGTGGTCTTATGTTTTGAAGCACCAAGAACATTTAAATACAAGATCAAGGTTGGTGATAAGGTAAAATTGGGTCAAGAGTTGGGAGCTGTCGAATAGTATGTTGCCTGTTTTTTCTATTTACTCAGGAAGTTCTTTACCACCGCTTGCATATAGGTAGTTTACATAATCCAAATGACAAAGAATCGCATTTTTTATACGTTTTGCTTCCTTCTCCACATCTCTAATTGGTAGTCAATTACGTCGTCATTGTGCGCATCGGAGCATAACATATCCAGATCGTATCCATATATGCCTCTCTCCAAGTAAAACTCTTTGTGTGCTGCCATCTTTAGTTCCATCATAGTGGTGTCGTTTAGGTCCCACTCAGCTGAAAGTTCGATGGGCGAAATTCGACGACTGGCGAACTCAAAATTATTCTGTAAGGAATTGTCCATCTTGTCTACTTTTGCCCTCAAAGCATTTCGCACATCCTGGGGATCTTGAAACTTGGATATTATTTGCTGCTCGTCGACATTGTTCTTACTTCGAGGGTGAATATAAAGAATGGTGCCGTTCTTAAAAAAGTCCGAAGCCTGAAGGTTCTTACCAAACTGAATTTCTAAAGGATAAAAGCCAGCAGCGTTGACTCTCAGACTTTTAATCTTCCTCACGTCCGGTAGCAAGCAAGGTGCTGTCATCATCCTCGTCTCGTCGAACGAATCACTTGTGCTCGTAGTCATCTCAAAAGGCACATTGCTGATGGAAGCTTCTGTGGTTGCGTCTTTTATTATGAGACATCTAGGTTCTACCGCCATGCTCCAGAAGTGCTTAGTTTCTTGTAATGAACAGTTTGAAATATACGTCGGCAAAGATGTGATTATAAGGTATGAGATGCTTTCCAAATTAGACGTCTTTAGAGCATATTGACCAGATCCTAGAAACAAAAATCCCAAGGCCATGTTGGTTGCTAAAAATTTGCCATAGTGATTCTCTTCATCGATATGAGTGTTCACTTCATCTGTAACATCAATAAAAGCCTGAGCCTCTTCGTTAAGCCCATCCAATGATACGCGAGGGGCGGGATCATCTAATGTTGTAGCAAGATCTTCCTCTTCTTCTTCTTCTTCTTCTTCTTCTTCTTCTTCTTCCTCTTGCTCCTCTTGCTCCTCTTGCTCCTCTTGCTCCTCTTGTTTCCCTACTTCCTCCTGTTCATCTACTTCTTCCTGCTCCTCTACTGCCAAGCCGACGTCTGATCCGTCAAAGGTACCATGTTCCCCCTTCATGGATTTGTGACGAGAAGCTTTTTTTCTGAAGAGACCAGAGTATCTTCCCAATACAACTTCATGAAGATATCTGACGCGTCGAAAAACTGCCAGATCCCCGGTACCACACATTATCATACTCACAGAAACCAATATTACATTTATCAAAACGTTTATTCCAACAATTGTTAGTCTAAAATCGAGTCTCTCATCACCCGGATACTGGTAAAGAGGTAGAAATCTGTCAACGAGGGACAATAATGCGTCACGTAAATCCATGTTTGCCGTTGAAGCATACTTGATACCCATCGCAAGCACTCGTCCTGCCATGGTGTAGTAAACAGGCAAGTTATCCGTGGTGATACCGACTTCGATGTACGGTTCTAAATCTTCCAAAATAAACGACATAGTATTTCCTGTGCTATTCCACAGTATCATATGATACGCCCACTCTCTGTACATGAATAAATCTGGGCGACAGCTCGGTGTTGGTAGCCTGAAATCGGGCTTTATCGTATCCGCAATGTTCCTGTTGTTCGTCTTGAGAAAAATTAGCATTAATGCAATGACTGCACTAGCCTGAGAGTTTTCTGGAATCCAATCTTGCTCTACGTCGTGATTTTCGGCAATAATTTGTAGTAATCCATTTATAATCCTTTCATCAGGCCCCACTCCGGCTATTGGGGGCATCTCCACCGACTCTTCCTGATCCTCATATTTATTGAAACCATTATTCGCATTTGTGCTCCCAGCACCTAGATTAATGAGTCCTAAAGCGATCCCTGTAGCAAGCCTGTAACCTTCGTCACTGACGGGTTCTTCGTTGACGATAATGAAAGAGGTAAACTGGGAAAATAGAACGTCGCTCATTTTCCTGTGCTGCGACTTCTGATAAAGTAATCCCATTCCGACCAGTACAGCTGTCTGAACCTTTAGGTTTATGTTCAGGTCACTTGATCCAGGAGGTAAGAAGGCAACGGTGTGCACACTCAGTACTTTGGTCAGCTTCAAATCCATACTTCCTCTCATGCTTGCGCTCATGCCGAGAAGCAGCCCGATGCTAACGTGGGTCTTCTTCGGACTCAAGTAATTATAAACGTGCCATTCTTCTAGCCCAGTCAAGTGTCCATTGAGACCAAGGCCCAACAAGAAACCGCCGTGTTGGGCATCCAATTCCTTTGGTTTGCTAAAGGCGATCCAACTACCATTGATACCTTTAGCCTTTCTTGAAATCCGAAGGCCTGAGCTAACACCCCCATGGAACTCGCCCCATGCAAGCATTTCCTTGTTAAAGTCTGCTATTTGCATTGATATTTTGGTGTCATCTGGGAACAGATATGTAAAGTTCAATTGTGGTCTCATCCATTTTTGTGTGGCTAGCGGTTTCTCGGTAGCAAATGCGACAGCCCCAAATCCAACGCCAGATGTGCATGTTCTCATAGACATGAGTTTAGCAATTATTTTTTTCTGCTTCAGTACTTTTCTATAATCAGTTTCAACAGAGAAAAATTGAACTTTATGAGGTTTATGATAAGTTAATAAGGAGAGAGCATAATTAAGCCTTCGGTCTTCCGAAAAAATCAGTCCAGCATTTTTTTTCAGTGAATAGCCCTCATCAAAGTCATCAGTTCCTTTATCATCAGGCGTTAGGCTTTTCTCTATCGAGAAATGACTGGTGTTCTCGATGATATCTGAAAGTAGAGTGTAGATGTCTTTTGGTTTATGCTCTGAGTCTAACTGCGAAAATACTGTATTTGAGGATCTAGATGTATTCGAAGCCATTGAAATATCGCTCTGTATTTGCTTGATTACGGATACAACCCTCTCTAGATCTGGTCTTGATATCACTGACAAATCAAGATTAGGGTCAACCTGCGAGAGCCGATCTTCTATTTTATCAAGCATTTTGATGAGAGGCGTCAATATACCAATGGGATATGTCTCGATTTCATCCCTACCGATTTCCAGCTTGGTTAAAACTTCTATCAAGTAGTCGTCAGTGTAGTTCGAAGAACGCGTCAACTCGTAAAGTCTTAAGCTCTTGAAGGTTTTAGGAGTAACCAGTTGATCAACTTGTTGATCCATCTCCGCCAACCTGGAGAAACAGATGAATGGAGTGATCGGAATCAGGCTATTTTCAGTAACGCTGTAGAGAGATTTCAAAATGGACGGTGGCTCGTCTAATGGATGAGCAAAGTTCTCTTTCAAGGGCTCATATTTTTCCATCTGGTCAGATCCTTCATAATATTCTCTCCACTCGACTGGCCAATTCATTTTTGAAGTTGCAAAATATAGGAACCTGCCTAGTCTCTGTACTTCTTTCTTGGCCAGCACATTTAAAACAAGCTCTTCCCGTACCAGATGCAATCCCATGACTAATTTTGGTAGTAGGCGTTTTGGATCCATTTGATCTAAATACTGAGAAACTGCCGTCTCATACAAGTTTGGAGGGGTAGCATTGTTTGGGACTAAGATTAGCGAAGAGAGAACCGATTCTAGGCAAAAGAATTCTATGTCTGAATCTGGGTTTTGGGATGAACTATTCAATCTATTACACATAATCGCAAATTGCCACGAAAATACGATGGCGTAAAAGACTTTTGGAGAGCAGATCCATTTCATAGCCTCAAAGCAAAGCATAACATAGCATTTCCTAGGGTACCGAAACAAAGATGAATTATTTATGCAGGTGTCTCGATTCTGATTGGAAAAGGTTCCGTTGGTTATCATCCTTTCTTCGGAAATGAAGCACAAAGTATTGTTCGTTAAATCTTGCTTGGGCGAAACCTGATCAATGAATGGATTGTATAGACAGACTTCTTTCCCGGAATTTAGAAGAATCGCGACAGTCCCAGTGATGTTTTTTGAGCGATACGGAATGATATTTGCTATTACTCCTTGAACATTGAGATTGGATAGTTTTATCAGATCTTGAGGTGAGTTGCCGTACACTTTGAATGACAATGAGTTTATCACGTCAGGAATCAAATCAATAATCCATACTTTGAAAAAATTTGCCTTTGAACTAAAAATTACGATTGCTTCTTGATTTTGAAACCTCAATGCGACGCATTCTAACGTTGGCAGTGAATCCGAAGAAAACTGAGGCAAAGACATCGAGGATATTCTAGTCAACCTGATATCCTTTGACGATATAGCTTGATTCAGGAAATCATTATGTTGTTGTTGCTGTTGTTGCTGACTAGAGTTTGCAGAGAACTCCATCGTTGGTGATGTGGATGAACCACTCATGCGATCTACTGTTGCCGAAATACTTCTGCTTGGTTTATTAGCACTATTTTGTAACATTCCTAGTGAGTCAGATTGTAACTGAATATTATCATTCAGATCATGGGCTATCGTTCCTGAGGTTACTCTCCGATTCAGAATCGACATCTTTCGAAGGCTCTTATTAGCATCAGTGATGATATTAGGTGAAACCCCATTGAAATCTTTTTTCGCAATGTTATTTTCAGGATCGGTGCTTAAAACTTGGGTATGATAGAAATGCAGATTCGATCGTTCCATATCGAAAAGTACTGTTATGTTATATTCTTCACTTTCGGGAAACAGTAACATTCGAAGATCATTCGATTCCTCCTCGATATGCTTTTGATGGGAAGAAAACATCAGGAGACCGAACGGTGACCTGGGATCTGATAAAGTTATGAACCTATGTGGAACATCAGATTCCGTTAAATGGAAGTCGTCACGCCCTACTTTTCGCTCTAGAACTATTCCTTGGGAGTACCAGAAAGCATTGGAAACGGGAAACGGGAAACAAACAGTGGTGGAATCGCCACTAGATAAATAATAAACATGCGCAACGTCTAGCAGTATTATGACAAGACAGTTCGACACTGTTGCAAAATCAACAAATCCAGCTCTGATCACGGGTTGTTCATAGTGAAATCTTCGAATACACTGATCTTCCACATACCATGCAACACTCCTCCTATTCTGAAAAACCCAAATATCGCCTCGATCTTTGGAATCCCAATAAAGGCTATCACCAAAATCCCCCTCTACAGTGGAGGCTTCAGATGATTGATTTGAATCATGTTTGCCCTCCTCAGTAGCGAATAAGGGAGGTGAACCATCCATAACGTGGTATCCGTGAATTTAAGACGTTGACCAGGGCAGAAAACGACAAGGTTTGATGTTTATTGTTGTTTGTAGTGGGCAAGTTGTCACAAAGATACCTCATCGCCGGTCATATAATTACACTTCGTTGACGGTGATTTCAATACGGTTCAACCTTCGAGTTGTCCTCATTCAATAAAGCTGGGGTACGAAGATTATTAAATCAATTTGATTAATCACTACATTTCTACATTTTTTTAGACCAGATTATGGTGGTCTAATGATTCCTGGCGCTAAATATATCATTATGAACCAAAACGGATCTGTTCTAGTTTCGAAATGCTAAACACATAATATTGCTCGTAGGGAGCGTTCTTATATGATCCCTGCATTAAAAAAGTTTATCACCTGAGGTGAGGGCTTTATCCCTGCCAGGACATCTCTCCAGCAATATATCTTACCAAAGACTGGACTCTTCAAGTCGGAGACTGAAGTAGCAAGTGGTGTCCGTCGATTGCAAGTGACAGGAAAAATCGGGTAATTGGTTAACTCGCTATTCGACTTGGTAAAATTTACCTCTATCCCTCTGACAAGTCTTTAAGCTTTTCTACCATTCCTTCTTTCTGATTATCAGACGTCAGAAAGATTAAAAAAACAAATTGGGGCGAGCTGGGAATTGAACCCAGGGCCTCTCGCATGCTTGTATGTTGTTCATCCTCGGTGTTCCGAAGATTCGCCCAAAGCGAGAATCATACCACTAGACCACACGCCCACTTAATTTGATGATTAACTTCTTGAAAGATCTGAATCTCACCAATTCTAAATGGTCATCAAGAACGTGGTAAGTATTACCCGTCTTCTCGGCTTTTGCGGCTCATTGATGTTTAACAAGGGGTCTCCAAAATGGGCAACCTCGGAGGGGTGGCTGGTGGCAAAACGGCGTTGGGTATGGGGGGTGTGATGAGCAAGTAAAGAAGGCAATTGGCAGTCGTTACAACTAGCACGTAGTTCACCACTTAAGAAAGCTCGGTCTGGCCTCATTGTACTCTCGAGGAATCAACAACTACACGCATTAACTCGTTGAAAATGTCTGAGAATAGTACTGCCGCTGCGACTACTGTTGATTATACGTTTGAATGGCCAGCAGGTCCGGAAGATGTTATTGTTACTGGTGAATTTGATGATTGGAAAGGGTCATTACCATTGTTGAAGACTTCTTCTGGAGATTTCGAACTGACATTCCCCGTTAAAATTCCAGCCGACAAAGAGAAGGTATTCTTCAAATTTATTGTTGATGGCGATTGGGTGACTAGCGACGCTTATAGTAAGGGATACGATGAGAATGGGATTGAAAACAATTATGTTTCCAGGAGCGAAGCCTTGGCGTTGAAAGAAAATCCCAGTGGGGCAAGGATTCCCGAAGCTGGTGGAATGATCTTCGCTAGTGTTAAACCTCCGAAGAAGACTGAAGAATCTCAACCAACTTCTACAAGGGATACCGCAGAACCTGTTCCTGGGGCTTTACCATCCTTGGCTGTTGAAACTGCAAAACCTGCTGTGAGTAAGGAAACTACTTCCAAGACAGCGGTTTCGGACGAGATAGAGCATGCCGAGCCAACTGTTACCACTTCGGCTCCCAAACCGGAACCGGGTGCCATTCCAAGCGTCGCTGTGCATACCACTCAACCTGAGGTCACGAAGACGTCAGACACTTCATTCGAGTCGGCAAAGAAACCAGGCATCCCAACCATAACCGCTGAACCGGATGCCACAGCTTCCACTCGAGTCCCGGAATCGCCTGCTCCTAAAGGAACTGCTCTAGAGCCTACTCAGACTGCCTCCTCATCTGATTCAAAAAAAAGATTCAAAATCAAGAGAAGGTTCAAGAAAAATAAGGCTACAGGCGAGAAGACAGTGGTATCTGAGGAGCGTATTCCTTTGAGCTCTGAAGAATCAGGCTCCGAACAGCCGATCATCGAGGAAGATGTGTCTCCAACCAGGAGCGAAGAAGCAGAGGAAGCTGTTCATATCCTGCCAATTGACGACCCTTCTCATGGCAAAACTAATGAGTTCAAACCTTTAGCCGGAGAACCCGGTTTGGTTATACCCTCGAATGTTGGTGAAGTAAAAGAGTTTTCTGAAATTAGGGATGTTGATACTGATGAGCTCAATGAAAGGTTAAACAAAGAAGAAAGGGAAAAAGACGCTTTACAAGCTGCTGAAACTGAAGCGGATGCTCAGCAGACTCTAGATCCAAAGACACAACAAGATGGGATAGAGAAGAAGGTTAGTAATAAACTATACGAAGTAGGAAATGGTGGAAGCGATAATGGAAAAGCAGAGTTGGATACTGCAAACGGATCCGCCCCAGGTGCGTCAGAGTCAAAGCACGAAGTTCAGACTCCATCCCCTAGTAAACCTGCAACTACTAGTAAGTCGGAGAAAAAGACTCCAGTTAAAAAGATTCCAGCAGCAGCTTCTAAGCCGGAAGAAAAGAAGAAGAAAGGAGGTTTCTTCAGTAAGCTGAAGAAAATTCTGAATTGATATCTACCCTCTTTTTCAAGAATCCATCCCTCTTCTGTTGCAATTGAAGCTTAATATTTCTCGTTGTTATCTTTACTATTGTGTTTTGTCTTGAAAGATATTCTTGTTGCAGGAAATAATCGAACCCTATTGTCTCGAAATGAACAATTATGCTTCAAAACTTCTTTCCTGTCCTGCCTTTGCAAATTATAAGGAGGATTGTAACTGCTATACTGCTATATGAGTAATGCACTTTCTCATTTCTACCTGTTTAAGTCTTCAATTCCCTTTCATCTTGATATGTTATCAGCAATTTTTAATATCTATATTATACTGAAATATTTTTCATTTTCTACCACTAGCGAGCTTTTTTTTGATTAAGGAAAATTTTCCGATGAGATGAGATGAGATGGAATGTAGATGAGAAACAACGGTTAAAAAGCAGGAATCTCTTAGCCCAACAAACTTTTGAACGTAGGATATTCGAAACATGACTAAACTTGAGCACGAGAAACCTGGTAAGGAAGTCGAAATACAAAAAGCCCTTGCTGATCCAACAAAGAAAAGAAAAGCTGAAGATGAAATCGAGATTGATTTGCAAAGCTCTGTACCGCTGTCAAAGAAGCAAAAACGTTTGCTAAGGAGAGGTAAAATAAGTTTAGAAGAGCTCAATGCAAAATTCAACATAGATCCTTCATCCATCGAGGAGTTTGAGAAGGAAAACAAATCTAAGAAGCAAGACGCTGAGGCGGATGCAGATGGTTCATCAGCAGGAGGTGATCAACAAACTTCTAAAAAAGATGTGAAGTATGGTGTTTGGATCGGTAATCTATCCTTCGATACAACTAAGGAGGATATAATAAGGTTTTTGGCAGCTAAGACTAAGGACTCGGAGAAGGGTGTACAGATTACTGAGGAAGATATTGTCAGAACCCATATGCCACTTGCTCAGAACGATGGTAAAAAGATCAAAAATAAGGGCTTTTGCTACATGGATTTCAAAACGAAGGAACAAATGGAGCTAGTGATCGGTCTTAGTGAATCTCACTTGAACGGAAGAAACTTGCTAATCAAAAATTCTAAAAGCTTTGACGGTAGACCGGATAAAAACGATCTCGTTTCGATGTCGAAAAACCCTCCCTCCAGAATCTTATTTGTAGGAAATCTATCCTTTGATACTACCGATGACCTACTAAGGAAGCATTTTCAACATTGTGGTGAAATCGTCAAGATTCGTATGGCCACGTTCCAGGATAGTGGTAAATGCAAAGGGTTTGCTTTTGTGGATTTCAAGAGTGAAGAAGCTGCAACTAATGCTTTGAAAGATAAAAACTGTAGGAAAATCGCCCAGAGACCCATTAGAATGGAGTATGGTGAGGACAGAAGTAAAAGACAAGTCAAAAGGAAGCCTCTAGAAGCACCAAAAAGATCATTTGATCTCCCTAATGCTGCTGAAAGGAATGCTGGCAACCAAAGAGATAGTGTACCACCAACACCCAAAGTGGTAAGACCGCCTGCCAAAAAATTCAATAACCGTAACAATTTCGTTGACTCCAACAACAGATTGAAGAGTAGCGTGGCACTAGCATCCGCACAAAGGGCTTCTGCGGCAATCGTACCTTCGAAGGGTAAAAAAGTCAAGTTTGATTAAACTCATTAAATTGGTATATATGATTGTGTGTATATATATGAATTTTATAGAAACATTGTGAAGTTTGCTACAGTAAATCTCCATTAAATGTTTGATTAAGTTCGAAAGTTGATGATTGACTTGAAAACGACTTCGTTTATTTTTTTTGCGGCTATTCACAATGCTTGTTTGGAGATTTTGACTAATTATCCAATATCTGACGTAAACATTAAAATGCAAATTATGCTATACAAATTTATTCTATTTATCTATTTAGGTACTCTTTGCTGAAAGTATCATCATACTTGAGCGGCTGGTTAATCTTCTCTAGGTTTCTGAAATTGGGAAGTGGAGGCGGGCGGTTTCCATAATCCTTTGTCATGTTCTCTATTATGGCATTTGAGACTTGAGGCTTATCATCGAGAATTCTAGGGTGCCCATTCTCTTTGAATTCTCTAGTTTTGTGCCAATCCACTGGGTTTTTATAACGTCCGGGAAACCATCCTGGATCATTTAGTTTCAAATCGATGAGCAGAACAGGGTCCAGTGTGCTGGGCACATTTATATTCTCCTCTCTACCTTGGGAGGTTTGACTGCTCGCAATAGAATTTGCTAAATAAAAGGACTGATAATCGGTAAGAATATCATTAATTATAGTCACTGGCAAAAAAATTACCGTCCCTAATTCACTGATGAATTTATTTAGTTTCGCAAAATTTTGCGTCGATTTCTCAAATTTGTAGTATGTCAGCCAATAGGTGACCGAAGATTGAAGTAAATGGTTTTTACTGTAAAAGTTAAAATACTTTCTTGTCTGCATGGTGTTTTTTAGTACCAACCAAGTTATTTTAATCAACTCTACGACGAGAATGGGAAAATTTTTCGCTGTCAGCATATCTTGTAGTAATATATTTCTGTCCACATTATTCTTCAGAAAATTATCGATCGCAGACTCTAACATCTTTGAGTAGGAGGTCTGCTGACTCAAGATTTCTTTATCAGTCTGATCGACATGCGAGCCAAACTGATGCCTCTTCAGTAGACATAAATACTCTGTCAGTAATGATGCTTCGTTAGGGAAAAGCTTCATGTAAGACGCTATTGTTTGAGAAAAAATAGGAAAGATATAGTTCCTATCTTGCCTATAGTTGCTTTTGAGATACTTCAAAAACTTGTAGCGTAATATTTTCGAGGCTTTCGGTAACATAGAAACACCCCTTTGGTATAGCTCGGTAACGGCTTGAATGTTCGATGCTTCAACACTTTCGAGCCAATCTGTATACTTTACCCAAAAATGCTCATAGTAAAGACAAGGCACTAAACATCGCTCAAAGACCGCGGTTATCATCTCTTTGGGAAAGTCAAGACCTTCCTGCGCCTGCAACAAGAAGTTCAAATAACTATCCCAGTTATTAAGCTCTTCCTCGGAAACCGCGGCTATATTGAAGAAGTTTTGTTTTATCCTAGATTCATAGGGCCAGATTGCTCCCACTAGTTTCTGAGTATTTCTCAATTTGGAATCGAGGTCCGATACTTGGTGCGTCGACTTTTCGCTTCTCATGAATGATTTGCAAGCAGTACCATATTTGGCGTATTGATGTAGCGGTATGGTAACCAGCTCCTCATATATTAGCGTTAAATTGCCCCATTCTTCATGCTTGCTTTCAAATTCAATGTATTTATCCCAAAACGGATGCGAGAAGAATTGATATCCTACCAAGTCTTTGGCAATGCAAAAGTTCTTCCGAATCAGGTCAACGTCATCGGCGCTGTTGGCACACAAAACATTCATGTAATCGTTCCAGAGCTCTAAAGAGTTCGGAAAGGCCGCTACTGCCTCTTCCAGGGTCGCTATTGATTTTTCGAGTCCATACAATTGATACTCAACTGCAGTGAACCTTTTCCAGTATCCGAAGAATAATGGATACCTTCGCAAAAGCTGGTGATAAATTTTCTCAATTGCATTCTTGATGGTATCATTAGGATTCTTGTACTTGACAACGATTTGCTCAACAGACCCCACAAGTGCATTTAAAGATTGGACGTTCTTCCAATCAATATTCTTGTAAGAGTCCACTAACTGCGGATTTTCTTTTAGAAAAGATGGCTCCAATCCATCCAAGGCATCTGAAGACCTCCCAGCAACGTATATATCATGCGAAGAAGCTACCATCTCAGTACGTGCTAAAATTCTTCCATAAAGTTGTTCTACCTAATTGGTGATTGTTGGGATTTTTAAGGCATCTTGAAAATTAAGAAAATAAAAGACGGTCTACGGACTAGAGGGGATCACAAAAACGTCCAAACAAATAATAAGACAATTGCAAATTGCAGGCCTTTGTAACCATAATACATTACGGAGCTGATATATGATGTCCATCAGGCCGATCAACTTAGAGGAACTGCCTGAGACGTCCTTTGAGGACATGGACACTACGTTTCCCAGAGATGTCGCAAAGAAAGCGCAGCAAGAAATTAGAAAATCACCACTGTCGCGACAGGCTTTGGTTGTTCCTACACCTTCTTCATCGACAAGTTCTGAAGGCACCATATTTTCGAATTCCAAAGACAGATATCTGCAAGGCAGTAAAACTGAAGAAGATGAGGAACAAATAGGAGAGGAAGAGAACTTTTTAAACGATTTCGAAGAGTTTCAGAACAGAAAGGACGATTTTGATGATGCACTCAAAACTTTCTTCAGATTGAAGGGTACTTCTGCATCACTTGGAGTAAAACCAAGCCTATCACGGCCAATCAGTAACGATCTGGCGAATGAGTTTAACAGAAGACTGAGTATCACGAACAAGAAGAGGCCCGCTGCTCTGAGACAGCCGAGATCAATGATGGAGCTGAAACCAAGACCCAGAAGTAATGATTCGCCTAATATGCCGAATAGCTTGTCCACTGGTGATTTGAGAGTGCATTCGAATAGCAGTGTTAGATTTAAGAAATCGATGCCGGCACTGTCGAAATTCAATCCCACGATAGAAGAAGAAGAGGAAGAACTTCCATTTCATGAGAATGAGATAGAAAACGATATCGAGCGCTACCGGAACCGATATATTAATGATTTCGTCGAGAACAAAGAAGAAGAGGACGACGAGAAGGACTTTGTGCTTGATGAGGAACTAGTTCAACCTCAATTTCTAAATAGAAAAAGCTCTGAGGAATCCCCTTTGAAATTATCGCCGTCCCAGTATGAGATAGTACGAGATGATACCTTACTGACTCCACGACTACACAAGAGGCACCGTGAGTGGAATGCTCGAGAACAATTGGATTCCTTCAAAGAAAAAGTGCCAGCACTATCTCGTCGTCGCTCAGCAAATAATCGCTCAGCGGCCTCTCGGATGAAGACTATCAAGCAGGAAATTGACCAGAATACGCCAATAAAGAATGGTCGTATGTACTATAATCCTAAGACAATGACATGGGAAGGTAACGAGCAAGTATTAGATAAATTCACGAAGTTGGAGTCGATTGATAAAAAGCCACTATTGATCAAGACAAAATCTCAAATCAGTGAGGCCAATCAAGTCACAAACTACCCAGAAACCTCATCCAATGCGCCAGCCTCAGGCAAATCATCGAGTTTCAAGTGGAAGCCGCCAAACAAGAACTCCAAGAGTCCCCGAATTGTTGGTAGAATGATGTTTGACGATGAAAATCTGAGATGGGTAAGCGTCCACGGCAACGAAGACGAGCGGGACCCCTTTGCAGGAATCGAAGATATTGCGCCGGCTGCACCATCTTCGCCCACTGCTACTTGGAGGTCCAAAAAGTACATATCACCATTTTTAAGATCTCACAGTCAAATCCTGCCGTCCAGCGGCGAGGGAAATGCCACAGATAGGCTGAATTCTGGCACCTCGACAAGGTATCATTCCGTGGGCTTGAAGAATCGAGATAGCTGTGGCGATATATCAGATCCCACCTTCCAATTGAGCTCTAAACTACTAGAAAGGTTCTGCCATGAGGAAAACCGCTGGAATAGAAAAGTTGGCGGATGGTTTTTACTGGGTAACAAGGACGAGGAATCAAGTGTCTTAGACGAATCGAGAAAGAAGAATGACCAGCTCAAGAGCTTTATGTTTGAGATTAGGAACATGGTAATGAGCTCCACGAGAAGTTAAAGTAACGGGTACAGGTCATCTTTACGGCTGTCTTCAAAGTTATTAATATCATGTATGTATTATCTTGACGCGAACTTTTCAGTTTTGATATGATCTGACCTTGTCGCGTTCTGGCCGCGTCCCGAACAATGGCATTTTCTGCAAGAGATTTGTTTCAGCGTACTGAAGCATTTGCTGCGTCAAGAGGTTTTGGTGAAAATTTGAAATCGATAAGTGTACGAATCGAGCTATACTTAAGCAGTGTTCCTCTAAGACAAGCTTCTCAGAACTTTGGATTTTCTTTAGTTCTTTAAAGTTACGCAAAGGATTTCTAAATGTTCAAAAATGAATGGAAATACTCGATTAATGCCAAGACGTTCGATGGAATTGATCCCTCGATGTTCAGAAACTTTAGATTTGGTACGCTGCTGAACTATATCGTGTTAGCATGGGGATTGACAATTTTAAAACTTCTGCTATTCGTTTCTGATATCTACACTTGCATCAAGCTTTTGGCGTTCAATTCGTGGTCCAATAATATAATCCAACCGTATCTATCTTTTCGGATTTCCAAATGGCTCTTTAGTGGCTGTATTCTAGCGTCAATTATACTTTTACTCTGGGAGGCGATATGTGGTATTAGAGTTTATCGTACAAGAAACATTGCACTCACGTACGTGAACAACTTCTCGAGAACTGCATATTCATTATCTAACTACAACATTTTTTGTGTCCTAGATAAGATAACCCCAAGAGGTGCTTACCAAATAGTGTCATTTTTCACTTTTTTCGAGTTCAAGGATTGCATTAGGCTGCTTTTAACAGACACACCAAGACAAGTTATCAATGGGCTCACTTTGTGGTCTGTATTGATCACTGTTAATCCGAATTCTAACCTTGGCGATTTGGAGTCATTTGATGGACTGATTAACAAGATCAAGTCCATTTCGAGGACAAATCATGAAGAAGCCGTGCTTTTATCATTCATGTTGTTTTCTTTCATCATCTGGCTGTTTTTTATCACCAAGCTTGCCGTGGCAGTCGTGTTTTCGGTTTTCGTCTACTACAAATTGATCAATCAGCATAAATACAACGGACTGCGGGAATTCGTATGTGTTACGATCAGTCATAATGTTGATGCATTGATTGAAAAGCAAAAAAGAAAGGCAAACCAAGGCAACGGTCCTTACAGCAGGATCCTTAACCCCACTACGACCACAAATTTCGAAGATCTTGAGTACAAAGGCGGGTTCGATTCAACGACAAACCTCCCAAACGATTCTACCACTGCATTACTGAGCTACCGACAACACAACTCCGTTGGCAGTAAGACTTCAGGCACGGAGATTCAAAAAGAAAAAATCGATGAGGATGACTTTGATGTAACTACCAAACCGTTGGGAGTCACCTCAACTATCAAAGATACTTTTGAACTCAACGAATACTTCGGAGGACCGCACGAGTCCGTAGAGAGCCTCACAATCTCGAAACGGCCAAGACCCCCACCAATTCAGGTAGGTCAACAGAGGGTGCAAAGCGAACATATTTGTACGCCAACTAGGGCTTATACAAGGGAGGAGGACTTTCAATACCCACAAAGAAATGATAGCTTAGCGACGAGAAGGGCAGCAATAGCCAACGAGGATTATCAGCAGTTGACTGAAAGACACAATTATGTAGGAATTTAATTTAATGAGAGTTCGTAAACTCAAGGGGTGACGGTCACCTATTTAAATTACTTCTTCTTTCTTAACCGAATGCGTGGGACTATGACAGAAACGCCAGAACTGTCCACCATTCGTTATCATCATAAGGATCAATACAGCTACACTGAAAACAGCGACCAAGAATAAGAATGGTACACGATCTTCCATTTCCCTGTTCATTCCAAGATCAGTAAAATTTTGGTTCAATTCACCCAGGCCCACTCAGATTTACTCAAAACTTCCGAGAGGAGAACTATACCCAGACATGGAACTGGTCAAATATGAACGTATTACTACCAGATTCACTGATATAACGGAAGACTAAAATGATTGATCATGGAGTAAGATATCAAAGAGTCAACCATGGCAGGTAAATCAAGCCCTAAGGAGTTATTCAACTATGTGAGAGGGACATCTATCGATAACTTGGACGTTTACTTTTCAGGACTTGGCACGAGGAAACCTGTTGATACGTCACAGCTATAATATCGTGCCATAGGAAATAGTAAGTGGTGTGACTGTAATATGAGCTGCGTTATGATATAACGGAAATTCTTCGACGACAATGGTATCGTATAATTCAAAAGGTCCATTTCACCAGGTTTAAATACTGGTATATTGTCAGGTACCACGACTCATTTCGTTTACTCCAAGTTACACTCTAATTTAGTTTACAAGAAAGAGAGGATTAAATATTTTTCTTTTGCTTCATAATTACCTTTGTCGAATAATAAACCAATGCCTACCTAGGATTGTGATAACAATTCCACAAAGGAATCACCCTTTCTTCAAGGATTTATACACTTCTTCAATTTAACACTCACTCACTGCTATCTAATATGAACAAGTGTCAATACATTCAGTATAGGAATGGGCCCTTTTATGACAGGTACGATGGGCTTTCAAACCTACTGATATATCAGTCATGTGACAGAAATAAAAGAAATATCATCTAACTGTTTTATGAAGTGGGTGTCTACCGGAGCAGCCCCTCTGGCCTAGTTGGAATGGGCAGGGTGGCTGTATCACTGAAAACGGTTAAAAGAGCATTGGCGTAATGGTAACGCGTCTCCCTCCTAAGGAGAAGATTGCGGGTTCGAGTCCCGTATGCTCTGTTTTTTTTTTTTTGGCAGAACTCGTGGAGAAAAGAGATTGATAAAATAGTTATGTAATGTACGTTGAAAAAATAAGAGTTATCGTAATATACACAGGGAGATATATACTTGATAGGGGGTCTCGTAGAAAATAGTAAAATACATGGGAGCCAATACTCACTTCTCCTTCTTAGACTCTTCAATTTCTGCTTCTTTGGCTAGTGCGTCTTTTCTTAGTTGAACCATTTTCTGGATCTCTTCACCCGGCTCATAGAGGCCAAACCTTCTGAATCTTCTTATTTCGTTGTTCATCTTGCCGATGTCGCCCTGGCAAAGATCAAGGTTCTTCTTCAAATCTTTTTCAAGTTGAAGGAAGTACTCCTCACTTATGATGAATTTCCCATCTTCTTCCATGGTTTTGAAAGTGGACCCACTAAATCTTTCATCCAGAGGTGTTTGAAATCCTTCCCCTTCACCCAGACGCAAACCTGGAGCAGCGGCAACTCTGATCATACCGGCCCTGAAAGCTTTAGCTGGGTTCCCAAATTTCTTTAAGATGTAACTGTAAAAGTTACCTTGATATTCGTCATAGGTAGCTCTTCTAGCACCAACCCAACCCAGGGAGCGTAGCAAATTCTTCAGATTTGGATCGGTTAGTTCAATGTTTCTGATCTTGTACAGAGAGTAAGGGTTGAAACTAATTGGGTTGACCATTCCGGTAACGAAGAACATTGTGACAAATGCGATCTTCAAAACGTGGAGGCCAAAGAAGGCCCATTGTGCCAATACGCTGGAGAAATTGACTTGAATCTCTTCTCTCAATTTATCAGCTATATGACCCATATCAAAATGCTCAAAAAGTGGAATTGCCATACGTGATAGTTGGTTCGTCAAACATATACCGGGTGTTGGAGAGATTACGTCAGGCAGATCTGTGTACAGCCACAACATCATCAAAGCAGTATAGATAATGATGTTTTCTCTAGATCTTCTCCATTCTGGTAAAATCAGTTGCCCGGGCCATAGTTGGTCCATCAAACGTTTTTCAGGCTCCAATCTTTGCTTGTATGGCAGCAAATCGGCATCATAATCAAAGATTAAGCAACCACCTTCAGTCATGTAACCGGGATGCATGGATTTGAAGTATCCAATGGGTTGTTTCTCATAAAAGATGGATGGTCTTAGCACCATAACATCCGCCACACCACCTTGGGCACCTTTTTTGAACGCCTTAACAATTTTAGTGTTCACAGTGTCCTTTCCATCCACTTGAAAGGCAAAATCCCTCTCAACGTCATCGTTGAATCTAACATATACTTCCATTATAAACTTTAAACTCCTCTTCTGTTGGAAGTTTTGTCTTTCGTTTTGACAAGTGGCTTGTAATGAGAAAGGAAGTAATAATTTCACCTTTGGGAGGGGGGATATATCCAAACAAAAAACTAAAAGAAAATACAAGAAACAAAAGATGCTCGAACAGAAAGCTAATGGTTGTCAGTGCGCTATTCAGCTGGTAAGTTCAATTCGATAAGAAGTGGCTCCATGAAATATTCGAATCTTACAAAGTTCGCCCTGAAATTTAGCGTTGATAGCATGGGAATCATTGTATCTCTCCATGTGACGATCAACAACTAACTACGATACGATGTAAGTAAGAGCCTGGTATTCAGAAATATCAGAGTCAAATTTAGGGCACCTTCTAGCAAATGCTTGATCCGTAACTGATTCAAATCCTCTAGCACGTGACCGGAATCGACTATTATCAAATCTTCAGGATGCATTTTAATCATACATACTTCAAGTAATTTATCCAGCCCTACAAAAGAATTATCCTAAAAAGATGTTGGTGCAAGAATCCGATCTCTATCTCTATCATTTGACCTTACAAAGACAAACCAACTACATCAACTCTTGTATCGGCCATTTTATAGATTTGACGAATGAAAAGAGTGTCGCATCAAACAAAGAGAAGGCCGTACGACCCAAAAGTTTACAACTATGTGTTGCCACAGAGACACATATAGTGCTGTATACAGTGGCTGAGGGGGTACTACAGAAATTGGCCGAAGTACCTGTCTTCGCAACAATTACAGCAATGAAATCTTTTCATGTGGAAAACTCTCCAACATCATTTTTGGCCATAACATCTGATTCGGGAAATCTCACTATCTGTAAAGTTTTTAGGCCCTCTATTGGCAGAATCTCACTGAAAACCTTGATTAACGAACCAATGACAAGATCTGGGATACGAAGACTTTCCCCCATCTCTCACATGAGCGTTGACACATACGGCAGGTGCATCTTTTTGTCCGCGATTGAGAAGAATAAATTATGCTTTGTGATCAATAGCAACAGCGATAATATTGGAGAAACGGCTTTGGCCGTCCAATCACCCATAGAAGCAGTTAGGCCTGATACCCTGACTGTGGCGGTTACTTCTTGCGATGTCCAGTACGATAATCCGTGCTTTGCCTCTATAGAAATCGACACATCACAGAATAACGATCACCATCTGATTTTCTACATCTTGGATCTTGGTCTGAACCATATTGTGAAGAAAGCTGATTACAAGATTAATTCTTCTGCCAATTTCATTATGGGACTACCAGTCTTATCAGAATATGGGATCAATTGCGATATAGACAATAGAAGCGATCGATACGAAAACAATTATGATGAGATTAATCCGTTTGTTTTACTAGGATTTGAAAATTACATCCTAATCAAAGACATGAACGGGTTCTTCAGCTTAAAGATTCAGATCCCCACACGTAAGAATAAACCGAATGAAATAACCACTATTATCTCTTCCACATTACAAACGCTCAAGAAGAGTTTTTTCGTTCTGCTGCAGTCAAATTTCGGTGATTTATTCAAAGTGATGATTGAACCAAACAAACAGGATAGAGATAGACCTATTGTCAGCATTTCCTATTTTGACACGATTTTCCAGGCCGAAAATTTACACATCTTCAAAAACGGATATCTTTTCTCTAATTCTGAGTTTGATGACAATTATCTATTTCAATTTGAAAGTCTAGGGGAAGAAAATGACAAAAATAAGATCTTATCATCTACAGAGCCTGGGAAGCAGTTGCTTTTTGAGCCTTCGGAGTCTCTGAATAACCTGAGCATCGCCTCGACAATGAAAAATCTCAACGCTTTACTATCAACTCAAGTAATAAATTCGATTCCGCTCACAATAGCTGCCAGTTCCAATTTTTCAACGAGGCTTTTAACTAATGGTGTAAAATTCGAGGAAGAAATATCCTCTCAGTTGCCACCCGGTGCAGAAAATTTATGGACCATCAAATTATCCGGTGAAGATTTCCATAAGCTGCTTTTTCTAAGCTTTGCTAAATCAACTATGATTCTGAGAATTGAGGATGGTACCATAGAAGAGTTGAATATATCCGAGAATCCTTTCATAATGAAAAGTGATAAAACCATACATGTTAGTGCGATGGGAAACAGCTCTATCATACAGGTGTGCGAAAACGAGGTACGCCAAATTATTTCCGACAAGAAGGAGGAAGGGCGGTTTATTTCGAAGTTGGAGTGGTTCCCACCAGCCGGGATTCGTATTGTAACGGCAGCCACTACAGATACACAACTCTCCTTAGGACTGTCTAATAACGAGATTGCTTATTTTGAAATGGATTCTCAAGTTGACACTTTACATGAATTACAGAGCAGAGTCGAGATCGATGAATTTATCACTAGCCTATCAATGGTACCTGGCCACAAAAGTGATTTTTTAGCTGTTGGCGCTCAAGACTCTACGGTGAAGATAATATCTCTGAAAGCATCCAACTCAGAAGAATTCATGGAAGTGGTTTCTATTCAAACCCTACTATCACCTGTCAGTGACTTGGAGCTGGTCGATGGTGAAGATTTGGAATTGCACGTGGGTCTGCAGAATGGCGTCTATTGCAGATCGAAAATCAATACTCATGATGCACAGATATTCGATGTTAGAACCAAGTTCCTCGGCCTCAAGCCTGTCAAGCTCTCTTTGCTTAATCCAGTGTCTTTAGACCTAATTGGAGATGATGATGTTGGGATGAAGACCGATGACGAAGAAGAGGAGGAAGAAGAAATTGAAAAAGTTTCGCGAAGAGCTGAGGCTTCAAAACCTTGCGTTGTACTCCATTGCTCCAAGACGTGGGTTAGCTACACCAGACGTTCACTATTGTACATAAGGCCATTAATTTTGTCAGGTTCGAATAGCTTGCTAAACCTTTCTGAGTTTATCACTGATAACCTTATACTCAATGGCTGCTGCGCGATAAGCTCCTTGGGAACACTTGCTATCGGCAAGCTGATTGATTTTACGACTCACGAGAGATGGTTCAACTTTGAAGATTTCTATGTTAGTGACGCACCAAAGACCAAGAGTCGCTCTGATAGAGTCGAAGGGAATGGCAGAGCTCCAGACGGAAGCGAGGTAGAAGAAGAAGAAGAAGAAGAAGAAGAAGAAGAAGAAGAAGAAGAAGAAGATTTGAAACTAAAGTCAAGCGTCTATGATAAACACAAATTCTTGGTTTTTCCTGAGGATGGGAAACTTACACTGCACATCGAGGGTTCCAGTTCACAATCTCATCTCCGAGTCAGTCTGAGCAGAGAGGGTACCTATTACCAAGTCATTCAAGGAGCATTAGAGTATAAAACACTACAGGGAATTAGTTTTCTCACTGCATCATTGTCGAGATTCCACTCCCATGCGGACTACCTAGTCGTATCCTCTAGAAATGGAGATCTGCACACCTTTGAGATTATCCTTAAGAAAAAAGAAAAGTTATTCGACTTGAGACCACTTCATAAAACACCAGTCCAAGACCAAGTACACGCTATGATACCCTTCGCAGATAAACTTCTCGTTCCAGTTTTTGACGCTTTGATATTGTATGATTTAGGTAAGAAACAATTGCTAAAAAAATCCATCTCAGAAACGACCCCTTCAATAACCAAGATTTCAGCTCTCAGCAGCTGGAAGAATCAGAGAATAGCTGTTGGGGATAGCCACGAATCTGTGACTTTCTTTATGTTTGACAAGTCAAGGAGTAAATTCGTGCCAATAGCCGATGATATCACTAAGAGGCACGTTACTGCTCTAGCTTTTCTTGATCCATCCACAGTGGTGGGTGGTGATAAGTTCGGGAATATCTGGACCCTTAGATTGCAGAAGAAGTTCGAGGAGATGCTGTCCTTAAACTTTCCTCATGCACTCGAGAGGTTGCAACAGCTGCCTGGGCTAAAAACCAAAGCACCTAATATTATGGAATGTCCGTTTAAGCTTACTCTGACCAACCATTTTTACATTAATGACATTCCTATCAACATTCACGTTCTCGATTCCCTTCAAATGTCAGACAGGCCAGCAATTGTTTATTGTGGACTACAGGGAACCATCGGTTGCCTAAGCCCTCTTTTGGCTAGAGCTGAAATTGCTAGTTTCAAAACCATTGAGCGTATGATGGCCCAGGCGGATGACAAGTTTTATTTGAAGAATGAGAGTGAGTCTACTCATGACGAAGCTCTTAATACTGAGGATGAACTGGACACAGGAACATCGCACATATTCCAAGATAGCGTTCCAGAAGGGGCATTTTCTGTAGTTGGAAGGGATGTCTCAAATTACAGAAGCTACTATGCCCCGGTGAAGAATATTATTGATGGCGACCTTTGCGAGAAATATCTGGATTTAACGCTGAAAGAACAAGGGTTTCTTTGCACAGGAGTGGAGGGGCTCCAGCCTGCTAAAATAGCGAAGAAAATCAATGAAATAAGAACTAATTACATGTAACACTAAACGTATACTTAATAGCATCCATTTTGAGTTAGTTTAGGGCTAGTCCGCCGCGAAAAAGTTCTTGTGGGATCTCTCCCTCCTGTAGACGGCTTGATAGTATAGGGAGGTTGGGCGGTAGTACTTTACCAAACCAGAGGCAATCTAATTTCGTCTTCGAACGGTCTTCAGTCGATCCAACCTGATTATATAAAATGACGTTACCGGCATATTTATGACCTCCAACGTGTGAAATAAGAGCAACGTTCGTATTTGGAAAAAGATTCTTTGTTTTTATTTCCTTTAGGAGGTCTTGGGCAATTAGTCCGCACCTTTGATCGCGTTGATAATGTCCACAAATCAATACCCAATCCTGGGTGTTAACATCAAAATCGAAAGGTGGCTTTGTGAGGGCTGATCCCGAAGCTTCTGACTTCTGTGTAGCTTGAATATTGTTCGCTCCTTTCAGATAGTCAGCAAAACTAAAACTAGGTTTTTGAGTAACATTCAAAGGTCCTCCCGATAAATAATTGGCAAATTCCCTGACTTCATGCCGATGAATTTTGTACACTTTCATGTCTGGGATCACGAATACATGAGCCACATCGGAGGAACTCGATTCAGTGGGCGCCACATCACCTCTTACCATTGATATGGCATTCACAAGTATACCTGAGCCATCTCTTGAATGTTTAAGGTGCTCTTTCAAACTTCCAATTAAAGAGTATGGCCATATGGGATTCGTCTCTAATCTTGTTTGCCATTTCGACTTCCACTCGGTGTCCTCCGTATTCTGATCCTTAGGGGAGACAACTAAGACATGTCTTCTATAGAAAGGCACTTTTTTTGGCATTTCAACTCTGGGATTCAACTGTTCATCTTGTTTTAGAATAGAATTGATTCCTTCGCAATAGCACTGACATTTTGATTCAACAGTCGCATCGGACACCAAGGGTAGATTTATGTATCGATACTGTCTATGAAATAGTGTTCCACGCTTGGAAAGTGAAGACAATGAACTGTAAGGACGAGACATGACATTAATGAAACGATTTTTGGGGGTTTACTCTATTGCAGCTTCCCGCAAATTTCGGTATTCTGAGCATCTTGATCAACCACGGAAGCTGAAAAATCGAAATAATGCGGAATGAAACGTAACTTGATAATAAAGAAATGCACAACAAAAAAAGTCATGAGCGCCGAGCTGTGTGGAATATGCCATGTCAGTACTGCTAAGTACAAATGTCCTAAGTGTTCAGTCAAATACTGCTCTTTGATTTGTTACAAGGATGAGGAAAGGCATCGGGATCCCCAGGAAACATCCGAAACTAATCCTGGTACAGAGGGCAAGGAAGAGAAGAGGGCTCAATCAAGTAAGGAGGAAACGTCGCTAGACCTGACTCCAGAATTGAAAGACCTGCTGCGTTATAATACAGTGAAGTTTCATTTGGCTAAAGTCTATAGAATATTGAATACCAATATCGGCGACACTAGTGACGCTTCCTTCAACATGAGTACTGAAATGAAAAAACAGCTTGCGATTGACTACTTAAATACCTTGAGGTACGGTGGCATTCATTATAATGAAGCGATAGAAGAGTTTTGTCAGCATTCCCTGAAGCTCGTAACGGAATCAGTGTAAGAACATATTACCCTTCAATCCCAAGCGCATCATGACTCACCGATATCAATACTTTTCTGCGCTTCACTCAGTCGTGAACGGGTAAAACTTGTTGGTCAAGTATCGATTATATCACAACGAGACAATAACATTTCTCCTATGCTACAGAGTCATCATTTCAGCACCTCGCCATTCGAACTAAATGACCAGCATCAAGCGCTTTCGGGTATGCTTCATTGCCCAGAGTTTGTCGGCACCCAAGAGATGCTCCGGCTACTCATGACTATTACTTTTCAAAGTTGAGATGCCTACTTTTCGTACTGTTGCAGGATTTATCTCCTTGGTGCATCGAAATTAGGACAATTGGGTTAGATGAATCATTACATAGTAGAAAGAATATTTAAGGCTATCATACACCCTACAGTTATCAGTATAAAAACTCACTTGACCTCTGATACGAGTAATTATTTTTGGTTTGATTATATATTAAAGGATTAATGATATGAAAGAACTGAAATTTGTTTGAGACGTCGGGGTGGGGGGTTCGTAGAACATATTAATGAGGTAAGTAAAAAACATCGGACAAGCTTGCCTTCGAATTGAGTCAAGATTAGGGTATCTGATAATGATGCCTCAACCTTTTCATCCCTCAAACGGAATCGTCATCGTTGGTGGCTATTTTCTGGGTCTTCCTAATTGTGAAAAAGTTGATCCCCTTGTGTTTATTTTCCTGTGGTACAGTTGCGGCTGGGTTATTCGCCACATTCTGAGCATATGGATCATTAGCATTCAAAATAGGTTCCTCCGTAGGATAAGTTTCGGGTTTTGCAGAGAAAAAAGATGTCAATGGACGATGTTCAATCGGTGCAACATCTTTCTCATGATTTCTGATCAAATTTGTTTTGAACTTGTTGAAGTATTCGTAAAAAGTTGCTCCAGATTCAAACAAGCATAGGAAAACACTTGCCCACGCAATACCGAATAGGTCAGCACCAAGATTCGACGCGCGATCGTCATTCGAGAAAGCATTTCTTGCCATGACTGAAGCAGCGGTTTGTAATACAACTGCAGTAACGTTAAACAAACACCCAACAAACGTTAGGATCCAAACAACTTGGGAGACACCGTATGAACACCAGGTACCAATGTAAATTAAGAATGAGATACCAATGAAAGCGAGTGCAATCCAGAAGAAACAAAAAGAAAATCTGGTCAAATAATAGAAAGCATCTCTATCGGTGATGAACTTATTTGGAACGTTTGTCGTGGTCCCGAAATTATCGACTGGTGATATTGGATAAGCTGGTGACAGGTTACCACCACAATAAGAGGAACCATCTGACCTCGCACATGCACCCCAAAAAGTCCACCTTGTCAAATCAGTTGCATTAGGAATACCACTTGTGTCACCCTGAACCCAATAAAAGCTACTCACAGGATAACTGTCGGTAGCACCTGATATTATAATAAGAATCAAAAGCAGCGTATTACCTGCGAAGAACAGTAAAGTAATCAGCCTAAAGAGAATACGGTAAATGCCACTCATCTCTTTCTTACCCGTATACTTCCCAAATTTGTAGGCGAATGGTTAAAGACAAACGGCTAAAACGAAATAATCCAGTTGTTGTTGTCGATTGTAAACTCTTCGAAGTTTCGAAATAGATCCTTTTTACGCTTCTAATAAGTAAGAACGTCCAAATGTACTGTATAAGAGAGAGAGAGGCGCTGTCCCTTTCTTTGTTTTGTTTTCGGCTCGAAAAAACGAATCCCTGCTACCGTTTCTTAGCTCGAGCAGAGCAAACATTAACCCTCGATCCCAGTAAGGGCAAATGAAGTGAATCTGTTTACCTTTCTTCCCAAATAGGTATATCCGGCTGGTCCCGAGTTGAAAAAATTTTCCCCTCATTGTGATCGCACGTGCATTACACGTGATCAACATAAGATGTGACACAAATAATGCAAAATTGCGGATTGAAAGGCTACTCTTCTTTCATTAAACGGCTACTTCTCTTTCCTTCTAGAAGTGCCTAATGTGGTTGAAAGAACTTTCTGCTTCTTTGTTGGCGCTGGGTGCATGTTCAGCCGTCTTTGCTGACCATCGACGTCCTGCTCAAATCTTTGTTTCTCCAGAGACACATTTCTAAATTCCTTGGCATGGGTTTCGTTGGCGATATTCTTACAGCCTTGTTGTTTCTTGATGGTCCATCGAGTTTTCTTTGTCTTCGGATTGAGATTGGAATGCTCAACACTTAGAGGCGGAGTAGATAGCCTGAAGTTGGGCACGTTGACATCTGTGTTGTTGTTATTGCTTGCAGTAGTACTATCAAAATCGAAATCAAATTTAGAATTTACATTCTTCTTAGCCTCGATGTTGTTGCCACCATTCTGATGTGACAATATCTCCCCTCTTTGCTTTAAGCACCAAAGATGAATATCATCCACCGATAAGCCAGGCTGTTGTCCCAATATATTCAATAGATCATCAACACAATTCAAATATCCGCGGTGTTTCAGGAGCGAGTTCCTTTCGTTTGCTACGCGATACAACTTTGTGACAGCGTTGGCGGCTATTTTGAACTCCTGTGAAAGGTCACCATTTAAAGCCTCTATTGCTTGGTCAGTTGGTGGACGTTCAGGTGGTAAACTAGACCCCAATGAGTTCAATTTTTCCATGCTCCTGTTAATTTTTGGCGATCCCTAAGGAGATAAACACTAAAACCCAATGTTTAATAAGACGCAGATCTCTACAACGACCGCAGAGGAGACTTTCGTCTGAGAATCAGATAACACTGTGATTTTGTAAGGAAAGAGAGTCACCACAGCAAAACTCTCTTCTCGACCTTATTGGTTCTTATCCTGATCTCCTTCAATATGAGACTGGTTATTGTAAGCGATGCGAATCGATGCAAAAAAGTTTTTCTGTCTAATCGTTATAGACGTTAATAAAGTCAGGTGAGACGTTTCTTCCGAAATCTCACTTAAAACTGACACACTTCAAGCAAGACTTCTCTTAGGCCTTGAATTGGCATTGGTTTCCCTGTGGCCCTGATATTTCATCGTTCTTACTATGCTACGTGATTACGGTTCTTTTCTCGGGAATCACGCAGTGAAAAGAAACATTCACCATTTTGGAAACGATTCGCAGAAATGCTCCAAGAGGCTGAAAAATAATAGCAATAGACATTACTGGCACCCTGACGGCGATGGAATATGCAAAAATAACTTTCAACCACATCAGTTACATTATCAGCAACTACGGGAACATGCGGAGCAGCAGCAACCAGCACCAGAGGATCAACAAGGAATAAATATAGGGTTTCTTACACCAGCGGCTACTCCCGCAGATTTAAAAGTTGAAAATGTGCCCTCGGTTGAAGAGAGTATTTCCTCTCCGTATTCGGAGGCAGAGGATTACATGGTTCGTGGATACTACGAGGATGAGAATCTCGTCTACAATAACAGGTCATGCGTGGAATCTCTCCAATATAATTTGTACGATATGACACCGGAGGAATTGGAGCTTGCTAACGACAGCCTTCATTTTGATAACCGTGATATCGACAGCACGAGATGGGATGGTGCCGATGGCAGGTCCACTAATTGGCAAGGTGAGCGAAGTCACATTACCCCACACAGCGACAATAACGAGGCGATTTATGATGATTCATACGATATAGATATGTGATAGAGATTTAATAAGAATAGCGACACTCACGCTGTCCCCTGTTCTACAAGAAGACGTTAGCGTATACTGTTAATCCATTCATTACCAGATGCGCTAAATAAAAAAAATATTTCAATCTCCCGGGGGCGATTCGAACGCCCGATCTCAAGATTACTTTAAACAGTTACAGTCTTGCGCCTTAAACCAACTTGGCTACCGAGAGTAAGAACTTCTTCTTTGAGTTAAAAATTTAGGGACTTTGTGCGATAAATGGACTCAACATATCTAGAGGTTGCTTGAAAGGTAAATGTTGAAAGGGTAATTCTTTTAAAGAATTGTTAACACTGTTCTGGAAAGACATTGGTTTATTAAATTGGCAAAAGTAATTATTAAGTAAAAGAGATTAATTAATCCTCAATTTCTTTTAAACTAAAGTGTAACTAAGAGTGGAGGAAAAGAGATATGATGCCTGATAAACGTACCAGTATTTATACCTGATGGAATGCACCTATTGAATCATACAACCTCAGTCGTTGAAGAATTTTCACCTTCGTCGTATCTCAATTAGTGTTGCAATCACACCATTCTATTGTTTCCTTAGAATCAATAGTACAGTGGTCATCAATAGATCATGCCCACAGATAACTTCGTGGCAAATCCTGAATTGTAAGCGTCTCGCAGTAATTTATTACTCGGTGTCCCTTTCCACATCGATGAATATTTTGTTAGGGCTTGTTTCTCTCTTCTATGATCACTCTTTTGATATTCTACTCAATAATATATCACTTTGCATTCACTTGATATTATTTCCAACAGTAAACGAACTTCCTCTAAATACCGTTTCTGGATTCTTTTAGCTTGATTTCTTATATGATCTACATTTTGTAAGTATGCTTATGCACAAGCGGAAAAGAACTAGCAAGATACAATATGATATGCGATCGAATATGTTGCGAGGAAAAGAGCACCAAAAGTATTCGATTTCGTAACTTTACGGTGTTAACCAGTCCACATATCTATCAGATGAGGAAAAAACTTCTGGACTATTGATTCGTAGTGCTTTCGATGATTACGATGGACAGATGTCTGGTGAATTGAGATGTTCCGGAATTAGAATGGCATCGACGAGGTGTGGTTTCGACTCGTCATTCACACTGTAATAATTCTATAGTTGATATTCGTATCTTTTGGAGGCTTAGGGTTCTCAACCTGAAAACAAGTGTTTGATGGGATATAATGCCTGGACTTAATATCGTGGTTGGTGATGGTCCCATCTTGACATATTAGAATGAAGGTCTTTTACCTCTAGCTGAATTCAATAGTATTTGGGCGGGCGCAATACTCATGAATCGTGGTAGCCTTATATTAATCGAAGGCTTAGATAGGACTGGGAAGACCACCCAGTCGAATATTTTGCTTGAAAGGTTGCAGCCCAATGCCACCTTGATCAAGTTTCCGGATAGGTCGACTGAGATAGGTCAGTTAATTAATAGGTATCTAACTGACAAGAACTTCAAGTTGCCAGATCAAGCTGTGCATCTCCTATTCTCTGCCAATAGGTGGGAGGTGGCTCAAACAATCAAAGAACTCTTAATTCAAGGAAAGCATGTGATTCTGGATAGATACGTGTATTCAGGGATTGCTTATTCTGCTGCCAAGGGACAGGAGAAGATGAACATAAATTGGTGCTTGCAACCAGATAAGGGCCTTATAAAGCCTGATTTGACCATTTTTTTAACTAACGATGATGTTGCGGAGAATCAAGAAAGAGAGGGCTTTGGTGAAGAAAGATATGAGGTTGCTGACTTTCAACAAACAGTTAAGAGGCAATTTTATGAGGTATTTAAAGTGCTGGAGGGTTATCCACGAAATGATAGTTCTTTGAAGATCCTTAATGTTACAAATAAAACTGTGGAAATGGTTGCGAACGACGTTTGGGACGCAGTAAGCCCGAAAATCTGTACTAAGAATGGTCAATCGAATAGTTTCCTTTATTTTTAACAATTAGTCCAATCTATCAAGAATGCTTAGCCTTTCGAGCAGGACATCCTTTGATATCTCTTGTATTTCGCCGCCTATGAACATCTCATCCATTACCATGTAGGCCTTATAGAAATTGAATACAATATCTAGCTCACAAACGTTACCAAAAAATGCATCCAGTACTTCGACGAACAGATGGATGTGCGAGAGATAGATCGGTTCGTCATCTTGAAGGTCAACGCCCATTACGAAATACAAACCCGCGTATCTCTTGTACACTAACTTGGTAGAATCGGAAAACTCTACGAAATTGCTCTGGTGTTTATGATCCCGCGAGGATATTAACCTGTAAATTTGTACGATCATATCTTGAGTCTTTTGGGAGTCTGTTTGACATATTTCAAACCATCTAACCAAACGCACGACGCCTTGTTTATTGAAACACAGTATAAATTGAATTGCCATCTGAAGCGAGTTATGTTATTATGCCACGTATATTTCGATGAAGATCTGATCTTATGGTCTCTTTTGGGTCTTTTATAATCTCTGAGATGAAAGTTGATTCGTTCGGTTCCAGATCAAAGGTTCGCGAATATATGAAGGACCCCACTGAAAAACTCGAGGTCCGAATAATAGATGTGAACAGGTAGTAGGTCGGTAAAAATGACTAATAGCAAGCCAAATGAATTGAATTTTCACTCTATAGGTGTATGCACATCTAATGAGATCAAAGGAAACTTTATACGACTACCAAGTTCAGTCGTCCATACCCTCGAGACGACTGGCATCCCTGTCCAGGAATTTGGGGTTACAATAACGAAAAATGGTACGAACCTCCTTCACGTTGGCTGGGATGGCTACGAATCACGAGGATATCTTAATGGTCAGCCGACAATTGAAATAAGTCCTATATTGGCGCAGGAGATGAAGATTCACGCAGGAGTGACAGTTGATCTGTCCGTGAGCAAATTTGGGGAGAAGGAGACTGCAACTGAAGTTTATGTGGAACCAGTAACCAGTGACGACTGGGAAATTATTGAGAGCCATGCTATGTTTTTTCAAGATGAAATTTTGCACCAAACGAGAATTATGACCATCGGGGAGACGTTATTATGCTATATTGATAATGTCGTCTCCAGATTCAAAGTCAAAAAAATCGTGCCTACAAATTTAAGCTCTGCCAGAATTAATACTGGCTCTTTGATAGTAATATCACCACGAGAAAACAAGTCGAGATCGCAACAAAAGGCTCCGCACACCCAAACCGAGAGTAAGAAATTAAACACTTCAAGCAAGGGGACAACTTCCACGAATTTAACTACGAAGAGAAGTTTATGCGATACGGATGGGAGGGGCGAAGGTTCTATGGAAATTTTTCTTCATTCGAAAGAAGCACTGTCCAAATTTGCTTTGATCAGTCTATTGCATAGCTCTCTAGACCTTAAGCAGCATGCTAAGCAAGAAAAGCCGGAGAAACCTTCCAAATTTACCAAGCGGATAGCGGTCGCAGTCCGCGACTGTGACGACGTTCCGAAAGGTCATATTTCAATGACTCCACTGGTCTGGAACGCTCTGTGGACTGAACCTCAGAATGGTTGCAAATTAAATGTTGAATTTGTCGACGGCATTGAATCGTACGCCAATACTAAGAAAGTTAAAATCCTATTTCGTCCTGTTATCGAAGATGATGAACGTTTATCAAAGGTTGAGAAGCAGAGGAGTGTTCAAGGTTCCGAGCAAACAGACGCGGCACCGAAGAAGGTATGTGATCTAGCAGCCCTGCTGGGTAAAGGACCAGTGACTGATAGAATGCTCCTTGCTAAGGAGCATATCTTTGTAGAGCTAGTTGAGGAGGCAAGCGGGAGACATGTAACGTATGTCAATTTCGAAGATTCGTCTCCTGCCAATTGGAGCTTTTCAGCTTTGAATGAAGTCAGGATACCTCCTCAATTGCTGGCTCATGTTGCGTGCAAAAAGGAGCCCAGTGAACCACTGGGAGGGAATAGTTGGCTACCAACTATCGTTGCCGCGCGACTCATCAAATACTTAACCATGCCAGTGACACCATCGAATGGGATTTTACTGGTTGGCAATGCAGGTATGGGCAAGACAACTGTATTGAAGGAAGTATCTAGAGAGCTTACGCTAAAACATCAGATATACGTGAAATACGTGGACTGTAACTCGCTATTAGATAGCTTGAATATTGGGAAAATGAAACAGTCTATACAAGAACTCTGTTCATTGTGCTATTGGCATAGTCCCTCAGTACTCATATTGGACAATGCCCAAAGCTTGTTTCCCAGCATAAAATCCGACGATCCACAGCAGCAAAGCGCGCAGCAGAGAGGAGGTTCAACATCTACCAAGTTAGCATTATTTTTGATCAACTTGGTGGGGAGTATCGGTAAGAAATGGTCAGGAGCTTTTAAGGTAGTCTTCGCCAGTCCCAATAAAAATGAACTGAACAGCATTTTCTTTGATAAACATCTCATCTGTGAGACTTTTCAAAGGAAGGCACCTGATGTCGACGAGAGAGGGCGTTTGATTGAGTTTTTCTTTCAAAAGTTAAGCGATAAGATTAGCTTAACTGGCGATCTGGAGTATCGTGATATTGCACTAGACACAGATGGCTATTCTCCATTAGATTTGCGAATAGTCGTCGATAAACTCTTTTACCAGTCCACTATGAATATGGAAAGGAAAGATGATGTACTCATTGTCAATAAACAAAGCTACATGGAGACTATCAAAAGTTTCAGCCCTTCTTCACTACGAGGTGTCAAGATGACAAAGAGCACAGGTACATCTTGGAAGGACATTGGTGCTTTAGGTGGTCCTAAGCAACTCTTATTAGAGACATTAGAATGGCCCACCAAGTACGCTCCTATTTTCAAAAACTGTCCCTTACAGCTGAGGTCCGGGGTGTTACTTTACGGATACCCCGGTTGTGGTAAGACATTACTGGCCAGTGCTGTAGCGCAACAATGCGGTCTGAATTTTATTACCGTTAACGGACCGGAAATTCTGAACAAGTACATTGGCGCTAGTGAGCAAAACGTCAGAGAACTATTCGAAAGAGCTCAATCGGTGAAACCTTGTATCCTTTTTTTCGACGAATTCGATTCAATTGCTCCCAAGAGGGGTCATGACTCGACAGGCGTCACCGACCGTATCGTCAATCAACTCCTAACCCAAATGGATGGTGTGGAAGGGTTGGACGGTGTTTACGTTCTCGCAGCGACGAGTAGACCAGACCTGATCGATTCCGCGCTGTTGAGACCCGGCAGAATCGATAAAAGCGTTCTTTGCGATGTCCCCGACGAGAATGACCGATTGGATATTCTAAAAACGATTACGTCTAACGGCAAGATGAAACTAGAACCGGGAACCGACCTCTCGACAGTCATTGCTCAAACGTCCGGCTATTCAGGAGCTGATCTACAGAGTCTCTGTTACAACGCGTATTTAAAATCGGCTCATAGAGAGTTGCTAGCCCAGGAGGAAGGGAAGCAGGAAAAGAATGTCAACTCAAGCATCGGGATCGAATTCTCTATAATTAACGAAAGAAAAAACCTAAGCTACAACGTCATAGAAATGCTGAAAGAGCAAAAGGCTGCTGAAGTCACGACCAACGCAAAGGAACCAAAAAGCTTCAAAGCTTCGACCACCCACATTGAAATCAAGCTTCAGGATCTCCTGAAAGCCTGTCAAGAAACAAAACCAAGCATATCGACCACCGAGTTCCATAAGCTACAATCCATCTACCAGAAATTTCAGAATGCAAGAGACGGCAATATGCCGCACGCCGACAGTTCTACAGATGTGGGAACAAGAACGTCACTCATGTAAAGAAGACGGCAAATCAGAGCAAGAATCAGAACCATCAGCTGTGGCTGCACTTGCACTCTGGTTACCATCCCTCCCTTGGCCCACGGCAGGCCGCATTTTCTTCCATCCACCTATCTTTCCTCAAGTTTTCCAAAAATTTCACCCTCGTGGCCAGATACTGCAATTACCGCTTCGCGCGGGTTTGTCTGCTCAGAGTAGCGCACGACGATCGCGATAAAGAGACTTTTTTTTGCCCACAAGCAGAGGCATCAACAGCATTCGGCACCATGCATTTCGTCGTTTCCTTCATAAATTGATTAACCCCAATCGAGTTTGTTAGTTTGTCGGTTAGCACTGGTAAGTAGCTAGCAATTTTGATCTCGCACACCGTTACTTTCTATTTAAACGCATCACATCCGTTGGCATTTAGTATCGTCTGTAATTCAACCTCTTTTAATCACTCAAATATAATTTGTCATCTATCGTAGTGTTTGGGTGACGAAAAGAAACCATAGGGAAAAGAGAGGAACAAATACGCTTGACCCCTTTAGGAAGATTTACTTGTTGTGGTTGAAGTTTTGCTAAAATTCGTTGCCAAGAGAGAAATAATACCCACCGGGTTCTCATTCCCCCTCCACTCTCACATCTGTTTCTCTGACGTATTTACAAGTGTCAAGAATCAGTTTTCCAATTACCGTTAAAGTTTCTGACATCTCAGTAATTTGTTGTTAGCCACAGTATCACTCAAGAACAACGGGATTGCAATATGACAACTGGCCAACGATCAGCTCGACAACAGTCGCCTCACCGTGTTGGTTCCATGAACACCTTCAAAATGCTGGGTAAGAAGCTTTTGAGTTCAAAAACGCATCTGGATGATACCAGCAGTGCCGTTGAGAATGGTCACAAAAAGGTCAACACTCACCATCTTTCCGGTTCCAGACCCAAGTCTTCTTCACCGGCCAATCGTCAAAGGTCTTCTTCTTTGTTCCAAAGGAACAAATCGAGTGGTAACGTGAACCATGGGCAGCCTGTTTTGGGCACGGCCAAATCCTCGGCTTCCATAAGTAATATGGTCGCTCATAACCATAATCCTTTTGCACCATCGCAGGCTTCGGATGTGCTAGGCACGGGAACAGGAATTGCCTCACCCAGAGGAGTTAACGGTACAAACCATTCAATCCATAGGAAAGCATCCAGTAATTTTCCCAACCATCTCCTGAGTAACGAGAACATCATCTACAATCCTTATGGGATAAATTCTCCCGGCGGTGCTCCGCCCAGTAGTAGACCTGGAACTGCTTACGCTGGAAGTGGTGGTAATAACAACAGCGATTTAAGTTTTTACATGCATGATGGTAACTCCAAAATTCGTATGTTACCGCTACCGATAGCTGACCCCAATACTTATCTTCCGGAAGAGATGAAGCAGGCAAGTGTTCATTTGAGCGATAACTTCGTCTTTGATAGCGAAAACCAGACTTTAGGCTCCGGTGGCTCCAGTGAAGTGCGCAAGGTCAGATCTGCTTATAGACAAAAAGACGTTTATGCTTTGAAGAAACTAAACATGATCTACGATGAAACCGCCGAGAAATTCTACAAGAGATGTTCCAAAGAGTTCATCATTGCCAAGCATTTAAGTCATAATATTCATATCGCCAACACCTACTACTTGGTCAAAGTGCCTACCACCACGTATACAACAAGAGGTTGGGGTTTCATAATGGAAATCTGTGTAAGAGACCTTTTCCAGTTGATGGAAAGATCGGGCTGGAAATCTGTTCATCTTAATGAAAAATTCTGTCTTTTCAAACAGGTGGCTCAGGGAGTTAAATTTTGTCACGATAATGGTATCGCCCACCGTGATTTGAAACCCGAGAACGTTTTAATGTCGAGAGACGGTGTTTGCAAACTAACTGATTTTGGTATATCCGACTGGTATCATGTGGAGCCACACAACTTCGATAGTCCCGTCAGGAAATGCGAAGGTATGATTGGTTCCCCACCCTACACACCACCCGAAGTTATGTTACATGACGCAAAGAAACACTACCCAGAAAGTATGCAAAAACCTTATGATCCTTTAAAGATGGACTCCTATGCACTCGGTATGATCTTGATCGCTTTAGTTAATAACATCCTGCCGTTCTTCGAGTCTTGCAACACGGATCCCAGGTTCAGAGATTACGAAACATCCTACGAAAACTACATCAATCATCAAAACCCACACTTTAGAGATAAAGGCTGTCATAAACCTGGCCCCGGTGCAGAGTACTCTTTAGCGAGAAATTTCAAGAGCACGGAAGCCTCCCGAGTGGCGTGGAGGCTAGCAGACCCAAACCCTGAAACGAGGTATACCATGGATGATCTTTATGCTGATCCATGGTTTCAAGGTATTGAGACGTGTGTTGAACCAGATGACGAGTATACTTTTAAAGCCCCAATCATCAGAAAGAGTTCGTCAGAGAACGGCTCAGGTTTCTACATAAGCGAACAAGCCTCAAAAGAAGACGTAAACGCTGAGAAATCCTCAGAGAACTCCATCGCGTCACAACAATCGCTACAACACACTTCAAATCCGTTCTTGAATATAAAACCCAAACCCAGGTCAATGGTTGACATAGCACAGTCTCCTGCGGTGATCAAATCCGTAGCAGCCAAAGTTCCTTCGAGAGTGATCGAGGACAAGGAAGCCGAGGGTGACGAATCCGAGGCAGAACTACCTTCGAGCGCGGTTGACAACGAGCCACAAGAGAAAAAACTACCCCCACTTAACGAAGTCACTAGAAATATCGAGGGAGCTGAAACCGAAGAGTCCAACCTGGACACTTTGGTATCCTTACCTGACTCTCTAAAGATAAAGAACGAATCACACAATAACGATAATAATAAGCCACAAACTACTACAGCCACAACGCCGCCTGCCAAGAAATTAAGTGAGCTCTCCCTGGGCTCTCCATCCCATCCAACTTCAGTAGCAGGTCCACAAGTTGCCACAAACTCCTCATCCGCGTCCTTGAGAAGCACTGGGAGTACATCCAAACCCAAGAGAAAAAGAGTGATCCACAACCACATGGAGGTCCCGGGAAGTGTTACCTCCTCATCATCGACAAGAACTTTCTCGTAGGTATAGCACACCAATACGTACATCATACTCATTTGTAAGTAATAATAATAACGGTATTACCCGTCCTCGTAATTTTTCACGAACGCGCTCGCTATCTTTATACTGATAGGGGAATCGTTCAATTCCAAGTTCGCGAAGTTGAAAGACAAAACAAAAGATATAAAAGGAGTTAAAAGAACACTCCACGTGGTTTTCACGTTTTCATCACACATGGTGTTTGAAGAAGGAGCCAAGTCCATGATGAGCGGTATTATCAAGAGAAATCACGATCAGGTGGACGGTGCAAATGGTCATGATGAAGAGTTGAAGAGACAAAAACAAGATGAAGGTAACATTGATGCTGCGCTGCTGAACGAGGTGGCCGATGAGGATTCCCACGCACATGAGGCTCGGGAGAGCAATTACGATACCACTGCAGCAGCGGTTGCCAATGCTACTTATAGTGACCTGATCCAACATCCGGGCGAGAATCGTGACAGCAAGAGCGGTGACGATTCAATGAATGTTGGCAAGGACCAGGGAAGGGATGTTGGAATTCAAGAGGAAGATGAAGAGGAGGAGGAAGAAGAGGAAGAAGACATGGACGACCACATTAAGGACCCTGATCATATACCGGAAGCTGAACCAGAGGCTTACGAGAAGGATAAAGGAGTAATGGTTGCGGAGGAGGACGAAGAAGATGATGAAGGGAAAAAGTTGTTTGGCGGTGTTGTGGGCACGGGACGCCGTGGGCGTAAGAGTGCTCCCTTAACTGGTTCAGAGGAGTGGAAGAGACAAAGAAAGGATTCGCACAAGGAGGTTGAAAGAAGACGTCGTGAAAATATCAACACGGCGATCAACAAACTGAGCGAACTCTTACCGGTGAAGGAATCGAGTAAGGCCACGATATTGGCCCGTGCCGCAGAGTATATTCAGAAATTGAAAGAAACCGAAAGTGCCAACATAGATAAGTGGACTTTACAGAAATTGCTAAGTGAGCAGAATCAGTCCAGATTATCCAGTGCCAATGAACGGTTACAGGACGAGTTGGGGAAAGCCTACAAGGAGATTGAAGAGCTGAAACAAAGGTTGAAGCAAGCTGGTGTACCTTATAACCAGCAGGAAGAACAATCTAAGGGAACACAAGAGTAGAACAAGTAGAACAGAAGAAAAAATTAAATAATAGTGTATGATCTACTAATTATAGTTCATGATATCAAGACGGTTACCTTACATGATAAGTAGTCCGATTCTGAACGTTGTATGTATAAAAAAAAAGGAGACTTCTTTTAACGTCGAGATGCACTACGGACCCTACATTTCCTCGCTGGCTAAAAACTATAACGTTACGGACCGAGAATTGCGAGTTTGACCAAGTAGGGCAGTTTTATCACCTCGCTTAGTCAGGGTTCTTCTCAAAACCATTCCTTTCGAACTAGCCTACTTATCAATAAGAGGTGCAGTTGACAGAAATAGAAACCTTTTGACCCTTGAGGACAGTAAGCTCAATCCTCATTCCCCGTTGTACCTATGGGGTGTTGTTACGCCCACGAATCACACTGCAACCGAGAGAATTAAAACAAAAGAACCGGCATGCGAAAATTTTTCACTTCTTAATCAGTACTTGTGAGGTACCGGCTAGAATGCATCGCCTTGCATGAATGAGCCTACTATCACCTTGGTGATGCAGACTGGATAGGGATGCAATTGCTATGGATCACTATCCCGCCGGCTCCTTATGATTCCGTGGTATCATGCATTACGTATGTCCCAATCGCGTAATCATTGTTTGATATTTCAAAGAATGCTTCGACAACTCAAGTGTCTGTATATATATTTATATATATATATATAAGCCGATCTTACATTATATAATTTGATCCCACGTTTCTGCGTAATCTATGTTCTTTCGAAACCCTCGATTTTAATTTGTGCAGATAGTTTAAAGGTTGACACGATGCCGATGACCTTCTCACACTGTAAGCATTGGGTTAAAAGGGCAAGGCGATCTCTTGTCTACAAGCTGCTGGCGGTGTTCGTTGTAGGGCTCTTTATTTACGGGCATTCGAACAGTTTCCGTCTAAACAGGTCACCGGTTTCTTTATTAGACACCGTGCTTATCAACCAAGATTTTTCTACCCAGAGTTCCGAGAAGACGTTAGCTTCTGATATTTATCTGAAGTACAAGTACGGATCCGAACCGACCTGGGTGGATAAGTATACATTGCGTCGCAACCTCCTGACAATAAAAAGGGGTGCTCTTAAGGGTAGCTCGGTTTCTGGTATCGAGGACTTGAGCTTTTATGATAGCGATCCTCGCCTGTCATGGACCGTTTACCTGAATCACATTATGGGGTTCGACGATTCATACAGCTCAGAGGTTTTCTCGCATGTCAAGATTCCGTTCTCATGGTACGACTGGGCGGATTTTAGCGGTCTGAACAACTTGATCTCGGTAGAGCACACCCCTCTACGTTGTTCCATCTTTTATGGGAAATCGTTCGACCTTGATTTGTTGCAGGACATTGAAAGTGAAATAGGTGACTTTTTATTTGCTAGCGAAAGACTAAGATATAATGATCCCAAATGGTACCAAAGTACCAAGATCAAGAAGAATGAAAAAGACACTCCTCCGAACGATCTTTCGGCCTACTGCAAGCAAGTCGATAAAGCTAAATTTGGACTGCCCGTGGAGATCACAAAACTGCACGCCGGTGTTAGACCGGAAGTTTACGAGTTACAAGCTAGAGCTTTTCTTTTATCCAAAGCGGCGCCACCATTATCCATTTCGATCATGGAGAAGGATTTGGCTTCTTACAGATTTGACATTCACCAAAATGAACGGAAGAATATGATACAATCTGGTATCTTGAGTTCGTATTTGAAAGAACATGCTGAGGAGCAGGAAAGTAAGGGCGATATCCTATTCGATCACGTTGCGACGTTCGAGAAGTTTCTGGATAGTAGAGCAGCAATGACTTCTAAAGTTACCATTCCTGACACAGCAACAGTCATTTTCGAACATGATCTGGTTCATCTAACCCCGGAAGATTTCGAAATCGATGTACACTTGTTGATAAAACGTCTGGAGAAACTCAAGGCAGATGACCAAATAACCAGTCATGATTTGCAGTATTTGGAAAGTTTACAGAACTCTGTCGCCACTCCGCCTTCGTTGGCACCAAAGTATTTCTCGGAAGCGGGCAAGGTCAAACAATTCTCGAATATGGGTTACCACCGTGACGAAAAATTCTTCAAAGGCGCACTTATCTATGACATTGAAGAGTACCAACTAAGATTAAATTCGTTAATCAGAAACTGGCTAAAATTTACCAAGGCAAATGGCCTTATCACCTGGTTAGCTCATGGCACAGCTTATGGTTACATGTATAACGGCAAGACATTTCCATGGGATAACGATTTCGACGTTCAAATGCCAATCAGACACCTGCATCTCTTAAGCAGGTATTTTAACCAAAGTTTGATTGTGGAGGATCCCAGAGAAGGTAATGGAAAATTTTTTGTAGATGTTACTTCTACCATCACTACTAGAATAAAGGGTAATGGGTACAATAACATCGACGCTCGGTTTGTGGACGTAGATTCTGGTCTATACATCGATATTACCGGTCTCAGTGTGTCTTCAGCGCCAGTCACAGATAAATTCTATGGTAAGTTCAAGGACAAGAAGAACCACATCGAACTGGAAAAACACTTGAAGAATTTCAAATACCCAGAAAAAGGTGATAATCTTGCTGCTCTTGACCCCCAAGAACTGGCTCTGTACGTGGCCTCACACGAGAAAGAGTTCAAAAAATATGAAATCAAGAATGTCAAAATTGCGCTCGAAGGTGAGAATAAAATCAAGACTCAAAGCCCGTTCTACAAACATGGAATTTCGTCAGCAGCGCGTTACATTATGAATCGCGAATTGAAGGTCTACAATTGTAGAAACAATCATTTTGTTTCATTGGACCTGCTTTCCCCACTGTATCAAACACTTTATCATGGATCACCAGCATTCATACCGCGTCGTACCATCGACGTTCTAAACAACGAGTATAGGGTTCCCAAAAATTGGGGGTTCCAGGTCTTCCAAGGGAAGGCCTTTTTCCCCGCATTACGGTCCTGGTTTAATTTCAATGTACTAAAAAGGTTTGCCAATGTCAACTCATGGCACCCAAGGCTAGAGACTTTGAAATCCCCAGTCAGCGATCTAAATATTTCCGACGTGGAACATATCTACAAGAACATGCTGAAACTTGGCTACACTGATTTATTTGCCATTACTTACTCGTCCTTCAATGTCACTGCTTATCGTTTGAAGGAATTGGAGATCCAATATGACGATACATTCCAAAAGGACGAGAGACTACGTATGTTACGTCTTTTGCGAACTGCAGTAGGGCCCAATGTATCTTCACCTGGTAAAGACCCCTATATTTTCATCTATGAACGGAACCTCTGGCAGAAATTCAGCTCGAGTCTAGGTAAATCAACTTCGCAGGAGGTTCAAGCTGCCGTCGAGGACAAAGTGCTTCGCAAGTTATGGTTAGAGTCTCAACGACTGCATGATCGCGACTACGAGTTATTCAAAGTGAGAGATTCTGAAGGGTCAGTCGTTCATGATTTAGGCAAAATTGGTAAACCGCTAGCACTCAGAAACGCAATTTTCGAAGCTGATCCTTCGCTATAAGTGAACCAGCGAAACTGAAATATGCTCATTATAAAGCCAAAAGGCTTCCCTGTAATTTTCTATCGTTTGACATTTTTTGCATCTCACTTCAACTGTGTATATTAAATCTCGCATATTTCTTTTCATTCACTGACTAACTTCAAACTTCCGAGACCTCTCGTTCTTTTCTTAGAGTATTCCTTTTGGATCAACTGGCCCTGAGAGGGTGGCATGTGCCAAGTAAATCTTGACGACATATAGCCTTATGTTTCCACACCAATTTTTAGCTGTCAGTGTACGGGGAAGAGACAGTATTAAGAAGAGGAGGAAACAATCTACATGTTCGCTACACTTTGTCCTTACCTGTGATCTTCCAACCCTCGATCCAGATAGTGCACATTTGTGGCTAAAAAAGGTTTATTTATCTTCCATGATTATATATTCCAAGGCGCATGAAGCTTACATAAATTGGGGTCAAAAATGGGATCAAATATGGAGTTCATTAATATTGGACTTGATTTTTTGACCAGATTCTTTTATTTGCTTAAGCTCTTTTTCATCAAGTGCTAGTTTCACAACATGTTGAGCGCCTGTTCTACCGATCTTAGTAGGAAGACTTAAGGCCAGATCATTGACTCCGTAATAATCACCAACAGTAGAAACAGTTAACAATGCCCCTTCATCCCTCAAAATAGCTTCCACAATACGAGTTAAACCAGCAGCAATCCCAAAGTCCGTGCACCCTTTTAGCTTTATGATGTTGTAAGCGGCATTTTTCGTATCCTCAAATATTCCGTCTAGTGCTTCAGTATCATATTTTTGGTTGGTTGTGTTACAATACTCTTGAAGCCTCATACCTGCTATCGCAGCTAGGGACCACACCGGTAGCTCAGAATCACCGTGCTCTCCTACTACGTAAGCGTTGATGCTCTCGGAAGATAAATCAAAGTACTGGCCCAGATGATATTTCAATCGGGCGGAATCTAGTAACGTACCAGAGCCGATCACCCTGCTTGCTGGAAATCCTGACAGTTTGTAGCTTGCATAAGTCAATACGTCAACAGGATTTGTTGCAATAACCAAGATTGCATCAGGGGCATTCTTGGCAACGTTTGGAATAATATCCTCCATAATACTGACATTCTTGGAGGCCAATTCCATTCTTGTTTGACCAGGCTTCTGATTAGCTCCACCAGTCACGATCACAATCGAGGCCCCGGAACAGTCAGAATATTCTCCCCTATAAACTCTTGATTCTGTTGTCAAAGGAGCTGCATGATTAAGATCCATACATTCGCCTTCCGTCCTCTCCTTGTTAATATCGATCAGCACTATCTCAGTAACGAGACCACTGAGAAGTAAAGTGTAAGCTGTAGTAGAGCCAACGCTACCAATCCCAACAATAGCAATCTTTACAGGCGTCATCTCAGCTTTCTTGTGCGACATATTTGATGTATGCTGAGCCTAGTGCAGTGTAGGTTGAATAGAGGTTCTTTCCTGATAATATCAGTTGCAAGTAACGACTTACTTATATATGAAGCAACACTAGCTGTCATCTGGAAACGTAAAAGTGCTTGAGTCACAATGATTCACTTTTATCGGCATGATTGGTTTGCACTGCACTTGATAAAAGTGACGTATTTTGCGATGAATATTGTTGTGAGGCCTTAATAGGCCTACCTATCAACACCTTAAAAATTGCGAACTTTAACGCATAACTTCACATGGTGCTGTAATTCAGCCTAAAGACGGCCCTATATGGAGGAAAATGCTAGCGGTAAAAATTTCAGAAGCTTCCTTTCCCGCTATGATAGTCATACTAGTCTTGGTTCTATAGGTCCGCTGTATACCAAACGCAGCAGTACATATTCTCTTTAATCTACGGCAATCTTTTGGGCATTTACCAGTAGTGAAGTTCTTGATCCTGGATGATGGATATTATAATCCTATAATCCTTTGCCGAATGCAGGGTGATTGAAAGGAATGTGTGGCTGAAAAGTGTAGCAACGGCGATGCAAGTTGAATAGGAAGTAATAATGAATAAGGCGGATTAATTAAACTTTTAATAGTCAGAGACATCAAACATTGTACAAGATATGCTCTATAGGTTAGCTATTATTCAAGAACTAGAAGACTGAATTCTTACCTAAAATTGACGTTCACGACTCGAAGGAGCCTACCATTTCAACTAAACTTAGCGTGATCACTGTTTTTCACTTCTTTACGCAAAGTGTGTTTGAGAGGTAGAAAACAGCCTTTGATGAAAATGTAACAAAAGCGATCTGCTAGAAAGCTGCTGCGACGAACGTTCGCTTGGCTTCCAGCGACTCCCGATTCATTATTATGCCGTAGTGAAGTGTTTGACTCTCTTTACTCGGAGCTTGAACTATGCCATATTCGTTCAATCGCACATTCAACCATTTTGATCATCTCAGGACTTCAAACTCAACATCTCGCATGATAACACCTTCCAGTCCTTTACCCAAATTACCTAAAAGTTCCACACTACCATTAGTAGAATCTACCTCAACAAATTGATCATCAGCCTTACCATTGAACTTGAATATGCCTGAACTACCAGCATACACTGTAGTACCATCTTCAATTCCACACCTATTTGCCATTGCAACGACAGCGTTCTTTCCCTTGAACTTCCACGTTTCATCAGCGGTGGCGCCCATATAAGAGCCACCTGAGTGGCTTTTGGAAGCTAGAAGAGGTTTCAAATACCTTGGTAACCAGTCCTCCCTTTGTTTCAATGAGAGAAACGGCAAAAATCTTAAAACCCAATAATTAACGTTCGACATATCTGGCTGTTCCAGATCACTATATGCTGTATTCAAAGCGGGAGAATCCCTCGAAATGGGCGTTGTTGGGTTATCATTAGACAGATCGAATTGATACTGCCCCTGTGAGCCGTATATTGGTATTCCCTGCTTTTCAGTTGCTAGTTTAATGTCATTCATCATCATTTGAGCTAGCGGGCCTGAATCTTTGGTGACTGAAACAGAATGAATCCACGCCATAGGACATATTATCAGTTCATTTCCGCAGTCAAGATTATAGGTTGCGAATTCGAAGTCGTGAAATGGTGCTGTGAATTTATAAGGACTAAGATCCATGCAGATTCCAATTGACGTTTTCAAGGTGATATCTTCCAAGTCGTTGCTGTTCTCTAGAGAAGTATCTCTTGCTTTACGCTTAAAATGAAGAGGAAAACTTTGAAATCCCAGCGGATTCTCGTGACAGCCCCAGTCATCATCTGTGTAATACATGAAGCTTTTTCTATAATTAAAGATCAACTGACCTTTGGGATCTGTCACAGCCGCGGAGTTGTAAAGAATTGTCTCTGCGCTACTGTCCAAACGTTCTGGGTATCCGATAACAGTGTAACAATTGAACATTGCGGAAACCTCTTTGGCCATTTTGAACGCTGGACCTTCGTTCGGTCTTGTGGCATAGGGTAGAATGTGATCTCTGGAATGGAAATTATACCCGGTTAGAGCAAACTCGGGAAAAACTACCAAATCTGGAGCTTTAGCTGGCGATCCGGATATCGATTCCTTCAACTTATCTACAAGGTTTCGGGCCCTTGTGAGATTTTGATTAATCTGTCCTATTCGCGGGTTTAGTTGAATAATCGCGATTCGCAAATTGACAGCTAGTTTTCTTGGGGGTGTCAAAACAGACATTCCTGCTACTAATTCTACTCAATATTGTTTGATAGCCAGTTCTAGAGATTTGACTATATTGCCAATTTCAACCGGTGTGCTGAAGGAAGGCCTTATGGCACTGGATGAAATTAAGTTACCCCGTCTTACTATTGATTCAGACGGGTGACTTCGGCTTCTGCCAATTCCCTTCTGGACATCAGCAAGCATAACCATTAGATAAACCTGGCCTCTAGCAAACTACTCAATGGTTGTTCCTTCCAAAGACGAGATTGAATAGCGTGTTCCTGTCATGGTTGGCTCTAAAGACGGCATAGTCTTTGATCAGGGTTACGATCGACGTCAATGGAACGTTACGGAGCCCAGTTATGGTCCGATCAAAATCGATCCAAGGGAGATAAATGCTACCAAGGAGAATACAGCAGTTCAAAACCCTTCTTCCAGCGCGCCTTCTCAGGCAGAGAGTAGCAAGGCTCAGGATGGATCCCAAAGAGTGGAACCTCTTGAACCGCGTAGCGATACAGGACCAATCACCGAGGTTTACGACGCCAAGAACCAACTTACTTCCCTGGTGAGGAACGCCAAGCACAACGAGGAGGCGATTAGAGTTAGAAACGAACGCATCAAGCAATCCAAGCTGCAATCTAGGAACAGATACGGCTGGTGAGAGCCGTATCTTTGAATATTCCTTCATCTTCACATGTCACCTTTTACGAAGCCTTTGTTCCGTCAAAATTTCAAGAAAGCTCATCTCAATCTTCAAATATGGAAGATGATAGTTTTCATTTTAAGTAGGGTAGAATTGTTAAAGTCAACGATGTCTGTTGTGGGATCACTGATATTCTGTTTGGAATGTGGTAATTTGCTTGATAACCCCAACACTGTGACAGGTTCCGAGGTCCAGTGCGATCAATGTCAAGCCACTTATCCCAAATCGCAGTTTTCCAATTTGAAAGTCATCACTTCCACCTCGGACGATGCATTTCCATCAGCATTGAGATCAAAGAAATCTGTCGTGAAGACATCTTTGAAGAAAGATGAGCTGGAAGAGGGTGCCACGATTAAGGAAAAATGTCCAAAATGTGGTAACGAAGAAATGCATTACCATACACTACAGCTGAGGTCTGCAGATGAGGGAGCAACTGTGTTTTACACTTGCACGTCCTGTGGATACCGGTTTAGAACGAACAACTAGAACAAACCACAAGATTTGTCCATCTTTTGTTCAAATGAAGTATGTATACTAACTAGCTATATAGTGATCAGCATATCGTCGTGTAATGTGATAGATGAAAAATTCTCTGTTAGTGGTGGCGAAAGCTATACAAGACGATGAGTACTCTCAACCAGGAAGTGGTGTTCCAAGTGATCTCCAGTACAAATTCTCTAGTTTAGCAATGGCACAAGTCCCGATGCAGTCAATGGAAATGCCAGACATGTCTAATGCAATTGTGGCCCAGGACGAAATGGGCAGACCTTTCATTATCGTCAGGGACCAAGGAAGTAAGAAGAGACAACATGGTTTGGAAGCAAAGAAATCCCACATACTAGCAGCCAGGTCCGTGGCTTCCATAATTAAGACATCTCTTGGCCCACGCGGTCTGGATAAGATTTTGATCTCACCAGACGGTGAAATAACAATTACAAACGATGGGGCCACCATTCTTTCGCAAATGGAGCTCGATAATGAAATCGCCAAGTTGCTGGTACAACTATCCAAGTCTCAGGATGATGAGATTGGTGATGGTACCACGGGTGTTGTGGTATTGGCCAGCGCGTTGTTAGATCAAGCTCTTGAGCTTATTGAAAAAGGTATACACCCAATTAAAATAGCCAATGGCTTTGATGACGCTGCGAAACTAGCCATCCAGAAATTAGAAGAACAGGCTGACGATGTTGCAGAAGATCCAAAGTCGTTTAAGGATTATTTGTTCAAAGCTGCAAAGACATCTCTAGGATCGAAGATCGTTTCCAAAAATCATGATAAATTTGCACAGATGGCAGTTGATGCCGTCATGAGAGTCCTGGATGAAGAAAGGAAAGATGTTGATTTTGAACTGATTAAGTTAGAGGGTCGCGTTGGTGGCGCTTTGAAGGATTCTAAATTGATTGACGGTGTTATATTAGATAAAGATTTCTCGCACCCACAGATGCCTAAGGTAGTTTTACCTGCTGATGGTAAGAAAGATGTCAAGCTTGCTATCCTAACATGTCCGTTTGAACCTCCAAAACCAAAGACGAAGCATAAGCTGGATATATCATCGGTTGAAGAATACGAAAAATTACAAACTTACGAACAGGACAAATTTAAAGAAATGATACAGTGCATTAAAGAAGCCGGCGCCGACGTGGTTATATGCCAATGGGGGTTTGATGATGAAGCTAATCATCTTTTGTTGCAGAACAACCTACCTGCGGCAAGATGGGTCGGTGGCCAAGAGCTAGAACTGATTGCCATTGCGACTCACGGCCGTATAGTTCCACGTTTCCAAGACCTGTCGCCTGAAAAACTGGGTAAATGTAGCAAGATATATGAAATGGAGTTTGGCACCACAAAAGATCGTATGCTAGTCATTGAGCAGTGTTCGGATGCTAAGACCGTAACTTGTTTCATTCGTGGTTCAAATAAGATGATTGTCGATGAGGCTAAACGAGCTCTGCATGATGCTCTCTGTGTCGTTCGTAACCTAGTAAAAGATTCCAGAGTTGTATATGGTGGTGGTGCTGCTGAGGTGACCATGTCTATTGCAGTATCCGAAGAAGCTGACAGGCAGCGTGGCATTGATCAATATGCATTCCGGGCATTTTCCCAAGCTTTAGATACCATCCCTATGACTTTGGCTGAAAACTCTGGTCTGGATCCAATTGAAACCCTAACCCTTCTGAAAAGTAAACAGATAAAGGAAGGCACTTCTCTCATTGGCGTTGATTGCCTGAGCAAGGGTAGCAATGACATGAAAGAACTTTTTGTTGTGGATCCTTATATCGGCAAGAAGCAACAGATCATGTTAGCAACTCAGCTTTGTAGAATGATTTTGAAAATCGATAACGTCATTATTAGTGGGAAAGATGAGTACTGAAAGCATATGTTGTATAGGTGTATATAGTACTGGCCTTTTTTCTTCATTAATATTTCGCAATCTTTATCTTGACATACATGACGAATAGTTATTTATCCACATGTATATGTATATACGCATTTCTACAAATATATTATCTCAGAAACAGGATGGGACATGTGATGATAGATCACATGAAAACCTATACCATATTAAACAGACTGAAATTTCTCACAATTTCAGGCCCGATCTCTTCGTAATCTTTCTTAGTATGACAGTAACTTTTGAACTCCGCAGTTTGAGCCAATAACGAACCACCAAACCAAACAGCATTCCTTTGCTTTCTATGTGAGATGACTTGAACATCGACACCGGTTGATTTTGTACCACTTAGATATTCGCTCTGTGCAATTCTATTGTTAACTATAGACTTCAAGTCTCTTTGTAGACGACGGCCGAAATCTTTGAACATTGTGGAGCCACCAGAAAGAACAATATTGTTGTACAGACCTTTACGGACATCAATGGGACACGCTTGAATGGTGTGATCTACGACTGTAGGCAATGGAGTTAAAAAGTCTGAGGATGCAATTTCTGGGTTGAAGAAAATTTCAGGTGCCATAAATCGTTCACAACCAACATCGACCACTTTCTTTCTAGTCTTCTCTTGGTTCTCTACTACAAACTGGGCAAACTTTTCAGAATCTCTATCGAATTTATTAAACTCTTTAACAATGTCAGGACATACGTAGCAGTATTCCTGTTTAATGCGTTCAGCTGTTCTTAAGGATGTATCTTCTTCGCCACGCTCTCTAAGAAGAGATTGGATAAACAGAGTAATATCTCTCCCGGCGATCGGAATATTTTTGATCGCAGAACCAATAACGTAACCTTCCGCCACTGGAATAACGTGAGTGACACCGTCACCGGAGTCAATGACTGTACCTGTTAAAGATCTATCGACAACTTTTGAAGACGTCCAAGAAGCCGCTAGAGCCAGGACGGCCTGAACTGCAATGTAGAGCCCAGCGCAGTTGAAAGATTCAAAAAAAATCTCCGCCACCTGCTCCCTATTTTCAGGTGGGTTTAGTGGAGGTTCGGTTAGCAGGAAATAGTGATCTTCAGGCTCTGTCCTTAGGTACTTGAAGATTGAATTCTCCCAAAATCTCTCCATATGATCCCAGTTTTCAACTTGACCGTGTCTGATTGGGTAGCTCAGGCTATATGATGGACCCTGTGCCGCAACTAACGCCTCATTGCCGATATAGAAATCCAAGTCCTCCGTTCCTCTCTTTCCGGCTAGATTATTGGACATCAATAGAGATCCCGAACCCAGATTATTGAAGGCTGTTGCCGAAGTTGAATTACCAAAGTAAGGGTTACCAGAAACGCTCGAACTTCCTGTACTAGCAACGTTACCGGCACCGCCAGAGACCGCGTTGGAAGATGTTTTCTTAGTATTGGAACCCTGAGCAGTGGCAATGGCCGTGGGGAAGATCCAAGACGGAGAATCATTACCGGCAAACCCCAACTTGGTCAAACCGGTACCATTGTCCATAACAACGGCAGGATTGTTAACATATGACATTGTGCAAACAGGTGAACGTGGAACTGTAGAGAATGTGGAAACGAAAACGGTGGCAACAACAGAATAACAACAACGATTGGTCTAACTCTTAAGCACTCACTGAACGCTCACCGAACTCTTGGTTAGCAATGGTGCAAATATGTGCTATTACCGCTCCTCGAAACTTCCTTGGGATGTTTTCAAAATTTAGGCTAAAATTGTCACTTGGATATAAAAGGGGCGAGCGAACGTTGCGAAAGCACCTAAAGACGAATCACATGATCTCGCTGCGAGCCGTGGCTTTAAAGGCCATAGTAAATGCATAAACGAACGTAGGCATAGCTTGTGAGCTTCAAAGAAATATAATTACGATCAATTAGCTACATCTTAACTACTTCTCGCCGGGGTTCTCTGTTCTATGACGTGTTACCCGGCTTTGACATCTTTCGTGCCGTCGACAGTACCGGATAATTGTTCATACTATGACAAAAGAAGGACTGAATAGAATGGTGTCATAGTAAGTAGTGACTGAGCTTTCTCTTGAGTCCACGTTGAGCTTGTGGAATAACACGCTTGGAAAATTTAAGCACAACGACTGATGTTGTCTCTAAGAAGGAAGATCGAGAGTCATCACCAAGCTCGAAAAAAACTGACATCAAACTCTCATTCTGAAGATGATATCTCGACAACATCTGGGCAGGATGGCAACAACCGTGTGTCAGCCGATGGAACTCGAATTGCAACTGGTAATGAAGCGGATACAAAAGGTTATGCGGAGACAGATCCTAGCATAGCAGCTATGGATAACACTTTTTCCACTTTTAATCTGATCTTCGATAAGTTAGGAAGCCCAATTGCTCAAGAAAGAATTGCAGCATCCTTCGAACTCAAGACATCTTTGATATCTCTCGTACGGGAAGTGTCTATAGAACAATTCCAGCGCTTCAGCAATCGAATCAATAACAAGATATTTGAGCTTATTCATGGCTCCAGCACGAACGAGAAAATAGGTGGTATTCTGGCTGTTGATACGCTGATAGGCTTTTACGCCCATACCGAAGAGCTACCAAACCAGACGTCCAGATTGGCGAACTATCTTAGAGTTCTAATTCCTTCGAATGACATCGAGGTGATGAGACTCGCGGCAAATACTTTAGGTAAGCTGGCGGTACCCGGTGGGACCCTCACCTCTGATTTTGTCGAGTTCGAAGTCAAAACGTGTATAGAGTGGTTGACAACCTCCCCAGAGAACGCGTCTTCCAGCTCAAAGCAAGAGTACAGGAAACATGCATCTTTACTAATAATAACTGCATTGGCTAATAACTCCCCCTACTTGCTTTATCCCTATGTCAATTCCATACTGGATAATATATGGAGGGCCTTAAGGGATACTAATTTGGTAATACGGATGGATGCGGCGGTAACATTGGGAAAATGCTTGTCTATCATACAGGATAGAGACACAGCTTTGACAAAGCAATGGGTTCAAAGATTATTCAAAGAGTGTATTTATGGGCTGACATTAAACACAAATGAATCAATTCATGCTACCTTGTTGGTCTATCGAGAACTGCTAACATTGAATGCGTTTTACTTAAACGGTAAATACGATGAGATATTTCAATCTACGATGAGGTACAAGGATCACAAATATGATGTCATTAGGAAAGAAGTATATGCAATTTTACCCTTGTTGGCATTCTTTGACTCCAATTTATTCACCAGCAAGTACTTAGACCAAACTATGGTACATTATCTCACAATTTTGAAGAATATGAATACGAGTTCCGCTAATGCTTCTGATAAAACTTCAATCTTAGTCTCCATTGGAGACATAGCTTTCGAAGTGGGCTCAAATATTGTCCCCTATATGGATCCAATCCTGGATAATTTAAGGGATGGCTTGCAAGCCAAATTCAAGAACCGTAAGATTTTCGAGAGGGAAATATTCTACTGTATTGGAAAATTAGCATCAGCGGTAGGTCCTGCTCTGGCCAAACATTTGAATAAGGGGCTCCTTGATTTGATGCTGTCATGCCCTCTTTCAGATTATATGCAACAAACATTATCGATAATAAATGAAAAAATACCAGCCTTAGAGCCAACGATCAATGCTAAACTCCTGGATCTACTCTGTACTTCATTGTCAGGTGAAAAATTTAAGCAGCCAGGCTCTCCAACCTCTTTAAAGCCACTATCAATGGAGAAGGCTCGTCAATGGCGAAATCAAAGCATATTCCGTAAGACAGGCGAAGTTAATGACGACGTTCATGACGCCCAAATACTGACACAATCATTGCGGATGTTACAGTCCATCAATCACAGGTATTCTTTAACGGAATTTGTGAGGTTGGTCATTATATCTTACATCGAACATGAGAACCCACACGTCAGAAAATTAGCGGCACTGACTTCGTGCACTTTATTTGTCAAAGATAATATCTGTAAGCAGACGTCATTACATTCCCTCAATTCTGTCTCCGAAGTTCTAAGTAAGCTACTTGCTGTAGCCATTACTGATCCAGTTGCGGAAATACGATTTGAAATCCTGCAACACCTTGATTCAAGTTTTGATCCTCAGTTAGCACAGCCAGATAATATGCGCCTTCTCTTTATGGCTTTGAATGACGAAATATTTGCAATTCAAATGGAGTCCATCCGTATAATAGGTAGACTAAGCGGAATAAACCCTGCATACGTCGTGCCTTCTCTCAGGAAGACACTTTTGGAGTTGCTGACGAAACTTAAGTACTCGACCATGCCAAGGAAAAAGGAAGAAAGTGCAACATTATTGTGCGCTTTGATAAGCTCGAGCAAAGAAGTTACGAAACCCTATATCGAGCCCATTTTGGATGTACTACTTCCAAAGTCCCAAGATACCTCTTCAGCTGTCGCGTCCACAGCCTTAAAGGCTATTGGTGAGCTATCTGTTATTGGTGGTGAAAGCATGAAAACCTATTTAAACGAACTGATGCCATTGATAATCAACACTTTTCAAGACCAATCAAATTCATTCAAAAGAGATGCCGCCCTGAAGACCTTAGGTCAGTTAGCAGCATCATCCGGTTACGTCATTGATCCTCTCCTGGATTATCCAGAGCTACTGGGTGTCCTGATAAACATTCTTAAGTCTGAGAGTGCCCAAAATATTAGAAGAGAGACGGTACGATTGATAGGAATCTTGGGTGCCTTGGACCCCTACAAACATCGGGAGGTTGAAGTTACGTCTAATGCCAAGATCTCTGTCGAACATAATGCCCCCTCTATTGATATTGCGTTATTGATGCAGGGGATGTCGCCCTCCAATGAAGAGTATTATCCAACCGTTGTGATTCATACACTCATGAGAATTCTCCGCGATCCTTCTTTATCGTCACATCATACTGCTGTCATACAGGCAATTATGCATATCTTTCAGACACTTGGATTGCGCTGTGTTCCATTTTTAAGTCAGATTATCCCCGGGATAATTTCAGTGATGCATTCCTGTCCTCCTTCTCTCCTTGAGTTTTACTTTCAGCAACTGGGATTGCTAGTATCAATTGTGAAACAACACATCAGACCTCACGTTGATGAAATGTATGAGGTAATTGAGGAGTTTTTCTTGATACCCAAATTGCAGATCACAATACTTTCAGTTATAGAATCAATCTCGAAGTCGCTAGAAGGAGAGTTCAAACGATTCGTACCAAGGACCTTGACTTTTTTCCTAACAATACTGGAAAATGATAAGTCGAATAAGAAAGCTGTATCGATCAGGATATTGAGATCTTTAGTCGTTTTCGATTCCAATTTGGAGGATTACGCACATTTAATAATTCCGACAGTCGTAAAAATTGCAGAGTATTCTACTGGAACTCTTAGAAAAATGGCTATTGTAACTCTAGGCAAATTGGCCAAGTGCATCAATCTTTCTGAAATGTCTTCAAGGATCGTACAAGCGCTGGTACGTGTACTGAATTTGGAAGATAAAGAGTTGATAAAAGCAACTATGAACACTTTAAGCCTCCTGCTTTTGCAGTTAGGTACTGATTTCACGGTATTCATCCCTATCATCAACAAAGCGCTGGTGAGAAATCATATTCAACACTCAATATATGACCAGTTGGTTAATAAACTTCTCAACAGCGAAGGCTTGCCGAAGAACATTGTTTTTGATAAAGAGTTTGATACCAGCACAAAGGAGTCAGCGGAAGCAGAGTCATCGTCTAAAAAACTACCGGTCAACCAACTTGTATTAAAAAATACTTGGGACTGTAGTCAACAAAGGACCAAGGAAGATTGGCAAGAGTGGATCAGAAGACTGTCTATTCAGTTGTTAAAGGAATCACCCTCTCACGCATTAAGGGCATGTTCCGGATTAGCTGGAATATACTTTCCGTTGGCGAGAGAGCTTTTTAATGCCTCTTTTTCGAGCTGTTGGACGGAATTATATACCCAGTACCAGGAAGATTTGGTTCAGTCACTATGCTCCGCCCTATCTTCTCCTCAGAATCCGCCGGAAATCCATCAAACTTTACTGAACCTTGTCGAGTTCATGGAACATGATGATAAACCATTGCCGATTCCGATTCAGACACTAGGTTTGTATGCCCAAAGGTGTCACGCTTATGCAAAAGCTTTGCATTATAAAGAAGTAGAGTTCATACAGGAGCCAACCACTTCTACAATAGAATCTTTGATTAGCATCAACAATCAGTTACACCAAACGGATGCTGCGATCGGTATACTGAAGCATGCTCAACAACATCATGACTTGCAGTTAAAGGAAACATGGTACGAGAAGTTACAGCGTTGGGAAGATGCACTCAGTGCTTACAATCAACGTGAAAGCGCTGGCGAAGACTCTTTAGAGGTAACGATGGGTAAAATGAGATCTTTGCATGCGTTAGGTGAATGGGAGCAACTGGCAGAATTAGCATCCGAGAAGTGGAACGTTTCTAAACCGGACGTTCGTATATTTATGGCGCCTCTAGCTGCTGGTGCGGCTTGGGGGCTTGGGCAGTGGGACAAAATCGAACAGTACATAAACGTCATGAAACCTCAATCACCAGATAAAGAATTTTTTGATGCCGTTCTATGTTTACATCGCAACAACTTTGAATGTGCAGAAAAACACATATTCAATGCCCGAGATCTACTAGTCACTGAGATATCTGCTTTAATCAATGAAAGTTATAATAGAGCCTATAGTGTCGTTGTGAGGACACAGATTGTAGCTGAGCTTGAGGAAATCATTAAGTATAAGAAGCTGCCCCAAAGTTCAGAAGGACGAATGCTTATCCGTAATACGTGGAACAAGAGATTGTTGGGTTGCCAAAAAAATGTTGACGTCTGGCAAAGGGTCTTAAGAGTTCGATCTCTTGTAGTGAAACCAAAACAGGATATGCAAGTGTGGATCAAGTTTGCCAATTTATGTAGAAAATCAGGAAGGATGGGTTTGGCCCAGAAAGCTCTAAACTCACTTCTGGAAGAAGGTGGTGACCCTGAGCATCCAAATACCGCCCGAGCCCCCCCACCAGTAGTTTATGCCCAGCTGAAATATTTATGGGCAACTGGCTCGCAAAAGGAAGCTTTACGTCATTTGATTGGATTTACATCAAGAATGGCGCATGATTTGGGACTTGACCCAAGCAATATGATAGCTCAGAGTGTGCCACAAAATACTACCATCGCTCCCCACCACGTTGAAGATTATACAAAATTGCTTGCGAGGTGCTTCTTGAAGCAAGGTGAATGGAGAGTTTCTCTTCAGCAGAATTGGAGAGCGGAAAATCCAGACGCTATTCTAGGTTCTTATCTGCTTGCTACGCACTTTGATGATAAGTGGTATAAAGCTTGGCATAACTGGGCTTTAGCGAACTTTGAGGTAATCTCGATGATTACCTCGGGGTCCAAAGAGGAAGCGAATGGCATCCATGAGAAGTCGCCCAATGGTGTATATAGAATTGAAAATGGAATGATGGGCTCCGATTCTTTCAGTGGTGGGCCAAACAATTATCCGGCTGAGTTAATACAAAGGCACGTCGTTCCAGCAATCAAGGGCTTCTTCTTTTCCAAATCCCTATCCGAGGCAAGCTCCCTTCAAGATACCTTACGGCTTCTTACCTTGTGGTTCACCTTTGGTGGAGTTCCTGAGGCTGCTCAGGCAATGCACGAAGGGTTTAGTTTGATTAAAATTGGCAACTGGCTAGAAGTTTTACCACAGCTTATTGCACGTATTCACCAACCGGACAAAGTCGTCAGCAGGTCCTTGTTATCTCTACTGTCTGATTTCGGAAAGGCTCATCCCCAGGCTCTAGTATATCCATTGACAGTTGCTATCAAATCAGAATCGGTTTCTAGACAGAAGGCGGCACTCTCAATAATCGAAAAAATGAGAATGCACAGCCCTACGTTAGTAGATCAGGCGGAACTTGTCAGTCATGAACTAATTCGCGTTGCCGTTCTATGGCACGAACTGTGGTATGAAGGGCTTGAAGATGCCAGTAGGCAATTTTTTGGTGAGCACAACACTGAAAAGATGTTCGCTACTCTAGAACCACTTCATGAGATGCTGAAACGTGGGCCTGAAACTCTAAGAGAAATCTCATTCCAGAATTCCTTTGGTCGCGACTTGAACGATGCCTACGAATGGGTTACCAACTACAAAAGGAGAAAAGACGTAAGTAACTTGAATCAAGCATGGGATATTTATTACAACGTGTTTCGGAGAATAAGTAGGCAATTGCCTCAACTACAGACTCTTGAACTACAGCATGTCTCTCCTAAACTTCTGGCCGCTCATGATTTGGAACTGGCTGTTCCTGGTACCTACGCTGCTGGAAAGCCAATCATTCGGATTAGTAGATTTGAACCGGTATTCTCAGTCATATCCTCGAAGCAAAGGCCTCGTAAGTTTTCCATCAAGGGAAGTGATGGAAAAGACTATCAGTATGTTTTGAAGGGTCATGAAGACATCAGACAGGACAGTTTGGTCATGCAACTGTTCGGCTTAGTTAATACACTATTGCAGAACGACTCTGAATGTTTCCAACGACACTTGGATATCCAACAATATCCAGCAATCCCATTATCTCCCAAGTCGGGATTACTTGGATGGGTGCCTAACAGCGATACTTTCCATGTTTTGATAAGAGAGCACCGTGAAGCGAAGAAGATTCCATTGAATATTGAGCATTGGGTAATGCTGCAAATGGCACCTGATTACGATAATTTGACGCTACTGCAGAAGGTCGAAGTGTTTACCTACGCCCTGGACAATACTAGAGGCCAAGATCTCTACAAAGTTTTGTGGTTAAAAAGTAGGTCTTCGGAGTCATGGCTGGAGCGGAGAACAACTTACACAAGATCACTTGCTGTTATGTCAATGGTGGGTTATATTTTGGGTCTTGGTGATCGCCATCCTAGTAACTTGATGCTAGACAGAATTACTGGTAAAGTCATTCATATCGATTTCGGTGACTGTTTTGAGGCAGCCATATTGAGAGAGAAGTTTCCTGAGAAAGTACCTTTCAGATTAACAAGGATGTTAACTTACGCTATGGAAGTAAGTGGGATCGAAGGCAGTTTCCGTATTACCTGTGAAAACGTCATGAGGGTGCTGAGAGACAACAAAGAATCGTTGATGGCTATTTTGGAGGCCTTCGCTTTTGATCCACTGATTCATTGGGGGTTTGATTTGCCGACACAAACCATCATGGAACAAACAGACATACAATTACCGCTAACCAATCCAAGTGAGTTATTACGAAAAGGCGCTATCACGGTAGAGGAAGCAGCAAAGATGGAGGTGGAACAAAAGAGCGAAATCAGAAATGCAAGAGCAATGCTAGTTTTGAAACGGATTACTAATAAGTTAACCGGTAATGACTTCCGCAGATTTCATGAACTAGATGTTCCTGAGCAGGTAGACAAGTTGATTCAACAAGCAACGTCCATAGAAAACTTATGCCAACATTATATCGGATGGTGTCCGTTCTGGTAAATGAGACTCACAGAACTTTTAAAAATTCACTCAAAATATATCTATAAACTTGTCTGTACAGAATACTTATCACAATGCATTTTCACATTACATTTCCATTTTTCAACTAGCGGATGTTTATCCTCAAGGTCTAGATTAGCATCAAATAGGGCCTTCGTTAGTACTTTGTTTATACGTAGCTCTTTTTTAGCCGCAGTGAGATCATCTACCAACGCCCTATCCTGATCGCCATATTTGAACACAAGGCCCTGTAAAAGACCTATCAGTTTTCCCACCTGTAATCCCAATTGTGCCCCTGTAGGAAATCCCTCATCAAAACCGCCTTGCAAGTTGGTCTCTTTCGATCGTGTCACGCCATCCAAATAACCTCTTTTATTATGATGCTCTCTCAACTTCTTCAAGTCATAAGATAGAAGGTCACTTTCCGTTTCAGTATCTGACTCCCAAACGTCATCAAGAATATTCTGAGTCGCCATTTCCCTTCATATCCCAGCGCTCTTGCGCTAATCAATGGTCCTTGCAATTTCAGTCTCCGATGACTAAAATTGAGAAATCGAAAAGTTAAGCGAAGTTCGCGATTTCGACACCAATTGTTACCAAAGACAGCATAAGATTAGTCTGAAATAGAACAAGAAGTAAGATAGCGTTGTTGCCAATGTTTGAGAATTTTGGCTCCAATAAGAGACGTAAAGTAGCAACAGAAGCAGAAAGCGAGGATTCGAAGCCCTGGGTAGAAAAGTACAGGCCCAAGAAGCTCGATGAAGTAACAGCCCAGGACCACGCTGTCAATGTGCTTAAAAAGACGCTTGGATCGAGTAACTTACCACATATGCTGTTTTATGGACCACCCGGGACAGGTAAGACTTCTACCATATTAGCTCTCACTAAAGAGCTATTTGGGCCCGAGCTGATGAAAACAAGGATCTTAGAGCTAAATGCTTCTGATGAACGTGGAATTTCTATCGTTCGTGAGAAGGTCAAAAACTTTGCAAGGCTCACAGTCTCTAAGCCTAGTGCCAAAGATTTGGAAAATTATCCCTGTCCACCATACAAGATAATCATCCTGGATGAGGCGGACTCTATGACTGCAGATGCCCAAAGTGCTCTCCGTCGAACTATGGAGACATACTCTACTGTCACCAGATTTTGTTTAATATGTAACTATGTTACACGAATTATCGATCCACTGGCTTCAAGGTGCTCAAAGTTTAGATTCAAGTCTCTTGATGAAGCGAATGCACTTGATCGTTTGACGTACATCGCAGAAAAAGAGTCTGTTAGTTGCGAGGAAGGCGTTTTACAGAAGATACTAAAGATATCAGGTGGTGATATGAGAAGGGCGATCACCTTGTTGCAGTCTGCGTACAAAAGGAATGGATTTGAGGGATCAAAAACGATCACTTCCCAAGAAATTGAAGAAATCTCTGGTTTAGTACCAACTTCGACTATGGAAAAGCTAATAGCTAAAGTAAGTGAGAATAATATTGATGAAATTATTGCATACGTTAACACTTTCATGAGAAGCGGGTGGTCTGTGGCATCTGTTGCAGAACAGCTTCATGGATACTATTTGACTACCGATGAGTTTAGCACGGAGTTTAAAAACAGGGTTTCCTGGATTTTATTTGATACGGATTCAAAATTGACCAATGGCACTAATGAGCATATACAGCTGCTTAACCTGGTAATCAAAATATCACAGGCACAAAAGGCATGCTAATTTCATCTTGAATTCAAGAAGAACCTTGGGTAAAAACGGCCTTTGTGTTCTTCCGGGTATAAAGCCATAGTTTCGTTATCTCTTATATAGAATGGAGGAGGATCACTTCGCCAAGAAAATAGGTCAATAAAAACTAGCTAAACTATTTGCTTCCATTTTCTTGTTGCTGTCCAGATATACGTTGTCCAGAATTATTTTGTGGTCGGAATGGTGTAAAATTCATAGCTCCTGATGGAGGTGGAGGAATTGGTGGGAAAAAGCGCTGACCATTGGGTGGAATCATCCCATTGGATGGTATGTACATATTAGGGTTAAAGTTAGGTGGCATCGATTGCATTGGAGGAAATCCTGGAGGAGCCATTCCTGGAACAAATTGAGGAGGAATCATTCCAGGCTGCATAGGAAGCTGCTGTTGTTGTTGAGGAGGGTGATTATTATCTTTCCAGTTTATACCATTAGACTGGCCTCGGTCTTTGGAACTTCCGTTCATCATTTGAACGTTGTTTGGCATTTGTAGAGATCCTTGCATTGAAGGCGGGAAGCCGGGGTGGGGGTGAGGCATTCCCATACCAAAGCCTGGTGGTGCACCAATGGCGCCAGGTTGTGCTTGCCGAGGTTGCTGCCCCTGTTGTGGTAAGTTAACTCCATTGTTGGGCATATGAACTCCAGGAGGAGGGCCTGCATTTCCAGGCACACCACTCAATTTACCCTTGTTCAGTAGCCCTTGAAAAAAGGCATCATTAGTTTGGGGTTGTTGTTGGGGAATTGTTTGCATAGGCGACATCCTTGGTTGATCCTTAACCTGAATCTGCCTGGGAAACCCAGGAGGTGGCATAAGACTAGGTTGTTCATCAGGATTCGTGGAGAAGGCAGGCTTCTCCTCAGCTTTTTGATCTTTGTTGAAAAAGGAAAGTAATCTAGAACCACCAGAAACTTCGGAATTCGAATCTTTGTTGTTGAAGGAGGAAACGCCCTGAAACACAGGTTCGGCGCTTTTCGCTGGTGGTAGGGATACATTGGAACCAGAATTTGTGAAAAAAGAAGAAAACCTTGAGGAAGTTCCAAGTGAAGCTTCTGTCTGATTTTCCGGCTTCGGGTGGCTAGGTAGTTCTGATGGTACTCTGCCGTCTATGGGACCACTTGCGTGAATTACGTCCATTTCGTTGTTTTTCGCACTTAATTTCAAGAAATCTGAAATTGAGCTTGAAGTAGCAGACAGAGCTGGCTTGGATTCCTGTGGTTCGCTGCTTTCATTGATTGGTAGTCCTTTCTTCTTGCGCTCCATTTCCTTCATCTTAGCTTTCCAAGTTTCGAAATCTGCCATTGTGTTACCAGTTGGCTCGAACTCTTCTTCTAAGGCGAGCAAGTCATCGTTATTTACCGTGATGTCCTTCTCCTCCATTGGACCATTCTTTTCATTCTTGCCAAATTTGTTCCCTCTCTTGAGATGTGTTGATCTAGAGCTCTTGCCTTTACTATTTCTTCTTTCAAAAGCGCCATCTTCTGCGGATGTAGACCTTACGCCTGAGCCTGGATTCGAGTTTCTGGAGTTTCTATGCCCTACACCTTTGCCATGAGTCGTATGATCGGAGTACCGGCGACTTAACCTCCAAAATTTCTTCTTAGGTAATGAGTTGATGACGTTCTCCAATGGCCCTATGGGGAGGTTCTGGGAGTAAAATAAAAGTTCATTGATGCTATAAACGTGCTGTTTGTTGATGGATGTGCTGGGTTTATAATCAGCGGTGTATGGTGGAATATTAGGTGCATTATGTTCTACAGCGTGCTTTGCGGCCACGCGGTCAACAGCTTTCACATGTCTTTCGTTGATATCTTGGAAAAACCTCGTTATGTCATCTGCTGAAGTTGTTCTGGAATTCGGTGATGTTTCATTGTCTCGCTCGACCGCTACCACTGTTGGATCATATAAAGGGTCGTTCATTTAATTTGGTAAGTCGGGTACGATAAGAGAACCAATTCAAAAGAGAGAAACTGGAAGGAGGGGATAGTTATTCAGCGCAAGAGTTACTTCCTATAGCACTATTTGGTGATTTTTCGTCAATCATGTATTTGTAGCTTACTATCATCCAGCCCCATTAGACAGGAAGCATTGATTAAAGGACGCATGAAATCGAGTAAAATTTTATGTCATTGAATACGTACTATTCGTCACGTGCAGGAAGAGTAATACCGCTGGATTGAATCAAATTTTGATTATTATTAAATGGTGATGCTGTTGCTTTATGTATTGAGTGATGGGTTAGTTGACTTTCACTTATTAAGCTTAATTATTTGTTAGCTTCTCAAGTAACTCGACAAGCATTTCTCGAACATGCATTATGGTGGAGTAGAAGATTTGACGGGCTGCGTACTTATGAGCGACTTTTCTCAGATACAAGAACGCCTAGATAGCTGTAGCACTACTTGAGCAATCCCTGAATAAATCCAAGCATAAAACTTTTAATAGAGCAACTCCTTCCTGTCTTCTTTCGATATCAATTGAGTATCTCACCATAATTGCGGTGTCTCAGATCGAGGGTAAAAGGGACATTACGAGGACAAGGAATCGACAAAACCAACGTAGTACTTTTCAAAAGCTTTTGCATCTAGCGTAGCAAGCATCTGAGCGAACTGTATTCCCATATCTGAAGGAAACTGAATCTGAGGAAAGTAGACCTCGACCATATATTTCAAACAAGGATTCGTGATAATGTCGGGTCCACCACCACTCTGGTGGTAAATTTCTCTAAGAAGTCTAGAGAGATCGCATGCTACTACTCGGCAGCTTCCGTCTTTTATATTGAACTTATTCTCAGGTTTGAAAGGAACCTCAAACACAAGAGGCACGATTTTCGTGATGAGAAACAGATTCAGTCCCTCTAGTTTTCCGATGTTGGCTGCATGATCGTCCTTAACGTCTGTACATTTACCAGATCCGAAGCATTTAGCAAAATTGGCGAAAACGTTTAAAGCCAACTTTATAGTAGATGTCTCTTGAACTTCTTGTGGAATATAAGTTGAAAGATCTAGAATGACCGTTGGAAGAATGCCTCTGTTTCTTTCAGTCAGCAACAGTGATGTGACTGAGTTGGTCACAAATGACTGGAGTAGACCATAATAAGCTTTCTTCAACAATATTTTATCCCTGAAAGAGTTAGTTACCACAACGTTCTTACCGTTCCTGTCTCTAGGGTTCCCATCACCATTGGCATACCACTCAGAGGTTTCCAGGGCATCCTCATTATCGATTTGACTCATCATTGCATGAATTTTGTTGATTACAGGGGTCAGTAGGGTATCAAACAGTTGGTAACAGCTCTCGTCGGTATGGAACATATGGATCATTTGACCCAAGAAGCCAAGAAAGTCGTTAATCTCAGAATTTGTCAAATCTGAGTCAAGAAACAATGCAATCAGTTTACTGGCAAAAGGGACAATCTCGGTGTTGAGAATCGGAATTAGACGAGCAAAAGTAAATCTAGAAGCATCCCTGACATTCTCGTACTTGCTGAAAAACGAAAAGGATACAAGAACCACTTCTGCAATATTTGAGAATTTTTCAACGAGTGATCTTTGTATAAGCTTCTTGTTGACCAGGGAATTGTTAACTTGATTCTCAGGAACCAGTCCACCATGGACACCTCTTGCTATTGTACCGATCGCCATCAGGAGATGGTGCGCCTGCAGTACTATAGCAGGGTTCTGCAGTTGGCTTGATATGCAAGTCTCCAAACTTGTAAACAGAGGCGTTAGAACCTCATCCATAATGTCATAGTTGGATTCGGAGTTGGCGCCAATCAGTAGCCCAATCCCTTCAAATAAATATAATTGACTATCGAATGTCGTGTCCTCTTCTATGCCATCTGTACCATCGGCAACCACTTTCACCGCTAGTAAGGGAGCGATTTTACTGGTAATCTGGGAAAGAATTGCAACTGGTAACTTTGGTTTCGTTATCTTGATGAGCCTGGTAAATAAATACCAGGTTCTCAATCTTACTTTTTCTCGTTTGTTGAACATCCCAAAGGGACTACAGAAAATGTTTAATAATGCAACTTCATTTTTATCATCAGAACTCAAGAATTGATAGTGTCTGACAACAAGTTCGAAAAATAGGATTTGCACGTATGAGACGTCCATTTGGAAGACGGTTGAGCTCTCTAGTAAGATGCTCATAAATTTTGTCATGATCGAGGAAGCTTGTGAATTGATAATGTCGGCTTTATTCAGGCCAAACAAGTTGTTGCGTATACTCTCACTTAAGTTATGCATTTGATAGATTGCTAATTCCAAATCTCTCCAATCTGGACCGGCCAATTCGGTCTGGATATGGTTAGATATGTTGTCCAAGTATAGCCCTGGATTGATGACCGCTATGCTATCCTGAAATACTTTTAGTTTTGATCTTATAGTCTCATTAAATTCGTCTATTTCTTCCTCTGAATCTTCGTTGCTAGAATTGTCTATTCTCATTTTTTTGAAACATACCAATAGTAATGAATTCAAAAAATTTTGATGGTCCAGATCTAATGGTTGCCTTTTAGAGTTCATGTGAACTGCAGAACCGGGTTTACCACCTAAAGCGAACTGCTTTTTCAGTACAGAAAGGTACTGCGATATGAAGGGGAAACATTGCTGTGTTACTGAATCATACTCATGGTCCATAAATTTAAGTAATAGTGGCGCCACTTGATTTATAATCTGGTCATCTGCAGCTTTAGCGACATCTTGTGATTCTGTTGTTGGGGTGGAGTCAATACATGTTTCAAAAACCTTTGCCAACTCTAAACCAACCGAATTAGTTAATTTTGCCATCTGTTCATAGACCTCCAGATCGTTATGTTCAATAGATGTAACCTTGCCCGTCAAGTTCAACATTCTAAGCAGAGTTAACTTATCTACAGGCTTCATCTTCTTGGAAATTATCTCACATAAGCATTGTGCGCAGGCTATCTTAGTGGACGTGAAATCTAAGTAGCCATAGATGACAGAAATATAGATATCATTGACAATCAGATTGACATCAATCCAAGAGATATATGAACCAATGCAAGATAAAGTCAATACTGCAAGTTCACGCTGTTGATCGGGTTCTATGCTTTTCAATGTATTTAACCAGATGCTCACCATGACCTGGATATCTTGTTGTCTCATAGTATCCTTCAGACTATTATTCTTCAACTGGACCTCCTTGGACCTGACAAAAGTTTGATCTGCAATTTCTGAATTTATCGTCCCACAAATTCTATTAAAGTAATCTAAACCTATTGGTGAAAAATCCTGGGCAGGGCCTTCTTTTAAACATTCTATACATAAAATTGCTATGATGTCTTGGAAAAAAGTCGTCCATTGATTACCATTCACTTCCCCATACATTTTGTAAAAAAGCCCTGTAGTCATCTCTGCAATTTTGTTTTTAACATATTCAGGATCCGGAACGTTATTAGTAGTTTTGTTTCGAAGTAGTTCCACAACAGCCGTCTTAATGAAAGTCATTTGTTGTGAGTCCGTACTCGGTTCATTGATAAGATCGGTCAGAACCTGCAATGCAACAAACCTTGTTACGTCGTCTGAGTTAGCATCACTCAGTAGGCTGACGAACAGCTGAGCTGCGTTAGGTTCTGACTTCACCTGATTTAAGAACTCTAAGGCTTGTTTCTTTGTCACCCCATCCGTAGCGGGGCTGTTCGCTACTGCAACTACCTCTTGAATTCTATTGAGCATTGGCAGACGCAGACGCAATTTCGATGAAAGAGTACAAGTCAGCGACTTTTTTGCCTCTGTGCTTCGTTGGCAGTGGAAGATCACAAGTGATTAGAATTTCAAAAAATCTGAACTGTCTTCTGTATGTTCAAATATGCACAGGCTCTAACTCACAACACCTAATGCTCCAACTGGTACAGTGCCTTTTAATGGATTATACTTCTTTCTGTGGCTCCTTTGGAGATGAGGTTGGTTTTCAATCTTTTGCCTCTGTTGGCCTCCCACTGAAAAAAAATTTCATTGATCTGTCACTTGGAGTGCGGTGCAAGGACTTTGATATAAGGATTCGATTCTATTATAACAAAGCTGAGATGTACTTAAAGTCTATTTAGGTCTGTAAGAATTCTTTGAACTTAGCAAATGCTCTACCTCTTTGTGAGATAAGGTTTTTACTCTTCTTTTCCATTTCTGCGTAAGTCTTTCCCTGTCCCTCGAGCGGTTCAAAGATGGAATCCCATCCAAAAGTAGTTGGACCACGACTGTCCACAATACGACCTTTGGTGATACCTTGGAAAGTATGATAGTTCCCAGATCCATCAGCATAAGCAATGGTAGTCACGGCTTCGGCGCTTTTATTCTCAAAAGGTTCCAGCATTTTGACGATTTTTTGCAATCCCATGCTCTTGATGAACCATTTTATGTACGCACCTGGAAGACCATTAAACTCATCGAAACGCAGTGCTGTATCTTCAACAAAGACAGGCTTACCGGATCCCACTAACTTTTCAGCTTGTTTGCATTTATGTAAGGCGATTGCTTCAAGGTCAACATCTTGAATCTCATCTAGATCTAGGGCGCGGTTAACCAACAAGAATGAAGCCTCGGTCTCTGAAGCATCAGGAGCCAAAATCATCTGCACTTCCTTCAGTTTATTCTCATTTCCAGTGATGAATATGATCTCTTTGCTTACCATGATTACTCTTCACTTGTTTCGTTATTTCTTTTATAAACTGTTTGTTATCAAATTGTCAATATCTGAAAGATTTTGATAAACCACTAAGCGCGTACCAGATACTTTCGAATGGCTGCGCTGCAGATCTTTTAAGAATGCTCTCAAGATAGAGTTAAGATGAGCCGTTAGCAATCACAAGTCTCAATCCTCACTAGCGAGGCTCTGTCATATCAAAGGCGAGTGTCCAATGAAGGGATCAATTGCTGTGATATTGTAGTATTCTTGCACTTCGAAGATGATTCTGGATGAATTGAAGTTTGTCTCTGTACATCTTCAATAATTGGAACTAAGCCATTTAACGACGTGAGCACTTGCTCGTGCGCCACTGCAAGGGTGTGAAGAAATGTCTAGCTAATTTTCACTATGCCTCCCTAGCATGGAAGAGATCTGTCACTTACCCTTGAATGCTCTCGGTAGCAAATGCACATAATTACCACCAAAGTAGTCAAGGAAGGCAAAATACTGTAATGGAACAGCTTTAAAAGGGCGAGTATCAGGCGTGAGCCCAGATTTCCCAAAAGGTTAAAAACTAATCAAAAATTATCAAAAAAAACCTATAAATTCAATTTGCAGGAGCATACTCAAGCTCGTTGCTGTTCTCGTATTCGTACATATCCAGGGCAACAATGGCAGATTCTCTGACAACGTCAACCTCATCGTTTAGATAGGATTTCAATACAGGCAGAACATCATCTGTAGCGATGGCTCCCAAAGCTTCGGCGGCTTCATGTCTGACCATTGGAGCCTCTTCTTTACGTCCCAGTACTTCAATCAAGCTTGGCACGATCACTGGGTTGCCCATTTGTCCAAAAACATACGCGATCTCGTGTTTGAACAATGCAGATTCATCATTGAACCCGGTTGCCAGAGCAAGTGCAGCTTCGTCTGTACCAACGTCTCGTAATCTAAACATAGCTCTATATCTTTCAAACAAGGGCTTTTCAGTGTCATTCAGTATTTGCTTCAATTCTTCGACTTTGTACTCTTTATCTAACGCCAAAGGAGGTGCGGGATCTATACTGGAATATAATGACTGTTGCAAATTCTCTTTCTCCTTGGAGCCACCATGTTGCCATTTAATTCTGTTAATGGCTAACTCACAAGTTTCTCTAACGGCTAGAGAAGGATCATTTTTATAAGCCTCTTCCAATACGTCTAACGAGTCCTTATCGCCAAGGGCTCCGAGTGCTTCCGCAGCTTCATGTCTCACCATGCATTGTTGATTTTGATCCAAAGTGGCCTTTCTAAGTGCTGGCGTGCATTCCAAGTTTTTCGTTTGACCAAGCACGTATGCAACTTCATGCTTCAGTAGCTCACTGTCATCGCCAAATGCCTCAGCAATATAGTCAACTGCCGTCTTGGCCTCTACTGGCTTTGTTTTGAACTCTTCAGCAACACATTTCAAATTGAAGAGTGCTCTGAATCTGTTTGCTAGTTCGATCTTGCCTGACTTGTTAACTAGGATATCTCTCAGTTGTTCTAAAGAACAATCATCGACTGATTCTTGGAAATGCCTCTCAAAGTCAGTGGACATCTTTGAAGTAATACTAGGCAGTTTTCTTAGGTATTGATCAAATTCTGGAGATGATCAGCGCTAAGTAAGACGAAATATCATCAAACAAGTCTTATGTAGAAAAATTTTCATCAAAGCTCATCGCGATAGTATGATCGTTGAGTTTAAACGAGGCATTGAAAAAAAAAAAAAAGGAAAAGTGATGCCTGCTTAATGGTAAAACAGTTGTATCAAATATAATACAGAAGTAGTTAAACTTCAATTGCTACAGCTGAAAGGTGCAGGAGGTGTGCAACTTCAGTTCTGTCGTCTTTACGGCGTGCAGTCAAGCAGCAAAGTGCTTGAAGCTTGAATCAGATATTCGGCGAAATCTTAAAAAAGTTAAGCTTCTCGAAATAGCATGCTCCTTTTTGAAGTCCTTAGACTATGGTGGCAATCTGTGCTGGGCTTCCTTGAATACTTTATGATCTTGCGTGCATCATTGCGGATGCGATTATTCATTGTAAAAAAATGCCAATCCCTCATCACACTTAAGCTTCAACCACTATTAAATCAAAGGGCTCGGAGCTAAATTGAAAATCTTGAAAGTAATCGAGCATGACTAAAACTTTAATTATTCCTTTGGTATCTACCGGAAATGTTCCTCAGTTGACCGTCGATCTACTATTGCATTCTTTATCCGGAGAGTTTGAGTTCGTGAAATCGGTGGATTCAACGTACGTCCATCCTTTCGTTGGTCCCTTGGATTATGTCTTTGATCAACCAAATCCGGTACTCTTCAGCAAAACTGCACCTCACAAAAGGTATTCTACAGCTCTAGAGTTGTTTTACAATAAAGCAAGAGATATCTACATCCTTCAACAGCGCACTCCTGTTATTCAGGGATATCTCAACAATTTCATTACGGAGAGGATATTACCATTGATTGGAGAGCTGAACATTGATGAAGTTATCATCCTCGACTCCTTTGGTGCTTTAGATGAAGACGTTATGGAGGTAACATCCCTATCGTCACGAGCTAATAACAATTTCATCTCAGATGGCTTTTGTGAAGTCGGATCGGTGAATGATATGATACGCACATTTCAGCAGAGCTTAAATCTGAACTCGGAATCTGCACTACAATTTCCCAGCTCCCTCTTCACCTTCACTTCTCAAAGCATTCAGCAAGAAATATCTGTCAAGCAGCAGGTCTTCAAGTACGTTTACCACATGCTGAATGCACTGCTGCCAAATTTGAAACAAATAAAATACATTAGTGCTTTCGTCCATGAGGGAGATAACTCTGAAGATGCACACCTTCTCTGCGACCATCTCCCCGAAGTTATTAACTCACTTGACAAGATAATGAAGCATACACCTCCAGTTTCGTGGAAAGGAGTTTACGGTTCTCGACCAATCCCGCTGTCGTTCGATGAAGGCATTTATATTTAATTATTATGATAACTAGGTACACGATATTTTACTGCCTTATATAGTCTGCAATATTTTCTGCCGTCTTGCTTTTGGCATCCTTCGCCATATTTTCAAAAGCTTCTTGATATCTTTGTTGCAATCCTGGTGCATTTTTATCATTAATTTCGCCCTGTGTCCTTTCTTCTCCGGGGAATGTGTATTCTCGTTCGGTACCCTCATCTTCGTCTCTTTCAATTAAACCATCATCCTCACCTTCTTCAAAATCGCTCAAAACATCCACACCATCATCAGCGTCTTTCTTTGCGTTATCCTTATCGTTCAAACCCAAGTCTTTCATTAATCCATCGAGGGACTTTTCTTTCCTCTTACTTTCTTTCTCCTCTTTAGCCTTCAGGATCTGCTCTCTTTCAGCCTTATAATATTGCTCGTATTCGTCAACTTTGTCATCGACAGCTTTCAAAAATTCGTCAAAGCCTTCCCCAGTGTGACTAGAGACGCCTACCATATCGAGCTGGGAATAGAATTCTTCTAGCATCAGAGACATAGAGTTGATTAAAGAACCCATATAACCGGATCCTAGTCCCGATGCTCCGTTTGAGTCTTGATCCTCTTTGAGGGCTGCTTGAAAAGCTTCAAAATCTGTCATCCATTCCCGAGCAAAATCTGCTTTACAGACATCCGTCTTATTGAAAACAACAATCATTGGAAGCTTTGTCTTATAAAGAATGGAGCAAGCGTAAAGCATGTTACTCATGAATGTAGTAGGTGATGAATTTCTTGGTGTGTCGACAATGTACGCAATAACAGTTGGGAATGTTGATGCAAAGGATTCCGTGATAATAGAGCCTGACGCACTCCAAACAAAACATTCAATCTGACCTGGAGTATCTATTATGCAGTGTTGAAATTTTTCCTTTTTATTTTCAACCAGTTTGATGACTTGATCAATCTTGGTGCTGAACAAATTAAGGCTTGTAACAATCGCACCATTGGGTCCAAGCTGATAATTTTCCATAACCTTCTTGTATTTTATGGAGTCTCGAATATCTATATTGGCTCCATAAGGAACTCTTAAAACTGCAGGGTCCAGATTGATGACATATGGTGCGTTCTTTTGACTTCTAAGATGAGAGTTCAACCGCTGCATGAAAGTGGTCTTACCGGATCCGGCCATACCAATACAAATGACAGTGCTTAATGGCATCTCTGTATGATTTCGATTTCGACCTCTTACAGTTATTCAAGATAGAAAGCTTGCATTCATCAGCTTTAGATATTAATGAGATGAGGTAACCTTTGTAAGTCATCAATTTTCCTTCCATGAAAATGGCAGGTATCATCGTTATACGTGATAAGCCTGGAGCTGTTTAAGTAATGATTAAATATCAATATAACGAATGCGAAAGGCGGTTCAATGCAGTCGATCTACTTCATTTAGAATATTTCTCAAGAACCCTTTGTTCAATGTCCTCAAAGCAACTATCGTGCTGTGCAATTGTCAAATCATTGGCCAGACTCTTCATAATAGCTTCTGCTTGAGGCTCGCCGGGCATTCCAGTATTCGAATCCTGTGGCTGCATCATACTCAACTGATCTTCATTCGCATCTGTGAGTAGAAGGTTGTAGACGGGGTTTAAACCCAAGACAGATATGAAATACCACGATATGCTACTAACCCAACGAACATCAAGATCTGGAGTGATTACACCACTCTGTAGCATTTCCTTAAATCTAGGTGTGAGCGGAAAGGGTAACTTCATGAGGACAAATCCGGCAAAGAAATGGTTCACCCACCACATTATTATTGTTTGAGGGATAAAGTTAGCCATGTTGCCTTTAGCCATACTCATCATAGCGTCTGAGATATTGGGATCACTAAATGGATTTTGTACTTGACCTTCGTCATCTTTTGCCTTAGCTAGATATTTGCCTTCAGAAAGGACCTGCGTCAAATATTCTTGTCTGGCTTGAAATGAATCCTCGGATAAATTTGATCCGTTGCCCAATAATGCTTGCGCCTTACTGATATACTGGCGTTCGGTAACTTTAACTCTTGGCAATCCCTTGTTCTTGGGTCCAATAAGTTCCATGATGTACTGACGAAGAATACCAGCCAGAACCATGACAATGGATATAGGCAAGAGAACCCAATACTTCAGTTTGGGATCAAGCGTTAATTCCGCCACGGCACCAGCGGAACCGCTAAAGATGAGCGACCAGTAATCAGTTAACATTGAATTCCTTCAACTGTTTCTTTCTTCCTATCTGTTTGTTTAATAGATGGTCATTGTGTTTGTATATCTTACGTACAGGTCGAAAAATGTCTTAAGGATCATAGTCACGTGATAATATTAGATTGAATATATTTACTTGATATTAAGGAGCCAATATTCGTTTTAGTGTAAGTGACCTTTTCTTTATAAGTTGCCATGTTCAGTAAGAGGATTGCATCAAGAAGAGCGAGTAATTATCAACCAATTATTACCCCGTACAAGTTTGGGAGAAGATAAACCGTTCTCTGCCAATTTTATGAGTAAATCCCTGACAGAATTTCCACTCTTGGCTTGTTTCGCGATGAGAAGCAGTTTCTCATAGTTTATGTCCCTGTACATGTTCAAAGATTCTTCTAGCACGGGTTGTATGGCCCCTACAAAACTGTTTATGGATTTGTCCCCGCTAAAATCTAAACGTAAGCCTAACGAGTGTATCTGGAGTTTGGAGGAGTTAGTTGTTATTCTGTCGATCAGGTGGTCAAACTGCGAAACTTCTGTAATATTGTGATAGGAACATTGGTATTCGTTGGTATCGTCAAGTAAATTACCTTGTAAACACCTTTGTAAAGCTTCTTTGTTCAGTTTATCAGCTAGGAATAATGAGGAAAATTCTCCGTCTGCTGAAGCTGTAGGATCCCTTACTGGCGCTAGTTCGCTTGCCAATTTGTCCCAGTAATAACCTCTATTGATGGTTAGATCCTTTTGCTTCCGCCATTCATATAATATCAGCGAGTTATAACTGTTCAGATACTCATCATACTTGGCAGCAGACGCCTTGGAAGCCAACCTTGTTTCTAGATTTTTGATGGTTTTTGCACTCTTGAACCAGTATTGGTAAACGAATCTGGGTGCCTTGAGAGAGTCAAATAGAAACTTGTATCCCTTGCCCATTCTTCATGCGTAATAACTCAGAAACCTTCCAACTTCAATCCATCCCAGAAAAGTGCCAGTTGTGGCTATTGAATGGTGATAATCTATTGCGGAAAGCCTATCCTTTTAAGTTTAGTAGACGCGGGTCAAAAATTAAGTAAAGATATTTCACGAAAAGTTTCATAAAGTCGCTTGTAACTGGGGACGTGTTACAACTCATCTGAAAATTGAGTACATAGGTCTTTTTCAACCATTATATGTTAATTATTCAGCCTGCTATCTAAAACAATTCCCACTGTTCCCTATGGTCCCTCATTTTTCCACACAATTATGGAGATACACATTTGATCAGATCAGACCCAAATTGCACCTGGTGTCAGATTGCTTAGGTCACCGAAGATGATACTACCGTAAAGTGCTTATATTGTGATGAAGACGCGTTTCCGACCTCAAACTATCTCGGTACGGCTAGTCGGTGACATTTCATTTCAAATTTGGACTGGCCGCTATACACTAGATCAAAGAATGGACTAATGTTACAAAGGACTTCGAGAAACCTTTTAGTTGGTATTAGCTTTTTTTTCATTGAATTTTCATTTAGTTCCAAAGCAACCCACTGCTACCTTCTTTTGTGTCCACCCTTCAACTGTTATCCTCTATCGCAGGTTAGCATACAATAGCTGGAGCGATAAATCCTTTAAATCAACCTCAACATCCTATCAGATGCTGCAGCAGTCTCGAATAATAGCCAGAATGTTATACCACTCCATTTCAGGAAACATGTTTTCGTTCATTATCACTGATTATTCCACTATTCAGAAAGTATGAATTCATGAGTGAAACTCATGTTATATTGTGAAGAAGGGTGATTCCTTTAGGGAATTGTTAACACTATTCTGGATAGACATTGGTTTGTTAATTGACAAAAATAATTATCAAGCAAAAGAGATTAGTTTATTCTCCATTTCTTATAATCTAAACTGTAATTCAGAGTAAGCGGAATGAGATATGATGCCTGACAAATGTACCAGTATTTATATCTGGTGAAATGCACCAATTGAATTATGCCTTGGTCGTTGAAGAATTTGCTGTCATCGTACAGTAATTCACAACGCAATTACACCACTTTATTGGTTCCTTACAATCAGTAGTACGGTGGTCATCAATGGGTCGTCTCCGCAGTAATATATTACTCAGTATCTCTTTCCACATCGATGGACGTTTTGTTAGGACTTGTCCCTCTTTCCCACCGATTAATCGTTTGATATTTTACTCAATAAGATATCATTTTAGATTCCCTTCACATATTATCTCATTTCCAACACAAACGTGCCACTTTCTAACGGTTTTCAGTATCTTTAGAAAGCGCAATGCATTGAGTGAAAGCCATGGGGATGCTCTTGTCCGGACGGCTGCAAGTGGATTGATCCTAGGATAAAAGCTATCGACTATTATTAAGGTAAAAGGTACTGGTTTCTAAGTAGCAACCAACAACCAAGCCTCTTTGGCCAAGTGGTAAGGCATCGCACTCGTAATGCGGGGATCGTGGGTTCAATTCCCACAGGAGGCAATTTTTTGGTGAGCATGCACTTTAATGTAATCCTCGTTTTTAGTGATTTATTACAGCTTTCATTTTGAGAAATAGAGTATTTTATTCTGGATTTTCTATACAGTTAACTACCTAATCCTTCTTAGCTCTTGCAGCGTCTCTCTCAGCATAAATCTTCCCTGTGAAAGGTTCTTCAAATTTTAATGCCAAACTGTACATTGTATGCACAAAGAACGTGATCACGAGGCCTGCAGCTTTTCCATGCAGCAACGAGTAACCCAAGAATGAAAGAGTGGAGCCTTGATACATTGGGTTGTTTGAAACGTTAAATGGGAAAGCGGTAACAATGTCGTCCATCAGAATTCCGAAATAATCACCCAAATAGGTACCGGTCACTCCTAGTTGGTACATCGAGGTGATCACAAGAACCTGACCAACACCGATACAAACTCTGCCAATGTTTTTAACGTAACTTTCGTCCAGTAAAGATGAAACGGGTTGAGCTCTTAAAGCCTTCTCAAAGGAAAGATCACGCGCAATCCCCAAACTGAAAATTGTTAGAGCAAGCAAATAGCAACCTTTCTTGGCCCCGCCTGCCAGCTTAGTCAGCACATGCGTGCGATACTCCAATCGAGCCACTATATTCCAGAATATTGGATTGAATGCGACGAAACAGAGAGCTATTTTGAACCATTTATCTTCAAAATTACAGGAATCCAACAGATCCAAGTAAATATCTTGCAAGCATGAGAGCTTGAAAGAATTCCATTTGCCATCCATATTATACAAATCTGTTGACCTTCCTAAGTTGGATGAATGCCAGCAATACTATAAAATGCTGCAGCTTCTTCGAACTGCCACCCTTTTATACATTCACTTCCTATTTCTTTAACAACTGAAAGCCTTAAATCGAAAAACTCCATGTGAAAATAAAAAGGTATTTTGCGATAGCACGTGACGCGTCTTGCGCGATGAGGTTGGCATTGTAATTACCATAATGGGTAAAATACATTGATCACTGGATGATATACTGATGAAACGATTCATTGTAACAAGACCCAAACTAGTCTCCAACGTTCTTGCTAACGCTAGTTGGGGCTCTAAGGTTGCTTTTCGTATATAAACTGGTTCATGGAATGTGCACGAGTACACGTTTGGTCGCGGAGCAGTAGAAAATTTACTACTGTTTCGACATATGGTTAGGGAAGGAATTTATAAGTTTGTTAACATTAGAAGAGATGGAATCCTGTTGGTCATTTTGGTGATATCCACTATCGTTGCGGGGCTGGTACCTCCTGCAATAGCTATCCTCACTGGACGGGTGTTCAACCTATTGGTAAAATTTGAGCGGCAGAGTGAATTTGTTGATCTATCCAAGCAGATTACGATTCGATCCATGGCCATCATGGTACTTGGAGCAATATCTTTACCGTTTATTTGGGCAAGTATAACCTCTTGGATGCTATTGGGAGAAAGACAAGGCTTTGAAGCTAGAAGAAAGTCGTTTCAGAAATATCTAACAAATTCTTTTGAATGGTATGACCTCACAGAGGATGTTCCTGGAAAAGTTACGCAATTAAATAGATGCGTTGAAGAACTAAGGGCTAGTTCGGCTGAAACTTCGGCCGTAGTGACGCGAAGTTTAGTAACAATAGTGGCGTTGGTTTGTACCTCTCTATATTCTTCGTGGTCTCTTACACTCATTACCATATGCACTGCTCCAATAATAATACTCTCGGCTCTGTTGTTCTCTCGAATAGTTCAAAGATATGCTGATACTGAAAATATGGAGACAAGTAACGCATCTCAACTAGTCGACTGGTCCATGAATGCAGCGCAGCTTATCAGACTTTCAGGTACTCATCTGAAAGAAATTCAAAAATTTAAAGTCTGCATCCAAAGATGCACCGACAATTTTATCAAGATATGCCAGTATGCTTCCATAAACTCAGCATTGCTTCGATTCTTGACGTTACTGATGTTTGTACAGGCCTTTTGGTTTGGATCCACAATGGTTCGGAAAGGCAAGTTGAATATTGGTGACGTTATTACATGCTTCCATTCCTGTATTCTCTTGGGATCAACCATCAATGGTACTCTTCATCAACTGGTTGTGCTACAAAAAGGCGCTGTGGCTGTAAATCATATCTCTAAACTTCTAAGGAATGACGATAATGTACCTGTAGATGTTGCCGAATGCCATAGTGTGTCATCGCATTCTATTAGCGGAGACATCATTTTCCGAGATGTCGACTTTGCGTATCCCAGCAGACCGGACCAAGAGGTCCTGAGAAAACTATCATTGAAGTTTCACGAAAAGAGCACGACCTTCATACTAGGTAAATCAGGAGCCGGAAAGTCCTCTTTGGCCAACCTGTTACTGAAGCTTTACTCCAATTTCGAGGGAAGAATATTTGTCGATGGGACGGACATCAAGCACCTTGAGCAAAACTGGTTGATCATGAATATCACGGTCGTCGAACAACGTTGTACTGTTTTTAACGGAACCTTAAGGAGTAACATTCTATTAAATTTTGCAGGCAATGATGAGAAAGCAATTACTGAGCGGCTTAGGATTGTTTGTAGAATATCTCTTCTGGAAAGTTTAATTTGCGACTTGCCCAACGGTTTGGATACAGTCTTAGGCATTGGTGGCATTACCCTTAGTGGAGGACAGCAGCAAAAAGTGGCCATTGCTCGTGCTCTCATGAAGGACTCTCCTGTGTTGATTCTCGACGAATCATTATCAGCTCTAGATATTGTCCAACGCAGGCTGATTTTGAAAGCTATAAGAATGCACAGAAAAGACAAAACGACAATCATCCTAACCCATGAGTTGAGCAATATAACTTCAGGTGATTTTTGTTATATTTTGGAGAAAGGAAGTTGTGTAGAGGAAGGCTATGAACAAGAGTTAGTGAGTGATCCATCGACCAAGTTCTATTATTGGAAACATTTGAATGATGCGTATGACAATTCGGATAGCATTTCTCAGCTTACGACAGTTGAAACGCCAATTAAAAATAAAGATTTTGCTTTAGAGAGTGTTATCAACTTCGAGGTTGACACTCCAAAAGTCGAAAGTTCAAATGATCACGATAAATTCGAATTTGCTCCAGCCAATAGTGATTTCTCCACTGTTTCTGATCATCATTACACGAAAAGGAGAAAGAAAGAAAGAATCCGTATCACTGAGTTTCCTGTTGAAGAGATAATGGCTTCCCAGGACAAGGGGCCCAAAGATGAAGTGATGGCAATTCCTAGTATCCTGAAACGGATGTTTAAGAATAGCAGTAAGAAATTATGGCTGTGTCTAGGTATCACATCTTCTTTGCTTGCTGGAGCGGCTAATCCAATTTTCTCCTATACTTTTAGCTACCTTTTAACCGGCATAGCTCCTAGATCCGATGGCATAGGCGCTGGGCCCTATTTGCTGAAATGGTCATTGATCGTTACTGGTGTCGCTGCTGCAGATGCAATTTTCAACTTTCTGAAGGATTTCTTATTGGGTTACTGTAGCGAATATTGGATAATGAATCTTAGAATTCAAGTCATGCAGAAAATTTCTTTTCAAGAATTAGATTGGTTCTCAAGAGAAGACAACAATACGTCCGAAGTAGCGGCCCTGCTGCTAAATGACTTGAGAGATCTGAGAGCTCTTGCCTCCGATTTTCTGAATGCTATCTCAAATTTTGTCGTTGTATCTGTAGTCGGTATAGTTTGGGCGTTGGTAACTGGCTGGAAGCTAAGCTTAGTATGCATATCGATGTTTCCCTTATTAATCATCCTCTCTGTGATATACGGAATGTATCTTCAGAAGCAAGAAACTCAGTACAAGAACGCAGTGGCCTGCCTAGAGAATCTTGTTTATGAAGCAGTAAAAGGAGTGAGAACCATTAGGTGGCTACAGGCTGAGGACTGTTTTCTCCGCCGCTACAGGGAACCTGAAGATCGGATGAGAAGAATGGCATTTCGCCGTGCTTTGACCACTGGGCTGGGCGTTGCCGTTGCGGAGGTACTAACTATGTGTATGCAAGCCATACTTTTCTACTTCGCGCTAATGCTCGTATTAAAGGGTGACTATACAACCAAGCAAATGTTTGAAACCTTCACCTTGTTGCTTTTTACAATTCTGACATGCAACAATTTAGTGAATCAGATCCCCGATATAAGTCGGGGACAAAGGGCAGCTACTCGAATCTACAGAATAATAGATGAAAGAAATAAGTCAAATACTTTTGGTGAAGAGGAAGACAAAGTCAAGCTTAAAGCGAATCAGAATTGCTCAACTTCAATTTCTATAAGAAATTTAACCTTCGCCTACCCAAATGCACCCAACGTTAGTGTACTAAAGGACCTGAATCTTGAGTTGTCTCCTGATAGGACGTATGCAGTCGTTGGAGAGTCAGGATCGGGGAAATCAACTCTGATATATGTCCTCACCCAGTTATACACATCCACAGCGGGCAGCATATTTGTCGATGGCATTAATGTCAATGATTGGGACATTCACAGTTTGCGAAGTGAAATATCTGTCGTTGAACAAAAACCGACACTTTTTCCAGGCACCATAAGGGATAATTTAATTTATGGGGTACCAAGGGAGGTTCTCGAAGTTGAACTGTACGACATATTAAAGTATGTTAATATTTACGACTATTTATCCGAGTTGCCATTGGGACTGGAAACTGATATAGATACAAGCTCGCTATCCGGTGGGCAAGCTCAAAGGCTTTGCATTGCAAGAGGACTCTTGAGGAAGCCAAAAATTTTACTTCTTGATGAATGTACATCAGCTTTGGATCCATCTAGTTCCCATATCATTAACGATATTGTGAGGAAAGGACCTCCCGCTCGCTTGACTATTTCAATTACCCATAACGTTGACATGATGAAATCCTGTAATGAAGTGTTGTTTCTTAAACATGGGAAAGTAATTGCCAATGGGACCTTTGACGAACTGTATGCAAACAGTGATATATTCAGAACTTTTATATCCGATGAACAATAGAGCCAAGGTTTACTTATTTTAGACAGCGTATGTTATTTCCGGGATCGTGTACTTAGTAATTTCCCAAACGTCTTATGACTGCCGACAACTGTTTATCCTTGTTTCCTTCAAGTGTATAAATTAATTACTCTTACATAGGAGAAATGATAGAATCCATCGCTATAAATGTTTTCATCCAAAAGTCGAGTACTCAACAGCGGGCCTGCTTCTCTCTACAAATGAATTGTGATGAATGGAACTTCTACATCTTCACCCTCTTTGTCATCGGCACAAATCTCTAGAATCATTGTACGAACATGTGGAGGTACCTCAGCCTTAGTTATGAATTTGACAAGATCTGTTATGGACAGATTCAATCTCTCCTTCAACTTCTTTGGTGGGAAGAAAGACGCGTACAATAGAGAGACTCCGTATGATAACATGGTGATCTCCAGGCCTTCTTTTTCCTCGAAGTGCTTGATTAGATCGTTCAGTTTAACATCACCTTGAACATCAAAGCGATCCCATATTTTATCATAAGTCTTACCATTATAACTACCCTTTGGAGAAGCGATAGGTTCAGAAAAGCCGAAAAATGGCAATGCAAGGTTGACAAAGCCATTCTTATACTGCTCAATATCAGTTTTCCCGTCCGCTACCTTGTAAAGCTCCAAATTGATGAGACCTGTCACTAAAGAAGTAGTGGTTGCTATTGCTGGAATGATACGGCCTGCTATGAACTTGGTTTTCTGACGATCCACGGTCTCAATGAAGTAATTTTTTGCCCTACAATTAGAGCATGCCGTAATGAACTCTATGTGATGATTGGTGTCATCATCCTTCTCAAATTCAACTGGCTCAAGTTTGAAACCAGTCAACGTAGAAGAGTCAGGCAGTTTGGCTGCTAAAGACTTCAAAGAGTCGCTACCATCTAATGCTTCTGCGTTTGGAACTGGATCATCGTCATTAACCTGAATCTTGATATCTGACCTTGGACTAAACTCTGGAATTTTCATATGCGCAATAACTGCTTCATATGCAGCCTTATTTGGCTTGCCAGCGTCTCCTTTGATACCGTAATTGAAAGCGCGGAGGTTTGCTGCAGCGACGATGAAATCGAAATGATCCGGGTCGTTTATATTAAAGTCCAAAGGGGTTGGAGCTCTTTTAGGTCCTGACCAAAACGGTTCTCCGTTGGATGTCTTGGCGTCCTTGGGGAAATTGTACAGTAGTTGCTTTATATCATGATTGAACTTCTCTTCGAATTCTAATCTTGCCCATTTTATGCAGTCGTCAAAATTCACGGGTTTCTTGCTCAGTGAATCGTAAACTGTTTCCAATATAGACTTGACGTCCCCACTTTGCTTCAAAGTTTGTTCCACGAAATTTGATTGGGTTAAATACATGTTAACATTCTCGGGGGCTTCGGCAAAATAACCTTGGAAAAGAGATTTCGCCCACGCAATTGTATGATCAATTTTGTTTGGAAAAGAACGCAGAGTACAAAGCGGAATAGACTTTTCAGGTGGATCTCTTGAAGACGAATAAGATTCTGTCAATCTTGGGATAACAACTTGTGTATTACCCTTTGTACCAAGCGTACCTGATTCCAGCAAAGCTTTTCTGTAGAAGACACAACGACGATCAACATAGGTGCGCGCATCGACATTATCAAGCGCGTTAGTCACGAAGTCAAGACTGTTCCAGAAAGAATCATCGAAAATGTTCTCTGTTTCCGGTCCGACTTTATCTATGCGTGCGTCGATTTTGCCCCTCAAGTCTGGGTTCATGTTGCTTACAGCTTCTGCTGCAACCTCTGATTTATTTCTGCCCACATCTTTGGGCCTGAACAAGAATTGACGATTCAAGTTGGATTTCTCTATAGAGTCATTGTCAGTCACAACAATACCACCCTTCGAACCAGAACCAAGGCCTAAAAGCGCCCAATTTTTTAACATTTCACAACCGATAGCGCCAGATCCTACCAAGAAAATTTTGAGATTGGCGATTTTTCTTTGAAAATCGAGACCAAAAACGGCAATCTGATTGTCGTAACGACTATTGATAGGTTGAGTTGTTTCCTCTGTTCTGGGGTAATGTTCTTTGGAAGGCAAGGACTCCAAAGAATCGAAATACATATACTGCTTCAACGGAGTAAATTTGCCAGAACAAGCTTTTAGCACTTCCTGAGCCACCAAACCACCAAAAAAGGCCACCATACCAGGTATGTCACCTCTTGCTTGATAAGCCAACTCTTTAATCAAACTCTCATCAATTTTTGCATCAGGAGCACCAAGAACAGCAGGCTCTTGAGAAGCCAACTCGGTTGTCAGTGAAACAAGTTCAGAGGCATCCTCCTCATTCATTGGCCTTGGCAATTTCCCCTGATTCCTTATACTAAATTGCTGCAAAGCCTGGAAACCCAGATGCAGTTGACCTGCTCTCTCCATCTTGGAAAAGTCAGAGAACAAAAGCTCAGGGTCCTTTAAACTTTGTTGCAACGTCTTGAAAGATACTTTCTTTGGAACTTTAACTTCCGTAAAAATTCCGCCTTTCTTGTATTGACCATATTCTTTGACCGAATCAATCTTGAATGCAAATGGGCCCAAAACTTCCACCTTGAACAAGGTGCCATCATTCAACTTTTCAAGACCTTCGACTTCGGAAAACTTAACGTAATTACCGTCTTCCAAACCATGTCTATTCTCGTCTAGCATTGTTACAGTACCATCGGCTTCGATATCAGACACGATTCCAGTACGGGGTTCCTCTCCAGTTGCATCTAAAACGGTGAAATCATCGCCTAAGTCAACAAAAATGTTACCAAACAGGCCTCTCGTTTCAGTGGAGATGAACTTAACACCAGCGGCATGGCAGAAACTATTCAAGTGAACTTTTTGACGTAATGGTACTGTATCTGTAGCAACAACCACCTGGTAATCCAATAGTTGCTTGTCATCTTGTAACGATTCCAAAACCTTAACTGGCACATAAGAGTTCAACTCAGCCAACCTGTCTCTAGAAACTTGATCCCTAGGTTTCCCCAAGTCTGCATCAGTCAGGAAAAACTGGGTCGATAAATCTTGCAAAACTGCTGGTTCTGGGTCATAAAGTGCTAATGATTTCACACCCGCCAGAGCAACGTTCTTTGCAATCTCAACACCTAAACCTTTGAGACCAATAATCAAAACGTTAGAATGTTGCATTTTCAACATCGCTTCCTTCCCGAGGACATAGAGCTGACGTGAATATAAGCTCTCATCAATTTCTTCATTATGATCACCAGCGGCACTCATTGTAACGTCGATCAGATTGACAGATTGATGCTTTTGCTCGAGAAGAACTGTCTAAGTTTCGTTTTAACCGTTAGTTGTTGACACATTTAATCTCCGTTTCGCCCCTTCTGCCATTTGCCACCCGAGTTCAGAACAGATGCGTGACCTTAGCAGGGTAACTGTAGAATTTGAATGCAAGTAGAAGTTAAAACCTTAAAGTTTACATGTTAGAACGTCTCAGAAGGTGCTCCCAAGGCTTCATTAGACAATTATGGGAGCCAATAGTGGCCTTTATGGTGGTGCAATTACGACATATTTACCAGACGGGTTTCTAGATGCTTCGCTGTTGCGAGAGGTTCCAGATACACAAGAGGTCTATGTGAACAGTCGAGAAGAAGATGAGCATTACAACGATGGATTGGGTATGAATGAGAGTATACTAATTGATCTGTTAGAGAGTGTTGAAGAGAACGATGGTCTGAAGGCCCTGAAGGAACACGTCGCAGAGATAACAAGTTTCAATGGATCCGCAGAAGGAGTGTTCGCAAAGGAAGAACAAGTTGGACCAAATAGCTATGCTTGTATAGTGCTGGAGTCTGTTGCTAAATGGGGGAAGAAAGAATTGCAAGAGACTGTTGTACTATGTGTTGGATTGATCCGACTGCCGGACGTTCACACTGATGTCGTCATCACAGTAAATGTGCCTGTAAACGCTACGCTCCGGTCAGAATTGGAAGCATTGGGCAAGAATGAACTTCCACCTCGGGTGGAGGCTTCCTACGATTTGCTGTTGAGAATGGTTCATGACTTTAAGCTAGTAGATAGATCTTTATTTGTTTAGAAATAGTTTCGTGGCGTGCGACATTGTCGAGATGACTTGAGCTGCCGGGCAGCTGTCTATTAAATTCTTTGGTCGAATCACAAACAACACACTCACCTATACAATATTTTCGAGCAGTTAGATATCCTTATTGACGTGACTCGAACTGATCCGTTAACAGGCATTGAAGATGGCCAAGGCGAAGAAGGGCATCTTTCTAAAGAGGTCTCTTCTATTCATTGTTCCTGCTATCATTGGGCTAACGTTGCTGATTAGGTTTTTGAACAACTCCAAGGCCTCTGATTTGCAAAATTTGCTACAAAACTTACCGAAGGAGATTTCCCAAAGCATCAACTCTGCGACATCAAACCAGAAAAGTGATCTAGATCTGCTAAAACAGTTTGAAGCGCTTGCAGACGAAATAAAGAAGAAACAAGATGACCAAGCAAGACAGTTCGAAAAACAACGCCACAAGTTGGAGAAACAAATCCAGGAGCTGAAGCAGACTCCAGAGCATGCTACCCTGCGTGAAAAGTTGGCGTATGCTTTCAAATATGATAATAAGAAGAAATTCCCGGCATTCATTTGGCAAACTAAAGGTCCATTAGACAGTAACTCGAAGGACATCGAGCAGCAAGAAAAAAATTGGGATGACAAGAACCCTGGATTCGTTCATGAGATTACCAATGACGACATGGCTGAAACTTTAGTTCGTTATTTCTATTCCTCCATTCCAGAAGTTATCGAGGCGTTCTCTGCTCTACCAAACAAAATTCTGAAGGTAGATTTTTACAAGTATCTAGTCCTACTAGCCCGCGGTGGTGTCTATGCGGATATAGATACCAACCCTTTACAACCAGTACCCAACTGGATACCCGAGGAGATTGAACCCCACAAGATTGGGCTGATAATTGGCATTGAACATGATGCCAATGCACCAGATTGGAGAAGTCGCTACGTTAGACGACTACAGTTTGGTACCTGGATAGTTCAAGCCAAGCCAGGCCATCCGATCATAAGGGAGATTGTCGCCAAAGTCACCGAGACAACCCTGCAGCGCAAGAAAGAAGGAAATCTTGATATAAATTTACGAAATGATCTCAACATCATGAGTTGGACAGGCTCCGGGTTGTGGACAGATGTCATCTTTACTTACTTCAACGACTATTTGAGAAGTGGAGTCCTGCAAAAGATCACATGGAGAGAATTTCATCAATTGACTGCTCCGAAGTTACTAAGTGATGTTTTGGTATTTCCAGCGTTTTCGTTCAATGCACCTGCTGAACCAAAGAACGATGATCCTTTCAAACCCCTGTACTTTACCACTCATAAGGGTAGAAAATCCTGGAAAGCCGCTCCTAAAGTTGAAGGTAATTGAACCCCCTTCAGTAGGTTACGAAGGAAAATCGGATCGTATAGCTACACTGTATAGCTACACTGTATATGTAAGTTCGCAACAGCTCAAGACTCAAGATAAAGAAGAAAAGATAGTAATTCAGAGATTGCGCCCTAAGCTCTACTAAAAACTGGGCTAATAAGACTTTCCTCGTCACATTTAAAAATCTGTTGTCCCTATCTAGTTACTCATCACATTGTATCCATCTTTTCTTCATTTATATGATAAAAGCTACAACAATACATTCCACTGAATGCATCAAAGTGTAATCATCAGGTCTTTTGAGGCTTTCAAAAAACCGCACGTTTAACTCGGTTGTATTGATTTATTTACTGGTAGTAGTGATTTAGGATGAAAGTTTGTTTCTCCTTTTATATGAAAAATTTTCTCTATTGTGCGCCTAAAATATCACCCGGCCATAAGTCGCCATCGCGATGACACAATATAAATGAGCTATGCACTTTCGAATTTAATAAGGTACTTGGAATCGTATATATAAACACCTGATAGGTGTGATGTGAGTGCTTGATTTAGACCAATTTGATTTTAAAGTCCGTTGCTTCACAAATCTGTTTCCTGCTTGATGTGTGCCTCTCTTTCTAACCTCTCTTCAATTTCTTTAAGTTCTTGCTCCCTTTCTAATAACTCTTTTCTCTTGAATATCAATTCCTGTTGAACTCTTTCCTCGAATGCTTTCAATCTCTCCTCTTCCAACCTTATCTGTTCTTCTCTCGCCAAGTAGGTGTCCTGAGGCGGGTTAGAAGCTGCGGCATTCTTACCATTGGAATGCACGGATCTGTTTGGAGTTGAAATTGCTGGCGATGCGATGTAGTCCAGATCGGCACCACCATCGGCAGTTGATCTGGCAAATGGTGCGGACTCGCCTGATAGTGCCTCCGTTCTATATCTCTCATAGAGAATCTCGTGAGTATAATCCTTCAAGTCATGCAAATGCGAAATGAGTAAAGTATTTCTCAAGACGACAAAATCAGAAATGGATGAATCCTCGACATCCAACGTTCCCCACGGATACTTCCTTCCACGGATTGTCACACCATCTCCAACGTTTTCAACATCGTTAGATCCAATAATGGAGAAGGGTAGTAAAGAACGAAGATACGTGTTGGTCTGGTAATCTTCCTCTGAGATATCTTCTTCATCAAAGGGGAAATTATAAATCGGTAAATTGAATTTATCGATATCTTCCATGATCAGTTTCTTGTTCAATTTCAGCTCTTGCGGTGTCAAAGAGTCAGATTTGCTGATCACTGGAATCACATTCACAATTGAACTTAATTGTCTCATAAACTCAACATCAATCTCTTTCAATCCATGACCCGTAGGATTGATCAAATACAAACAGCAATGTACTCTGCCGTCCTTGAACCTTGGGTTTCTTCTCACACGACTCTCCTCTAGCAAAATCTCATCATACTGGTGACGAATATAATCTGAAATCACTTCAAAAGAAGGAGTATTATCTAGGGAGTCTCCAAAGCCGGGTGTATCAATAATATTCAGCTGAATCTTTACACCTTCGTCGTCTTCCAACTCAACTGTTTCCTCCCTCAACTGCAAGTCTATTTCAGTTGATGTGTCAGTGGGCAGCATCACTGTTGTCGAAACGTCAACTACTTGCTGGCCGCATAATGTGTTAATGAAAGTTGATCTTCCGCTACCTGATTGTCCAACGACCATCAACGTGAACGTGATACCCCTCTTCAAATGCTTTCTTTTCCTCAAAGTAGAAGAAGCCTCAATAATGCTTGACATCCTCGGTTTCTCTCAAAGTGAATTTGGTTCTTAAGGAACTAACTCCAGGTAATCTAGGTCGTAAACTTCAATATTAAACTTGACGTGTATCTTGATCGTTTCACGATCTGCGACGCTCAATTCCTTCAGAGAAAAGCGGAAAGTGTCCGTACCCGATCTGACCGGACACTTGAGGAAGATTTGAAAAATTCATCGAAAAAATTCACTGAGTCATATGAGATGAGAGTAGAAATTTACAATAGAAGGTGTATGGCAAGTTCTTCGCCTTTAACTCTTCATTGTTGAACTCTGGTTCAGTGGCCTTGATACTAATTGAAAATGAGTACTAAGAAAGTTGTTTTGATTGATAACTACGATTCCTTTACTTGGAATGTTTACGAATATTTATGCCAAGAAGGTGCCGATGTTGAAGTTTTCCGTAACGATAAGATTACTGTCGACGAAGTAGCTGACCTGAAACCTGATGTAATCTTGATTTCACCGGGTCCGGGACATCCCAGGACAGATTCTGGAGTTTCAAGGGATTGTATTCGTCATTTTGCAGGCAAGATACCTGTCTTTGGTGTCTGCATGGGTCAGCAATGTATGTTTGATGTTTTCGGCGGTGAGGTGGCGTATGCTGGTGAAATTGTTCATGGTAAGACATCACCAATAACCCACGATAACAAGGGATTTTTCAAGAACGTTCCTCAAGGGGTCGCCGTTACCAGGTATCACTCCTTGGCTGGTACAGAGAGCTCTCTACCTAGCGTCCTGGAAGTAACGGCCAGGACCGAAAAGGGTATTATCATGGGTATTAGACATAAGAAGTATACCGTTGAAGGTGTCCAATTCCACCCAGAGTCCATTCTGACCGAAGAGGGCCATCTAATGATAAGAAATATTCTGAATATTACCGGAGGTACATGGGAAGAAAATGAGGCTAATAAAGAAGGCAAAGCTACTGGTTCACCCAACGGTATAAGTAAGAATAATACTTCTATTCTAGACAAAATTTATGAACAACGTAAGCTGGACGTGCAAGCCCAGCAGAAGGTTCCGGGCTTCACTGAGCAGGATTTGCAGACCAACTATGATTTAGGCTTGGCACCAAAAACACAAGACTTTTACAGCAGGATATTAGCTTCGCAAGGCAGGGCTGCCGTCCTGGCTGAAGTAAAGCGGGCCTCACCATCAAAGGGAGACATTTGTCTGCATTCGATAGCCTCTAAACAAGGCCTGAAATATGCCAAAGCAGGTGCCTCCGCAATCTCCGTTCTCACAGAACCCCACTGGTTCAAAGGGAATCTGCAAGATTTGGTCAACGTCAGGAAGGTACTAGATTTAGAGTATGCCTCTGATCCCTCTGCAAGGCCTTGTGTGTTGAGAAAGGAGTTCATATTCAGTAAATACCAAATCTTGGAAGCAAGGTTAGCAGGTGCCGATACTGTTTTGTTAATTGTCAAAATGTTAACCCAGGAGCTCTTGCAGGAGCTCTACGAATATGCTAAAAAAGATATGGGAATAGAACCATTAGTGGAGGTTAACTCTAAGGAAGAACTCAATCGTGCCTTGGAAATCGGTGCTAAAGTTATTGGGGTCAATAACAGAGACTTACATTCTTTCACTGTTGACTTGAATACAACGAGTAGTTTGGTGGATTCAACCCCCTCTGGGACATTGTTGATTGCTCTATCAGGCATCACCAGTGGTAAAGATGCCGAAAAATATAAGAAGGAAGGTGTAAAGGGCCTTCTAGTGGGTGAAGCATTAATGAAATCGCAAGACGTTTATTCCTTCGTGCAAGAACTTTGTGCATGAAAAGCTCAAGGATACATATCAAAGGAAGAGTCTAAAGTTACATAATCATGCCAAAATTCGTATAAAGTTGAATCTATAGAAGCGGCCCACCCATGGTCAGTACAGTCATTAATCACAATACATGCCAATTATGTCTTCGGCGGCGCTTTAAAACCTTTCTCGATCTATCTTAGTCCTTCTTACCAACGTTGGGTTTGACGAATTTGGAGCTAGGGATATACTTAAGCCCCTTAAATTCCTTCTCTTTGTTGTGAGTTTGTTGGACCACCACGAACCCTACATCAACCAACTTAGGCCAATTCACGTACTGGAGCCCGTTGTTGATTAAAAACCGGCCTGAAACAAATAAGATGAGGGCTGCACTGAAAAAGAAGGCCAAATTTTTACTGCTAGTAAAGTGATCCTTGGGGAATACAATTGTAGCGCCAAGCACAGTTATCGCAGCGTAAATGACACTTGGCATCATCTGGATGTAAAGTGGTCTTCTATCAGGGAATGGTGACTGAATAGATGTCATATATGGCTTGAAATTACCTAAAATCAGATCATAAGAATCCTGTCTTGGTCCATCAGCTAGATTATTCTGATAATACCGGGAGGCAGAGTTAATAAAATCCTTGAGAGCTCCCTTACGAGTACGCTTACCGGTTCTAGTAAAGTCAGTCTTCAAAGCACTAGTGCCAGAGTAGGAACAACTGACTGCATCGGCGTTGTCTGCCCAAAAGTTTTGAAACGTTGACAATAAACCCCCATCATTTTCCCAGGCGACGCCACTGGAGATGATACCAGAGGTCTCGAATTCCTTTTGGAGAACCCAGTGGGCTAAGACAGACTGAACGACATTCGTCCTATCCAAGCAATCCATACAGTTAGTTCTCACAACGGAGCCCTGTTCATGTACTATTTGTTTCGTTGTTCCATCGGATGCCACGACCTTTTGAAAGAAATCGCTATTCTTGAGTCCCATTTCCTTAAGATGATCAATCAGAAGTTTAACTCTAAACCACCTCATCTTTCGGCACTCGTGATGGAAATCAAAATAAATATAATGGAGCATCGGATCGTTAAGAGCATGAACAGTAGATTCATAAGCATCCTTAACTGGTAGCTCATGGCCCTTTTGGTTGACCAAGTTCACTAGATAGTTATCGCCGTACAATTTCTTTTGCTGCTCAAAGTGTTTCTTGGCTGCATCCAGAGAAGAGCCTTCACCAACTACCAAGCTTGGCTTGTATTTCAAGTTATTAATCTCTGCCCAATAAACTGGTACAGATCCCCTTGTTTGAAGAAAAGAAAACAACTGACAGTCACCATCTATGGTACTTTGTACAGTTAAAACCTGCTCTGTCTCATTGAAGTTCCCAACGTTACCGAACTCATCTATACCACGACGGAAGTACCTAGTACCAGCTCTTAATATACTGCGTCTTGTTATTAATCCGACGGAAATAGGTACAGAGTTGAAAACCCTGTCTATCATTTTGGCGTATCCATATATGACGGGCTGAATAAAATCTGCGACTTGGCTGTCGTCAGTTGCCAGATTCCGAAGGTCTTCAGTCAGGTAATGGTTCCAAAAGAAGCGAGTGTCAGTTGTCTTCCACGATGCAGGGCCAATTGTCTCATTTCTTTGAACGGAATTGGTTAAGTCATAAGTATAAGAAAAATACAGGGTTGCGCTATTCAAATGCATCTCCAACAACTTTAAATACTCCGATTCATCAGAATCCACTCTAGCATTCTCCTTAGCTGGCACAATCGAGTGGTCAACAATCTTGTAAACAATATGGTGATTCAACCTGCCGGTCTCCTCAACCCTGTTAGCGATAACCGCATATCTATTCAACTTTAGCTTGATAAAACCCAACAACGCAGCTACCTTGGTAACATTACCTTGCAAAGGAAATTCTTCTAGACCAACCAAACTGATTGTTTGGTCTTGAGCTGAAAGCTGAATGATCACATTGGACTTTTCGGACGTAGCAGTAGATCTAAACAATAACCCTTCAGGTGTTCGAGCATACAATAAAGGTCCTGTCATTACGAGTAAAGAGGGAAGAGTACTAGCTAACTATTAATTGTATTGAAACGGTCAGATTCTTGATCTTTGGAAGAAGAGCAGCCAATAAATATGTGTTTTCTTTCTATTCGCCAATATATACTTGCATAGGAAACTTCGAAAATCAGGCGTCCAATTCCTTTAAACGAGCCAAGGGACACACAGCCCGCATCCCATGCATGAAAAAAAGATCAACTTTCGAGAAAGATTATAAGAACCTGAATGCCAAGAGAGACCCTATGAATAACAACCAATTTCGAAAGCAAAGTAAGCGTTCGTCATGTATCAATTAAGTTGCACCCTAGAAGGCCATTCACAAGATGTCAGAGATATAGTTGCGATAAGCGACGCACAACTGGCGAGCGTTTCAAGGGATGGGAGTTTGAGACTGTGGACAAGGGACGGAAGCGGAAGAAATTGGGATAATGTGATCATTTATAAAAGTGAGGGTTTTTTGAATAGTGTTTGTTACAGCGCTTTTGAGGAATTATTATATTATGGTGGTAAGGACTCTCTTATAAATGCATCTCCCTTAGTTGCCACACTTGGTGACGATCCTCTTTACACATTGATTGGTCACGATTCTAACGTCTGCAGTTTGGATAATTATGAGAAGTACGTAATAAGCGGAAGTTGGGATAAAACTGCAAAAGTTTGGGAAAATGGAACTTTGAGATGGGAATTGAAAGGTCATGCCGCGTCTGTGTGGGATGCTAAAGCCCTGCCAAACATGGCCGAGCACTTTCTGACTGCGTCTGCGGATAAGACGATTAAGCTATGGCATAGGGAAAGCTTAGTCAGGACATTCTCTGGAATACACCAAGATGTTGTGAGGCACTTGGAAATTTTGCCCTCAAAGAACCAATTTGTCAGTTGCTCTAATGATGGGACTATTAAAGTGTGTGACATGGAGGGTAATGTACTAAAGAGCTTAGAAGGCCATGAAAGTTTTGTCTATAGCTGTAAAGCGCGCCCCAATGGTGAAATAATCAGTTGCGGCGAAGATAGGACTGTCAGAATATGGTCTCAGGATGGTAAGCTTAAGCAAGTCATCCAATTGCCTGCTGTATCAGTATGGTGTGTCGATGTTTTGCCTAATGGAGACTTGGCTGTGGGAAGCAGCGATAATCTGATCAGAATCTTTACGGAGGATGAATCAAGGACTGCAACCGCAAAAGAAATAGAAATTCTTCGGAAAGAAGTCGAAAACTCTTCCATTAATCCTGAAACAATAGGTTTTGACGAATCCAAGATAGAGCCTTACGAATCTTTAAAAACACCCGGTAAAAAGGAAGGTCAAGTGGTTGTTGTTAGGGCGCCAACGGGTGTGATAGAGGCGCATCAGTTCTCTCAAAATCAGTGGATAAAGATTGGCGACGTCGTCGGCTCTTCCCAAAGCGGAAGTGGTAAGAAAGTAGAATATGACGGAAAGAAATATGATTTTGTTTTTGACGTAGATATTGAAGAGGGACAGCCACCGCTAAAGCTCCCTGTGAATGTTAATGACAATCCATACACCGTTGCAGATGACTTTTTGGCCCGTTATGAACTGCCGTTATCTCATCGTGACCAGGTCGTTAATTTCATTCTAAAGAATACCAGCGGCATGACTTTGGATCAGCCGAAAGCAGAAGCTCAACCTTCAAGTTTCAATATTTTACCCGTGAAAGAGTACCTGACCATGTTAAACTACACTCCTGAAACAATCTTTAATGGAATCGTTAAACTGAACGCCAAAGAGAAAACATTTGGCGACGAATCTCTTGCAGAGATTGGCGCTGCACTGTACAGTGTGGACGAGAATTGGGAACGCTTATACTCATACGCAGCCACCATTCGATCTGATTGGCAAGTCAAGACTCCCGCATATGATCTGATGAGGATCATTGTTTCCAAGTTACCATACTCACGCGATATAAGTGAGTTCATTGAGGAGGGGTTGGGTAATAATAATATAACCATCGCCATGCTTACTGTTCGTATTCTTATAAACTGCTTTATGAACGATACGTGGGGCATTGGATTAATGTCATCAAAGAACGTTTATGATTCGGTTTTTGTAACTATTGAGAGTAACTTTACCCAGGCTACAGAGAAACAATATCAAAATTATGTCCTAGCTGTAAGTACTCTTCTTTTCAATTACAGCGCTCTGGTGGTCAGAGAGCTAAAGTTTATGGACATAGTTCCAACGATTGCAGACGCAATAAATACAAAGTTTGCAAATCTCGAAGAATACTTGAACAGTGAAGAAGCTGCTTATCGTTTGATGGTCTCGTTTGGTAACCTAGCCACTGTCGAGCCCTCGTTGAAGCACTTTGCTGGTTCGCTTTCTTGGATAAAGAAGGCAAAATCAAAATACAATACTATACCTAGGTTTCAGGATATCTTCAAGGATTTGAATATATAATTTATTTACTCTCTCGAGCCATCTTAACCAATCTTTGCCTAGAATTGACCCATACTTGTGGTGTACTGTTTTTTATTTGAGACAAGTTTAGCTTGTCTGAGTGCAATGTGCCCATTATAAACTGAAAAACGATACAGTAGAAGTACTTTTCAATAGAGGGACACTGAATAGAATAGCAACGAAATGTCAGTTGAACATTCTCTTGATCAGATTATAGATGAAGATGTATGATATTTGTGTGTTTTTCAACCGACGATCGGCTTTTCCTACAGTGCTTTTATTAACCATGGCCTCCCTTTAGACTTCACCAGATGCGAACCATAAGGTAACAGTAAGTTTATAATTGAGTTTCTCATAACAATCAAAAACAAAACGGCTCCAGAATGGTGACAATATAGAATTACAAACTAACGGCTGGGATCATTTTAATAGAGATATCGTCGTAGAGATTTGAGGAACAGCTTGGCCTCAAGAATGGGAATGGGCGAGAACATCGATAAATCTCTTGAAGAGCGTATTTCTCCTTCGAAGAAAAGAATAAAGTTCACGAACATACCGCTTGATGTGTCTGACTATACACTAGATGATATGGTAAAGGAGTTTGGAATTCCTATTTACTCGAACTTTTATGACTCAAAGGAGAGCAGAACTGCTGTGTTTGAATTTGAAGATGCCAATGTATTAGAAAAAATTGTGGAAAAGTACAATGGTAGTGATCTGAATGGAATGTCAATAAGTGTGGAGATATTCGACCAGAGCACTGGCCATGACAGACGTCGCAAGAAGAGAGTGGATCGCAGGTTAGGTCGTGGCAGTCATCATGGAATTAATAAGAGAAAGGGAAAGCCGCGCACGACGGTTAAACCTACCACCGCTCAAGACCTAGATGCGGAACTGGAGGCGTACATGAACAGTTAGGTTAGCTGAATAGCTGCCCTAGAGAGGAATTGTAGTTCGATACGTTAAATAGTATATATATAAAAGAACCTCGAACAAATATAAAACAAGTATATACAACGATAAAATGAAGAAAAATAAGGATAGATAAATCCAACCGTTTCATCGTTAAAGTCATTAGGAATATTTATAAGTAATCGTTTTCCAGTAATTCATCCTCAATTCGTCGAAAAAAAGAAAAATCCTAATTTTCCTCATCATTATATTTTAGTTTCCATTTTCAGAGTTTCGTTTTGTTTGCAAGAGAATATTAAATAAAACCACATTTGACATAGCTTTTGGAAAGAATGGAGTTCGTGATTAACGAATGGTAAGTTACCGAACGGTTTTGATCAGAAAACTCAATGACCACTACCAGCGATTTCGACAGTTGGTGCACAACCCAAGCTCTTCTTCAAAGTACCGTAGATACCGAATTGCAAGGAAGTCAAGGTACCAACCATGACCAAACGAGTTGGCAGACCAGCGAAAGAACCGACGAAACCTAGCTGTTTAGCTAATTGAGCCAACAAACCAATGGTAGATTGACCTGGAGCCTTCTTGGTCTTGTTCACTTTCGACAATAGAGTGTCAGCAGGTTGAGAGACAATTGCGGCAGCCAAACCAGCAGTCAAACCAGCAAGCAAGTTGATACCAGTGACACTGGAGGCAGACAAGCTTTCTTTTGGACCGGTAAAACCGAAGTACAATTCAGCAGCACGTTCAAAGACCAAAAACTTGGAAATGTTGTAAGGAATTTGCTTGAAAAGGATTGGAGTGAAACCGTTGTAGAAAGAACCGATACCTTCTTCCTTCATAATTCTGGAGAAACCACCAACCAAACCGTTGGCGAAGTTTGGTTGAGAAACCAATCTAATTCTGGTAGCTTCCAAAGGACATAGAGCGATATCGGCAAAAAATTCAGCGATAGCGGCAGAACCCATATAGATGGAGTTCTTGTAGTTAACAGCGGTGTCGTAGCCCAAAACATCGATGAACAACTTTTTGAAAACTTCGTAACCACCGAACTTGAAAGCACCTTGCATGGAGTAACCCAACAATGTTGGACCGAAACCAGTCAACAAAGCACCGGCACCTTCTTCTCCAACAATCTTCTTGAAAGAAGAAACCATACCTTTGTTGTAAACGGTTGGTTCTAGTTGAATTCTAGTCTTGACGACATCGATTGGCACCATGGCTGAGTGGGTAGTACCACAACCAATGGCACCGGCCAAAGCAAATTTAGCGTAATCGGAAATCGTGTATTGAGGAACTGGAGCAGTAGACATCTTAACTGTTGTTCTATCTATATGTTAATGAAACTTATCTCTTTGAGACTAAAGTAAGCAGGAATTTAGAATGCTGTTGACACGAAGATACAAGGAAGATCGATCAATGCAGGTGTGTTTTCTTGAAATCTCTTGAGGAGTAGGAGGAAGAAGAGAAAGAAACAAGATTGAAAAAAAAAAATGCAAGAAAGGCAAAAAGAGCAAAACAACCAGATTATGTCTACGTACGAAGTACTATTTATCTACATATATATATATTAGTGAATAAGATATTCCACGAAATCTCCTATGCGTGTGTGTGTATGTAAAGAGCGATAAATGCAGAGGGATATAGCTTACGCAATTGTGGATCAACTCGTTGTAATCGATAGGGCTCATTTGCAGTGAAAAACCGGGGGACGAGCCCGCTAAAATCATTACCACTAAAACCTTTCGCTAAATTTTGATTGGCTTAACAGAATACGTCCAAAGGTCGGGTAATAGATGATCACTGTCATTTAGCTACCGATGACCTCTAACAACCGACGATTGACATAAGTATGGAAGAGTGCAAATTGTTGCTTAGTTCTACGAAGGTTTAGTTGTGACTGTCGAGAACATTCGCTATCTCTGTGTTGGTACGCATGCATGGTAATGAGGCTAATTGTCCCTCTCGTTCCGCATTCTTTCACAGTTATAAAGTCGTAGATCTCTGTGTCCGTTGAAGTATATCATCTATGTATGATACGGTGTACATTCTTAGATGGAAAGTTAATTCAGTCAGTAAAATTACACATTAAGTTATTACCAGCTCATTACAGGTAAACTTGTAACTCTGATCAGCTATAGAGGACTATATTTTATACCTAAAGTTTTGCTTGACATGGGATCCATCGTTACCAAACTCGCGATGCCAATTTATAGCACCTGTGGAAATCTGCCTGTTCAATCTAGCGAGATACAGTTTGAGTAAAAAGGCGAAAAGGGCCGCGATCCCTATGAAAGCACAATTGCATGCCATTGCAATTGTATACCGAGGGGCATTACTTTCAGGGTAAAGGTATGCATTCCAGATCGAAGTTGAGTTGGCAAGACAATTCATGAGGGACAGGGCAATCGCTCTCTTGAGCGGCGGCCTAGGCACACATATTGACATGCAAGATATGATGAGGATAAAAGGACAGTAAAGACCAGTTGGCATTAAACACATTGCGAGGTAACGAGCACCGGTATTCAAAGAGGAAACTGCAATGACAAAGGCAATCAGAGCCAAAACCAAAGGCAGAACGATATGCCAGAACCTCTCGCCCGTGCGATCGGAGTGCCAAGACCATAAGAAAGTGGTCACGACTGCAATACAGTATGGTGGAGCAGTTAAACACAAGGTTACCATCCTATCAAACTCCAAGGTCTTAACAACAGATGGAAAAAAGTTGGTGACACCGCAAGCCGCAACCAGAAATGAGAAACAACCAGTGATCAACCAGACCTTGACGTCAGAAACAGCCAATTTGAGGGCGAATACAAATGAATTATGTCCCTCTTCTCCAAGAACAGCCTCATCATCATCTGAGTCACCGACATCCATTTTCAGTTTCCACATAACAATATCTTTCTCCTGTTGAGATAAGAATTTTGTGTTTGAGGGGTTGTCTGGCAAAATGATATATGCTAAAGGCACAGTCGCAACAGTAATGGCTCCCTCGATTATAAAACACCAACGCCAAGCCCTTAGTCCCTTGACACCATCCATGTTTTGGATGATACCAGCCGAAATTAAACCTGAAAAAGCACCACTTATCAAAGAACCTGAGTAAAGAATAGAGTTCCTCAATCCCAACTCCCTTTTGGTGTACCAGCAAGACAGATAATAGAGACAGCAACCAAAGAAGCCAGCCTCGACGAAGCCTAACAGGACTCTGACAGCTAATAAACCGGCATAGCTTTGAATAGCACCTGTACAGGTAGATATAACCCCCCAAACAGTCATGATTATGGTAATAAAAAGGGATGGTTTACCCAAACGATTCAAAATAATATTGGACGGGATTTGCATGGTAATGTAACCAATGAAAAGTACAGAAATCGCGGTCTGGTACTGTGTTGAAGTGAGATTCAGCTCTTCTTCGAGACCTCCCAATCTTGCGGAGGCGATATTGGTTCTATCTAAATAGTTACAAATGTAAATCCAACACACCATGATCAAAATCCTCAAATCCATCTTTCTAGTCGTTTTTTTCGAGAGGATCTCAAGTTCTTCTTTTGTCAGATGTTTCAAAGACTCGGGAATACTTTCTCTGGTCTCAAAAATGGACCGTTCTTTTTCGTTGTCATTGTCATTACCATCCAGCTCTAAATCGGGCTCTGCATCGATGTCTGAGCTTTTGTCGCCATTGACATCTACGATGTCGATATCACTTTTAGTGAGCCCAGAATCAGTCCTTTGCACATCTTCCACGTAAGTTACAGATGTGTTCTTTTTATCAGCGTTTTCGATCATTGCTGTTCACCTTGAAGTTGAGCATAATAATGACACCTATTGTCATCTACATCCTTGCAGCTATTTATATGCCCAGCAGCTATATTATCCATGCGTCCTTACCATTAGGCCGGGCAAATTTTGTGGTTGGAATGAACCTCACTCACCTAGCTCCCCTCTCCACCAACCTATTTCAGACACTGGTCTTGTGTGTCAAAAATCAAATGCTAGCGTTTCTGTATTTTGTCATTACTATCTTGCTGTTCGCGGGGTACCTGTTATCTCCGTCTCGCCGCGCGCCCGACAACGCACGGCTCGTTGGAAACCAACGCGCCAAGCCCAGGGAATACAACAATAGCTTCGAAGAGCGGAGATAAGCAGTACTATCCAACACGACCTTTCTCCATTAGAGTTCTCTATGTAACAGAGAACACCAAATTACATGCACCCAATATACTATCACATATTGTTGCTAGCGTGGAGAAAGTGAGCCGTCAAACCGGAGAGATATTTCAGTGTTGGGAAGACTTGTGGTGGGTAAGCCAGGTTCGCTAAAATTAAACTACTCACCCTATCTAGAATTGCAAACCTCTCAAATTAGTCCAAGTGCTTTTGGATATTCAATGATGCCTTTGAGATTTAGGTGGGTTTTTATCTTTCTTGAGTATTAGAGTATGTCATTCGTAGAGCCGCAAATAGCTTCATTCTCTCCCATTGTTTATTAATATCTCGATCCAACCTCCGGGTTAGATCTGTCAATCTGGATTCATTCTATTATGTAAAATATTTGAACTCCACTGGGCTCGAACTTGTGATGTATTTGTTTGTCACTATATCCACAAATCCCTTTTGTCGTACAATCGTTCAAGCAGGTAATATATGAATCGACTCAAGAAAGAAAACAGTCAAGAGAAGAGAAGCTTGAGAGTTTTACGTGAAATCTAGTCTTCCTTTGATAGCTAAATCCTTAAATATCGAGATCTTTTATTTTTTTTAATGCAGTTATCGCCCACCGCCAAGCTCAATTACCGACGCTGAACAGTTGGTGAACATTTTCTGGATCGAGCCAAAAGGTTCGCCACGCGTTTTCGCTTCACGATGATTGAGTCAAAGAGCGAAAAGATCAAATGGAACTTTGGCCTTCAATCAAACTGGCTTGTTGTGCAGCATATGCTTCGTATCCTGTTTGATTTGGTAGTTCCAGCACGGTACTAATTGCAGTGAGAGCTATGCTATCTCCGCCACCCAATAAGCAGCAGAACAAGCGTCGGAGAGTCCGAAAGGCATGTATGCCTTGTAGGGACCGCAAAAGAAAATGCGATGGGGACACTCCATGCGGGATGTGCGTATCCTACGGCTACGAATGTCGATATACCCAAGGAAAAGGATCATCGGTACCTAGCATTGAGCCACGAGGCGTTTCCCTCGGTGGCAGATCGTTGACAACAGATGTGTCGTCCAATGTTGATCGCAATAACGCTCAGGACATCGATGTGACAAGCCCTACAGCTCGTGCTATTATCGACCCTACTAAATCGAAGTACACGATTTTGCATTCGGCAGTCGCCTTTCCGCGTAGTCTTGGCCTTGAGCTCTTATCGACTAATCCTCCTCGATTGCACTCTTTCGCCTGGCATTGCGGCATCAGGCCACAAGAGAACGGAACCCCACATGTTCTTTTGTCCTCTATACTGACAAAGGAAGAATTCGAGCGCCTTTCAAGAGTGTATTACTCGGTAGTTCATCCAATATTCGATGTCGTTGGTGAGCACGAACTGCGACAGAATGCAGAAAGATTTTGGAATGGTGACGGGAAATTGTCGGACTATGGGGCAGTTGTTGCCGGTGTTGTGGCTTTGGGATCGTTTTTCTCAGGAAGTTCAGGACATCCTCGAGAGTTAGATATAGTACAATTTGCAAAGGAAATTCTTGATGATCCCGCCTTCAGCAGATCTCCTTCAGTAGAGCAGGTCTCCGCCTGGATTTTGCGAACCATTTATTTAAGAGCGACTGCTCGACCTCATGTTGCGTGGCTTGCTAGCTGTGCAACGCTGCACCTTGCCGAAGCCATCGGTCTTCATCATGAGATTGATAAAGTTGACTTAGCAACCGCCAGCAATCTACCTCTGAAGAAGGCAAAAGGCCTCAGCGAGCAAGCTCGAAGAATATTTTGGTGTGCATGGTCGATCAATGCAATTCTTTCGTATGATTATGGTCGGTCAAACGTTGTGCTACAGAGAATTACTTGCAAGCAGGTGAAGGATACAGACGAGAACTGTACAGCCAATTTGGTAGCGTTAGCCCAGCTGATCCCCCAAGAAAATGTGACTTCGGATGCAGCAACGCAAACAATACAGCTACTTCAGGCTTTAAGCGCCGTTCACAAGTCACCGGATGTCCATCCCTTCTTATCTTTGACGAAGTCTGATGTATGTCTTTCTTTCTATCGCAGACTGCGGCTTTTAAATTATGTCCTCGATAAAAGCACTGTGTTAAAAATTATTGATATTGGCAACACCGCACTCTCTGCAGCTTCAGAACTGGTTAAAATTGATCATGCTTGGTGGAATGTGCTGAGTACTTCGTTTCAATATATTTGCGTTCTTCTTGCTATTGATACGCCAGAAAGTCTTTCGCATGTCGCTCCTGCAATGAGCAAATTCGATGAAATTGTCGAAGTATTAGGTACTCACGTCGCAATTGAAGCGCAGAATACAGCCAAACTACTTCTGCAAGACTCGATGAAGAAGAAGAGACAGGAAATCGAACAACTGGAGAGGGCTACTCAGAAAGGCCCTCTTCCGGAAAATATTCATCTGTTAGATATTGACTGGAATACGTTGCTCGATCCCTCGTATACATTAAGCTTTATGTAAAATACCCCTTTAAACTCGAAATCGCTGTCTTTTCAAAAGAAGATTATTCACTGCTGCTAAAATTACGTTTAGCAATTATGAAAAGCATTTAGTATGGTTTCCGCGCGTTTCTGAAAAACGCTTTACTACTCTTAAGTAATTGGCACTATGTAGGAATTGATTTGTTTAGTTCGGAATTATCTCTTACGAAGCAGTGTAGGATGTATATCAAAGGGGAATATTATTATTATACAAATTTTTAAAAACAATAATCTAAAAATCTGTAGTATTAAATCAATTTGCGACGACCTTATTATAATTTTTAACCTCGCTTTTATCACAAAGGATAGATGAAATGTTTATTCTCCAAGTCAGTTAAATCTAGAAGAGCCAAATTGCCTTTAATTTTAACTGATGATTCAGTTCCTTCACCTTCAATCAAACCGAAAACTTGATCGCTTGAGTTTAAGCTGGCCTTTCTTTGCTCATTCCTTTTCTGCAAGATAACTCGAATGAATACTGCAAAGATAGGAGCCAAGAAAAAGGCAAAAATTATCTGGACTATCCATGCAGGATAATATCTAGGTGAGTCTTTCGCTTGCCATAGCTGTGGAGCAATTAAATTAGCGACACCATACCAGAACATAACCATGGCATTCCTTGTAATCTTCTTTGTGTAACCAGAAACTGTGGTAGAATTCCAACTAAACATAAGAATCCAAGCAACCCCCTTCGGAGCACAAAGGCAAATCATTGCCAAGAGGGCCAATTTCCTCTCCCAAGCCAAAGATACCATAGCGATACCACCAACAAATGGGAAAGCTGTCCATAGAACGACAGAATAAGCAGTGAAATCTTTCTTCTTTCGAATTAAGATAGACGCAATGATAGCACAGGTCACGGAAAACCCTCCATAGGCAACAGAAACCAAAGTAGAGCCCAAGGTAGAAACACCTAAGTTTTTGAAAAGCAGTTTCTCTTGGTAAACTAAGTTATTTGAAAGTTGGTTGCAGAAGAAGAAGCCACAAAATAACCACGAAATAGGGTCCTTAAGAGCCTCCAAGACCTGATATCTTTTGAAGACCTTCTGCTCGATAGATGAACCGGTAGTTTGCTGAACTCTTCTTATCACCCAAACCTTTTCTTTTAGGTTCAAGAAGCGGGCGCTAGTTGGATTATTTGGATACAGCAGGAAGACCAATAGTGCAACTACGACACTGATGGATGCTATAACAATCATAAATAGTCTCCAAATTGCGATCGAAGGTTTTGCATGTAACAGTCCAAACGCAATGAACCCTACAACAATTTCATTACCCAAGCATGTAGTATAAAACAGTGAAGCTGTCCAACTTTTTTCTTCAGCGGTCAAAAATTGACCCATTGTATTATTGAGAGCCGGTATTGCAATAGCCTCAACAAACCCTAAAAAGAACCTGAGGGCATAGATTCCCTGATAGGTGCTAGCGACTGTGTGTAAGTAAATAATAAGGGCCCATAGGAAGCTCAAAGCAGTCATGACACGCCCTACAGGAAACTTCTGAAGGAAAAGCAGATTCACCTGACCTACTATGTATCCCACATAGAACAGAGTTGTTGAATTGTTATATCTGTTCTGGGTCAAATTAGTGTCTTTCCACATGCCAAAAATTGAGGTATATGACGCTGTTGCCTTGTCTGCATAGAGAACAAAGTCGATCAGTGCACATAGTGGTACAATAATCCAAATCACTTTTCTAGAGAGACTTTTTTCCTCCGCTTCGGTGATTGCTGGGACCAGAGAGTCATGCTCACGTAGAAAGCCCAAGGTTATATCGGCATCACGAGATGTGATAACGTTTGCCTTCCACTGCTCCTCAAGATCCTGCACATCTGATTCTTCTATGACGTTTGTTACAACGCGAGCTCCAAACTTGGGATCCAAGCTTGAACTGGAGGAACTCGACGGAGCTCTTATTGAAGCAGTTACGTTGGTATCCGACTTGGTCATTGGAATGTTCTGGCAATATGGTCTATTGGCGGTATTTTCGACTGAATATGCTAATGCGTCTTTTACCAGACCAACTTTATAGGTGCTTTCAACACATGACGCTGAGGATTTGACGTTCTTGGCAACTATTTAGCTATTCTTGAGATTTATGTCTTTGGAAGTCACTAAAACGATGTAACTTGTGGCAGCATCCAAGTGGGGCTACTTGATGTGAGTTGTTGTGGCTTGGCGTCTTTGATGCCCTTAACGGCAACCTTTGAAATTTTGACAGTCCTTTGCATACGGACCGAGAGTCACCGCGCGCTAATACTCCGAAATGTCTTGGCGCCACATATCGAAGTCATTTAGGACTTCGACTTTGATCTTGGCTCGAAGAGTTTATCTGCTGCTCGATGGCCCATGGTTATGTTTATGCAAGCTAATTTACCCGTACTGGGTGTATTATATCGTTAATTGTTAACTTTGAGCCATAGTTCAAGTTCCTTTCTTATCTTTAATCACCCAATTTGACCAAATGATGATCCGTCCCATGAATTGAAAATCAATGTTCACCATATTATAAAAGGGCCCTGAAAATGTGCTTTCAAGATCTCCATTGTCAGTTGGACCCCGTTAATCGGTAGGCAATAATCAAACTACACTCACAACCTCGAAAGAAATACTTGTACTATGTCGTCGAAACTTTCTTCTTCACAGGTATCAATCAACGAGGATTATGCAAGTACTCCAATCGAAAACTTAAACAAGAAAGATGAGAATGTTGTTACAAATATTGAAAGCCGCGATGAAGAGTCGCTAACCTCTTCGTCACTAAGTGATGATCACATCTTTAAAGACCCTCAACAAGCTGAATACTTCAGAAACATCTATGAAAAGAGTGAGTATGAATGCCGTCACTTGTTTGATCCAGCTTTTACATGGGAAAAGGAAGAAGAAAAGAAGGTCATTCGAAAGAACGATTGGTATGTCACATTCTGGGCATTCATCATGTTCACTGCGCTAGATTTCGATAGGTACAACATTGCCCAAGCACTTTCAGCAAACATGCTAGATCATCTAAACCTGACGACCAATGACTATAACCTTGGGAACACAATCAATCTGGTGTGCTTCCTAGCTGCCGAACTACCTTCTCAGTTAGTTTCTAAAAAGATTGGGGCTGATATTTGGATTCCAATGCAATTATGCCTTTGGAGTATTGTGTCAATTTGCCAGGCGGCAATTACCAACAGAACAGGTTTTTTAGTCACCAGAGCACTATTAGGTGCACTCCAAGGGGGTTTTATTTGTGATGTCTGTTTATGGATGAGCTATTTTTTCACCTCAAAGGAACTTCCATTTCGTTTATCCTTATTTTACATAGCAAATCCTATGACTTCAGTCTGGTCGAGTCTTCTTTCCTTTGGTTTATTAAAGATTAAGACTGGAGGAATTATGGATCAGTCTTTTAGATGGTTGTTTCTTATTGAGGGTATTTTCACCTTATTGGTCGGTATAGCTTCCTTCTTCAAAATGCCTGCATCAGCGGCTCAAACTAAAGCATGGTACCGGAAAAAGGGCTGGTATACCGATAGGGAAGAGAAAATTTGTGTTAACAGGGTTCTTAGAGATGACCCAAGTAAGGGTGATATGAATAACAGACAACCGGTCTCACCAAAGGAGCTATTGAAGAGTCTAACGGATTACAACCTCCTACCAATCTACATTGTCAGATTTTTAGGTGATATCGGGACTACACCTGTAAAAAACTATATGACATTGACACTGAGAAAGCTAGGTTTCTCCACCTACAAAACAAACGCTTTGACAATTCCGTTTAATGTTCTTAGTGTGATAACCATGTTGATCTCTGGATACTTCTCAGAAATAGTTAATGACAGATCGCTCATAATTATGTCTTCTTCGATTTGGGTTATTGCTTGTTTATTTCCTTTGCGCTACTGGCCGGGATCTCAGGTTAATGTTTGGGGAACATACGCATTACTAACCATTTTACAAGGACACTCTCCAATTTGGGCATTGACTATCAGTTGGTGTTCGGCTAATTCGAACTCAGTGCGTTCGAGGGCAGTTTCAGCTGCATTAGTTAATATGTTCTCGCAGGCGTCAAATATCGTGGCTGCTAACATTTACAGGATGGACGATAAGCCACTATATCACCGTGGTAATGTTGCGTTGATAGGATGTGCATTTGGCACTGTAGGTGCCTGCCTCCTTGCGAAGTTTTATTATATTTATCAGAATAAAAGGAGAGATGCAATTTGGAAAAGCATGACGCCTGAAGAGCAAGAGAAATATTCGCTAGGGACTACTGACGTTGGAAATGAAAGACTCGATTTCAGGTTTGTTCATTAAGTTTGAAATACGATAGGGCTTCTGAGTTTTTTTTTTGTACCGTATATAGTTTAAAGGTGCATAGCAAGGCCTTTTGGTGGATTGTAAATAAATAAGTTAACTAAATATTCTTTGAATCAACCCTGATAGAGTTCGTGAATATGTAATTATAATGTGAAGCAAGTCCGACGCGCCTTTGGTGAATTTCCAGGGATACGCAGCCTAGCTTCGGGCTGCGTCAGGCAAGCATTCTCGATAAGCGCATGTGTGCAGAAGGAATGTCTAATCACCTTATCTGCCAAAGACACAATGACTTTTTGAAGTCAAGACCTGACATCCGAAAAAATGAATGTCTGCCGAGACGTTGAAGGGACATAATACTGGCCAGATAACAGGAACCATATAAAAGTACGCCATAGAAGAACTCATGCCCTCAGATCAAAATCAGGATCATCAGAGTCCACAAGAATGCCTACCGTGTTGGGAACTTCAAGCTCTACGGTTACTTCAGATGTACCAGAGAAGCCTTCCAATGGGAAAACTAGCCAGCTCCATCTGAATTACGGAAAAGACGGATCATATGGTAGTTTCGACACTCATTTCTTTGCAGGTCAAGATGAAGTCAGACCCGATGGCTTATTGACTCTTCAGAAGTGGTATAGAGAGAAGTCTGATTTTAAAGATTTCTTGCCGACTTGGGACCCATCTGAGAAGTATCCGCCACTCAAGTTTCATAGATACAAAGATCCTGCGTTGAGGGCTAATCCAGATTTCAAAAACCTTTTCCCAGAAAATTCGAAAGACATTACTCTCAAAAAAGTGACGCCAAAGCTTGGAACAGAGATTAAAGGAATCCAGTTGACTCAGCTCTCTGATGCCGCTAAAGATGAGTTAGCTCTCTTAGTTGCGCAAAGGGGCGTTGTGGTTTTCAGAGATCAGGATTTTGCCGACAGGGGGCCAGTCTATGCTGCCGAGTATGGAAGGCACTTTGGGAGGCTACACATCCATCAGACCAGCGGGCACCCAGAAAATGTGCCAGAACTTCATGTAACTTTCCGAAGACCTGATAGAGAAGAATTTTCCAGAGTTTTTGATGATTCTACGACGTCAATTAGGTGGCATACAGATGTTTCCTACGAATTGCAACCTCCCTCGTACACCTTCTTCAGCGTTCTTGATGGGCCAGATGGTGGAGGTGACACTCTGTTTGCAGACTCGATTGAAGCTTTTAACAGGTTGTCGAAGCCATTTCAAGATTTCCTAAGTTCCCTTCATGTACTTCACAGTTCAAAGGAACAGGCAGAGAATTCAAAGAGCCAGGGGGGTATACAGCGGAGAGTCCCCGTCACCCATATTCATCCGTTAGTGAGAGTGCATCCTGTTTTGAAAGAAAAATGTTTGTATGTTAACAGAAATTTTTCTAGAAGGATTGTTGAGCTTAAAAAACCAGAATCCGATACCTTATTGAATTACTTGTATAATCTAGTCGAGAGTGGACATGATCTACAACTAAGAGCTAAATGGGAACCTCGTACTGTGACTATTTGGGATAACCGTAGGGTACAGCACTCGGCTGTTATCGATTGGGAAGAACCCATTCAAAGACATGCCTTTAGGATTACTCCCCAGGGTGAAAGACCTGTAGAAGATTTGAACTTTTTGAACGATGAGGACTACTATCCCTCTTCTCAAACTCTTACGGTGTAAACTCCTAACAGCTCAACTTCTGATTAAGTCCATATTTGTACCAGATCGGTCACCTCTTTATGATAGCTTACTCCGTATACATCATGTACGAACTTTACTTTCGCCCTTTGACGCGCGTTATCTCATGTGTATTTGTAAAGGACCCCTACTTACACATACCTAAGACAACCAAGTGTTGTCAAGGTTCTCGAACAAAGCCGCGATGGCATGATGTTCCAGCTGTATGGAGATTACCAAAAAGCATCTGTTACAGGCCAATGTTAAATACTGAACAAAGACCATAATTGGACTTTCATATTAACGGGTCATCTCTTTGACTTTGTCACGAACTAAGCCGTTACCCACAGGATTCTCCTAGTTGTTTTCCCAAGAATGGTTTAGTACGCTAATTACCAAAAGTATGTCAGACTATTCAAGTGCCAAAGCCAAGTTGTCCATGACAATGCCTTGAAGAGAGAGAAAACAATCGAAAAAACAGGAAAGCAGAGTTTCCAATTCAAGAAATCCTACAGCAGAAATTAGTTGTGCTGCAATTGAAAAAAGAAAACAAGACTTGATAGGGATCGGTGATAATCGGTCTATATTGTTAGCGACTATCAATCTTAGTATCGCTAACTTCCCTGTGTAACTCACAGTTTTAAAGTACCTGAAACGCGGCCCCTAGTGGACATTGGTAAGAAATACGAAGTGCTATGATTGGTGTCTAAAGTTTGATCACAGGGATTTCATCGTTTTTCGGTTTGACGGACGAACCGCACCCCTTATTTCTCATACGGCGTCGTTCATTTCTGTATCGAAGCAGCCTTTTTAGTAGGCTATCGGTAACAATGGGACATGAGGTACAATGTATGAAAAAAATCATACCCTGGGTTGCTTTCAAAACAGGGTCGGACATCAGAACCCATTTACCTGTACAACCATGATATGACCAAGGTGAAAGAGCGAGAAAAAGGTGCTTGATCGCTCTCTGAAGTCCATTTTTACTGCCAAGATTGCCTTGGTAGGCATCACTATCACCGAGCTTAATTGTTATGGTAATTCAAAAAGCGGGTGCACAGGGACCTCTCATCATCGCTCTCAGCGGCTGGCGCGCGCTCTTGCCGCCTTTGTTCTTGGCGAGTTTTTTCCTGGATTGCACCCACATTCATAGTGGTTACATCCAAACAGATACCTTGGCACGCATTTACCACCTTACCCCCGATATATTTGAACGAGTCAGAACCCTGTTGACATTCTTGGTGCGCCAACTACATTGTTAGATTGTTTTACAGTTTTCGCCTATCCATCGGATTTTCGTATACAGTCGTTGGCTAAAAATTTCATCTATACTGTTCAATGAGTAAATTGCTGGACATTCTTTTGGCCAATTGAGTAGCACGAAATTTCTTGGTATACTCGAAAATGCGGTCATCTCCTTATTGAAGTATAAATAGAGTGAAGTTTCCATGTTTGAAAATTCAGATCCTCATATCATTTGGCGTTATTCATAAAGAAGAACGATAATATGATCAAGATGTTTACACTCCGGGCATTTGTTATATTTCTTTGCTTGAGCTTTGCTTATGGTGAAAGAGAAGCGGGACCCAATCATCCTGCTACCACGGTGAAGGAGGTAAAATGGCCTAATATTGGTGTCAACACTTGCTATTATTCTCTCAAACGTGTCAAATGGGGATTCAACACATCCTCAATTGGATACTTGGCGTTCTGCAGTTATGAACCTGCATTTGGTAGTATGGCATACTGTTTGACGGACTTTTTACAGAAACGTGGTATTGGTGACGAATTGAGTACCTCCGCGGAACGGCTGGAACTCATGTGTAGCTACTATACTGAAGAGCCTCTTCCAATTTCAGTCCAGACTTTAAAGGCGTCTTCGGAAAATGCAACGATTTATATGCAGCGTGATTATAATGCATCTGCAATTCAATTTGGTCCCGTACTAGGCAATTTAACCGGTGTGGACAATTATGCCACTGCCTACTATCACTTCCTGCATAATATAGATCTATCAAACATATACGGAGGAGCTATATGTGGCTACTTCTTGGGAGTTCTGCTTCTAGCCACAGTGTTCAACTTTCTTAAGGTTACTGGGTATCACAAATGGTTTTTGAAAAACAGCCTTATTAATAGTGTGAGAGCTTCCATTTTCATGCCCACCATAGGTGGGCGTCACGCTCAAGAGCTGTCTTTCTTCAAAGTTTTCACCGGGTTAGTCCCCACGAGATTTGAGTTTGTTGTTGTTTTTGGATACCTTGTATTGCACACCGTTCTTATCGCTGTGAGCTATAAGTATGATCCTTATAATTTTATTTTTGCTTCCAAGGAAATCCAGGTAGCTCGATACGTGGCCGATAGAACGGGTATAATTGCCTTCGCTCATTTCCCACTCATCGTCCTTTTTGCTACAAGGAATAACTTCTTCCAGTGGCTCACTGGTTTACATTACACAACCTTTATCGTATTTCATAAATGGGTTGCCAGGATGATGTTCCTCGACGCAATGATACATTCAGCTGCTTATACACACTATTGTGTCGTGTACAAAACGTGGGCTACTGCCAGAACTGCTGTTTATTGGCAGTTTGGAGTTGCTGCCACGATTTTTGCTGGCTTGATCGTACTCTTTTCCTTCTACTACTTCAGGAAGAATTTTTACGAAACGTTTCTATATTCACACATCATATTGGGAGCTCTTTTTTTCTACGGTTGCTGGGAACATGTCTGTGAGATGGGTTGGATGGAATGGCTATATGCAGCTATAGCCGTCTGGACTGTCGAAAGAATCGTTAGGGTTTTCCGAATTGTATGCTTTGGATTTCCGAAATCTAAAATTGAGCTATTTGGAGAAGAATTCATTAGAATTACAGTCAAAAAGGGTAACAGACTATTTAATGCTAAGCCTGGTCAGTTTGCTTATATTTATTTTTGGAGTCCTCTGCTCTTTTGGCAATCTCACCCATTCACAGTGATGGATTCGCTTCTGGAGGATGGCAATGTTGTCATCGTTTTGAAAGCTAAGAAAGGTCTCACCAAAACTTTGAGAAATAAGCTACTTAAAAACAATAAAATTATGGAAATGCGCGTATCTCTTGAGGGCCCTTATGGCTGTGGATCAGCACTTCAACATTACGACAGTGTACTACTGTTGACAGGAGGCTCTGGGCTACCCGGGCCCTTGTCACATGCTTTTGCACTCGGTGCCACTCTCGAGAATAGGGATAAGCGCAGAGTCAAACTAGTATTGTGTGTTAGGGGAGGCCAGGTGTTGGAAACGTACAAACTTGAACTGAAAAAGCTTCAAAATTTGGACATTGAAGTTGAAATCTACAATACTGAGCTAAAGGTCAAGGATAATATCAGCACCGATTCAACTTCATCGATTTTACAGCTGGAAAAGGAAAGTATCGAAAATGTAACTACAAACGCTGTTACAAATACAATTTCCCCAACTACCATAACTGGAAGACCAAACTTGGATAGGCTAATCAAAGAAGCTGTGGAGGGTTCGCCGAGCACAGCAATCTTCTGCTGTGGTCCATCGGTCATGGTTGATCAGGTAAGAGACCTTTCAGCGTCGTACGTGAAGTCAAATTGCAACTCAATAATTGATTATTTCGAAGATAACCAGGTGTGGTAGATCACCTTACCGAAGAAATAATTTCGTAAATAGTACTCACTAATTGATTTAGGCTGATCAAGTATGTAAAGATTTTTGATAAGACACTTTTCATCGAACAAACTGATGATATATCCTTGTTGACATGACTTCGTGAGACCTTCGGAAATCTTAATGCAATTTTTTACTTCCCTACTGAAAGCACATACCTAGTTGAACTTTCACATTTCCTGCGTGTAATGAACAATTAGGTAGGCCTTTTTCATACTATAAAGGTCTTTTTTCATTCCTTGTATAGTTCCCCTTAGCTCAACTCCAAGTTATAAGGGTAGGTTCCATATTTTTACGATTTGCCTGTAGTACTCTTTTTCGGCTTCACTAAAGCTGATGAGCTTTCCTGATTTGTTTTTCTCGAAGAAAGCACAATAGCTATACCTTGCACATCCCTCTGTATTCAACCAAGGTTTTTTGTCGGTATCAGGTATAATCGCATTCTCCAGCACTACAGGTGATTGATAAAAGTCCTTCAGTTCATCAACAGTTCTAAATGCAGAGGAGATTTTCTTTTTACTTCTATAATCAAAGTCCCATGAGTTTACTTTACAGTTATTGAGTCCGCCATTAATCCACAAGAGGGTTCCATCTACGTCAGTATGTGAGAGTTGAACCGAACAGATCTGATATTCATTTCTAGTAATTTCTTCGAGCTTACCTACGTTAGAGGCATCTACTGGGTGAAAAGTGAAGGGAACTTTTCGAAGAAGCTGAGCAAACCAAAACCATTCTTTGTCCCCATGAAAGTATTCACAAATTGAGGAAAATTGCAGACCTACTGAGGTCAAGAGACTCATCATATGTACCTTCTTATTTATTAAGACCAAACCACTTTCCATATGATGTTTGTAGCGATGTTCGAGCATACTTTTTAACACTTCTACCACGATTGGATCTTGAACTTGAGCGTATAGGTCAGATGTTAGGGAGAATCTCCTACTTGGTGCTAGAAGTCGCCTGACTATCCTTCTGAGTGTCCTTGTTTGACCTCTGTTTAACCTCTCCGATGTGAGTTTCCTATCCTTAAAAAAAACTGATCCCATTGTTTGAAATTGTTGAAAGCTGTAGTATGTGTCTAAGGACTTGAAGGGCACAGTATCGGCATCCAGAAGAATAGGACTCTCGAAGGAGCAGAAGAGCAACGCCAACCACTTGTTGCTATATCTTTTGAATTTTGTTGCAAATTTCGGATTCAAGAGTTTTGACACATCCAAGATCCAGAGCTCCTGGGAAGGAAAATCTTCTGTCATAGGCTCACGAGCCACTTTGATGAGGTAATCTATATGATTCTGGGCTAAATCTCCTTTATGCACGATTTGGATTGGCAAAGTATTCTTAAGAAGTCTTAAAACCCTGATTTGTCTGATGGTTTGAGCAACTTGCGAACCACCAACACTAATAACAATGCCTTTTGATCCAGGCTGCATCATTTGTTGCTGCCAATTAGCCCAAAATGATAAACTTTCATTATAATTAATGGGTGCAACATTTACGAATGAATTATCATGAATAGAAAATGTTGGAATAGAGTTCCTGAAGACCTCTCCATTCCATCTGGTAAACACCTGCCTATAGTTGGGGTTACCAGAAAGGATATCATCATAGTTCAAATATGGGAAAAGATTTTCATGGATATCTTTCATGCGGCCAGGATCCAAGCCATCATTGGTCAATACGTATTTTTCAAAGGCGTCAAGTTTTAGCAGTTGCTCAATGATAATATCACTATCTTTTTGCAGCAATGGGAAGAAACTGGGCCACGTCACTCCTTTTGATCCAGCCGTCCTTGTCCACTCAAAGATGTCGACCTCTGTCTTCTCTTTGACTATCCAACTGATCGAGAAAAAAAATGAGAGGATCAAAAATGCGGAAATCAGGATGACTTTTCTTCTATGCTGCGAGTATGGAAAGACCCCCCGTCTCAAGGCTCGAATAATCATACCTGTATGCATAGAAGGATTGTTACTGCCTTAGTTTCATCTCCCTAATGTCGCGAAATGAAGTGAAAAATACAGCCTGTACATAATTGAATATAGCAACTATGTACTTCGCGGCAAGAACGGGAACAAACACTCCTACGGTAGTCATCTCACGCTCGGACCAATCAAGACCGAGGTTGACGCGTTCAAGAGCTTTAATCTCTGACGAAATATCGATAGAGCTAACAAATTCTTGAAATTTTTGACCCGGGGTGGAAAATTGTACTTTCAACGTTCAAATGGCTTCATCGGTTAACATGATAAATGTTATATTTAGGAAATTATATAGTCTATTCATTTCTGTTCCTTAATTTGGAGAAACGGGCTGCGAACCAGTCACTTATTGGATCATCTTGAGACGTCTGCACGTATTCTCCTTCATCCAGCTTCTGAGCTACATCATCATTCAGAGGTGGATCTCTCAAGCAGAATGTCAACGCCAACATTGGTGCCGTAAACACTAATGCTACGATAACTTCATACTTTTGCACATGTCGATACGCTTCGACCATGGCATCTCGCACTGGGCTGCCCCATGGGTGATCAATAATGAACGACAATGGCGAGCCATAGGCTGCTGCAGCCAACTCAGCATCGCCCATGTTTTGCAGCAACTTAGGATACAGAAGTTGGGTCCAGATGGCACCCGAGACAGCAGCTGCCACTGCCCCACCGATCCTGAAGATAGTATAGTTCAAGGCTGTGACTATAGCCATATTTTCATGGGAAGTGACAGATTGAATTGATACAGTCATAGGATAATCGAACATACAGCTACTAATACCCCATACGACCATACCAGCAATGATGCCCTTTTCTGACCCTCTACCTCCCCTATAATGGTAGAAGAGTCCCATGGTAACAAAGTAGAGAGAGCAGCCAACGATTATATAGGGTTTTAATCGACTAGATCTCGCGACGATTATCCCCAGGAATGGCGCACATACGGCAGAAACGAAGGCGTATAAACTCATTATTCTTGTCGACGAAAGCTCAGTCTCATCGATAGCAACCATTAAGATGGTATAAAGATAACCAGCAGCCATCTGATAGATGAAGCAGATAAAAAACATGATCAGTAAAGGTGCCCAAATGCCACGATCTTTTAACAGTTTAAAGGGCGCAATGGGAACAAGAGCCAACTTGCTTTCCCAGTAAATGAACACAGCAGCCAATACAAAACCAAGTACGAATGGGGCAATAATCTTGGCGTTTTCCCACTGCGTGGAAATACCACCAGCAAGCGTCAATGGGACAAGGATACATCCTGTACTGGCAGTCAAAAGTAAAACACCTACAACGTCTAATTTCCAGAACAGCTCTACCACAGTTTGCGTCAATCCGTGAATTTGATAGTAGGTCTTTTCAGTTTGCAGTTCTTTCCATTCGGGATCGCCTCTTACTTTCCATCTCATGTGGAGCATGCAGGCAATCAATGGAAGGCAACTCAATGGAAAAATGAAGGCCCACATAGCAATATTCCATGACCAATTCTCTAATGGGTTTGCAGCCTTCACAACATCACCGGAGACCCACATAGTAATAATGAACGGCCAAGATGGAATAAATGTGTAAAATAGCCTCCATTTTAGCGAGGAATTGTCGGACAGAATCAAAATAACCTGTAACATAACTCCGACGAGTCCCACATAATAAAACACAGCTCCCGCAGCATATTTCTGAACATCATATGCTTGAGACTGGATAATTGTGCCCACAATATAGAACACGATAGATACGAAGAACAGACTCAACCTGCCGAAGACATCCGAGAGACCGGCAAAGAAAACTTGCGCAACAGCAGAGATCATTAAACTAACAACTCCGATTGTCGAAAGAAGTGAATGAGTGGAATAAGAATTCATTGCGTACGTCATGTAAACGCTTCTTATATTGCTATCCAACCCATAACCAAATGCGCAAATGAATGCTGCAAAAATGAAGAGCCCCTTCAAAAAACGACTGTCGTACTGTTTGGCCATAAGCTCGGCTTTCCGAATAACAAGTGATTTTGTTACCTTCAATTTTTCTGGTACGTCATAATCATTCAGCTGCTCGTCGGTAGACTTCTCGCCTACGATTATGTTTTCCTTACCATAGCTATCGTTATTGTCGCAGCTACGTCCAACTGAAGGCATGCTCTCTCGATCTTTAATCATTTCCCTTGCAAGATATAGTGACTGAATACTGCTATGTTTACTGGAAGTTGAGGGCCCATAAAGAGATCTCGCAGTTGGAAACCTCAGGAAAGGAGTTTAAATAGGTTTATTTATAACCGGAATTTGTGATGTATTTAACATTTTGGCGACAGTCTCCTCGAGGTGCAATTTGATATTGCCTTAAACCTTTTTAGATTCCTTATATCCTAGAATTATACCTAGCTCAAGGCGTTGTAACCAACAACGGAAAATGGGGCCGAAACGACGCAACTCAAAAAATACCAGGGTGCAGTTAGTGGACCCTGCGTCAAACTATCTACGTCATTCATTTTTTTACTGCAAATCCCAGAATAAGCTTTCTATTATGGATAAGCCAGGTTTTGTAAGTTCCATTGCAGTTCTTACCGATGGTCTTCACTTCTGCTGGTAAACCATAATTGACTTCATTTTTGACTTGATTTCAACTAGGCACAGACGAGCATTGTTGCAGTTGCTTCTGAACAAACCGAGCGCCTCTCTTCGGGCTGCAAGTATATACACCCAGTTTCCGTTTACTTGGAGCGGGACGGACCCGGCTTATCTCATGGTCCCTTCCTGTCCAATTTTCGTGTATAAACTTAATCGATCGAGGAACTTACGATGTACCCAAGTGGAAGCGAGTCAGGACGCGCGTGGTAAGGATTATGAGTTCCAAAATGTCAAATGCCTAAGATCGAATTTCCACGATAGTATTCGATATCATATCTTTCGACAGTAAAATTCAGAAAAAATTTGATGGATGGGAATAAGTCTTACAGATGAATTTTCAATCAACTTGTAGAGTCCTTTCTTTCGAGAGATCGGCTATTATTACGGTGTCACTCTCTTGGTTTCGAGACTGAGGCGCCTTTAATGGTTTATTGGGTGAATAGTGTAAAATGAAGATTATACAAAGGCAAGGCTTCGATGATTCCAAACCCATCCATGATCTACAAAGTTATATTTGGCAAAAAAAAAGTCATTCATTGGATACGAAGGTTATCTGGAAAATCATATCTACGGCAAAAAACCAAATCTCGAATATCAGATCGTTAGATTAGTTTTCGTGTATTGGACGGCTCCGAGAGATTCAAGCAGAAAACTCTTGAGGCGCGGGGTTGCAGTATTTCACTAAACGCATGCTGCTCATTATCATGGTTATTTCACGCATTAAATATTAAATAGCCTATGGGCTTCGCCTATTCGCTGTGCGAACATAACTATGCCACACTTTACTTAACATGTTTCCCGAAGACCTAAGACGGCACTTAATCTCATCCATGCCATTGACGTTCTCATTACCGACGAGATTAATCGAAAAGCACTTTGTCTCTGAAAAAGCACAGAGTACCAACAGAAAAAGTCAGCATGACTTGAGATTCGATGTTTTCGGGTCAGGGAAAACACAACAGAGATGCTCTCGTTTTTTCATCTAGAACCTCAATTCAATTCATTCTAATGATTGGTAGCTTACCCATTTATAAATGACAGTCCGCAGCCTGGGCTCCAAGAGGCCACTCAATGATGAGCAATAGGACAAGAGCTTGCTAACTTGAAATGAAGGTATATAATATTTTGAACGAGCGAAAGATTGATTCCGAAACCTCTTCTACAGAAGTTATCCAATTTGACCCTGAAGTTAGCAGAAGCAGCGATGATAGTTCAGTCCCTGTGTTCGACCCACAAACTGGTGTTAAGAGAGCCTTGAAAAATAGGCACATTTCTTTGCTTGCCCTAGGGGGTATTATTGGACCTGGATGTCTCGTGGGTGCCGGAAACGCACTGAATAAGGGTGGCCCATTGGCATTGCTGCTAGGTTTTGGCATCATTGGTATTATTGCCTTTGCCGTAATGGAATCCATTGGCGAGATGATTACCCTTTATCCCTCGGGGGGTGGGTTTATAACGCTAGCAAAACGGTTTCATAGTGATGCTTTAGCCGCTGTATGTGGTTGGGCGTATGTCATCGTTTTCTTCGCAGTACTAGCAAATGAGTATAATACTATCTCTTCCATATTACAATTCTGGGGACCTCAAGTTCCACTCTACGGTTACATACTGATTTTCTGGGTAGCGTTCCAAATATTTCAACTGATCGGTGTGGAGTTATTTGGTGAAACTGAGTATTGGCTAGCGTGGTTCAAAATTCTTTGCCTAGTGGCTTATTATATCTTCTCCGTTATTTATATCTCTGGTGGCATCAAAGACAGGCCGGCTTTCGGTTTTCATTACTGGAACAACCCTGGTGCATTGTCCCACGGGTTTAAGGGTATTGCAGTAGTTTTCGTTTTTTGCTCGACGTTCTACAGTGGCACTGAGTCGGTAGCTCTAGCAGCGACTGAAGCTAAGAACCCTAGCAAGGCTGTTCCTATCGCTGTGAGACAAACGTTTTGGAGAATTCTTATTGTTTACATTGGCATATCTGTCTTTTATGGTGCCACTGTTCCATTTAATGATCCAAACTTGGCTTCGGGGACCAGAGCTTTGAAGTCGCCAATTTCCATCGCAATTACTAGAGCAGGCTGGGCAAACGGCGTTCATTTAATCAACGCTTTCATCCTAATTACCTGTATTTCGGCCGTTAACGGATCTTTGTATATTGGTAGCAGGACCTTGACGCACCTGGCGCATGAAGGGTTGGCACCCAAATTTTTAGCTTGGACAGATTCCCGAGGTGTTCCAATCCCTGCTATTACTCTATTCAATGCACTGGGCCTAATTTCTCTAATGAACGTCAGCGTCGGCGCATCAAATGCATATTCCTATATTGTAAATCTCTCTGGTGTCGGAGTATTTATAGTTTGGGCTTGTGTTTCGTATACGCACCTGAGATTTAGGCAGTCGTGGACTCGGCAAGGACGGAAACTCGAAGATTTACCATACAAGGCGTTGTTTTACCCGGTTACGCCAATTTTCAGCTTAGCCGCCAATATATTCCTTGCCCTTATACAAGGCTGGACTTCCTTAGTACCATTTAACGCCGGAGACTTCGTAGACGCTTACGTGCTACTTCCTGCTGCTGCTCTACTGTATTTGGGTATTGCTATCTTCAAGACGAAGACGTTTTGGCCTGTGGATCTAAACTCCGTCGATTTAAATGAAGGACAAAGAGAAGACATGGTCACAGAAAGTGCAGAAAGTGATCTGGAGGAGGAGAATGAAGAAGAACCGGGTGAGGCAAAAAAGTTCTATTCCGAGAAAAAAAAGCTACTTAAGAAGCTGGCTGTAATCTTTACATAGGATGGGGGAGTGTCCTGACAGTGAGCGGCACTGTGAGCTTAAACAAATCATTATCATTTGCCCTAGTAAACCTAAAGTTGACAAACGATTCGTTGACTGTCAGTTCAATAAAAGGCTAAATTCATTTTGCTCAAGATCTAGAAAAAGATTTTAAAAGCGAAGTAATTGTCAGAAACTAATGAAATGTGTCAAGGGCGTTGATCGCGTGTGAGAAAAAATCAGGGAAACTATTATTTATGCCTTATAATTTTCAGAGGGGCATCAGTTGCAGCAGGAAGCCATGATTATTCACCGTGCTTGTAATATATGGTTTGAGTGAAGTTTGAGACCCGCTAAACGCTATACTCAAAAAACATGATTACCCTTCGAAATATTATCGAGAAGGTTCCTGCCCAGAAAAATCAGCGACTACTTTGCGATTGATCAATAGCAAAGCCCCTCATAATTTAGGCGCTGTTGAGATTTTTCAAGCAATCTTTATGTGTCACTTTCCCCCCAGCGCCTGAACCAAAAAGAGTTCAAAACTGCATGCTCATTGTCACGCTTGATAGCGAAGTAGTTTTGCCCTTTTCAGCTTACTTAGGCATTTGCATAAAGTGATACAAGTTTTGCATAATGTATTCCATGAAAATTGATGATCTCAGGACTACATTATACACATTGGCTATTATATGGGTAAACAGATCATATTTCTCCTCGGCTCCCATAGGTGATCTCAAGTGGTGGACTTTTCTGGAGTAATTGTTCTTACATTTATACTAGCTATAATATCATGAAGGACAGGAAACGCAAATGTCACAGGGATAATTGTTAACCTGTTGAACTTGCAAGGGAAATACTTTTCCGCGATAGCGATATTCTTTCACTAACCGCATCACGGATGGATGCGTAAGTCATTCAGCCGAAAAATAGTATCCATAACCTTATATATATGTGATCAGCGGGTACCTACGATAGTGGTCGTTAAATTTCTGTTAGTTTCATCAGATGAACCACTAATTTTACATTAACGATAAGAGACGAGTGCTTAAAGCCCAAATTGGGGCATTCAAGCGAACACACTTATGTATTCTGCAATACCAAAATTATTGAGCTAGACATGGCCTTACTTGCGTGCTTCTCCTGGAATTCCTCCAATATTTCACCCTCTCTAACTGATGCTCTCTGTCTTTGGGAGTATGTCAGCTGCACTGCTCAAGTCGAGGGTCCTTCGGCAACGACGACGAGACAAAGCTTCGCAAGATTCGGACCAAGTACTGACTGACAGAAGGCTAGAAATGAGAAGAATTACGAATTAATACATTTTGCTGCTGTTTAGATAAAATAATGAAACAAATGCCAATAGGAGGCTTTCTTACTCCTCGTAAGACACTTCAAAGGTCATGATGAGCTCAAAATGTTCTATTTATGAGTTATCTTTCAATTTTGCACGTCAAACGAATGATTCGATACTGCTGAAGTGCAACTCCTCGTAGTTGGTTCATAAGAATGGGAAAGTAGAACGGATGTACCTCAGTAACGTTTCGTGAGATAAAGCATTCCGATATTCTTTTTTGTGAACTGCGGGAAGATTTTAGACAATACGCAAAACAATATTGAGGCAGGAGGAAGCACAGGCTATCTGTTGAAGGTTGAAACAATTGCAAAGTCATTTTTTTAGACATTGACGAAACCTAGTAGATCCTCCCATCTTTCATCACAAACACCAAATTATTCTCGGGATCGTCCAATACAGAAATATCTTCCAGTGGGTTTCCATGCATCATGAGAATATCCGCGACAAAACCAGACTTTAGTTGGCCTAGTTTACCATCCAATTTATTTAATTGCGCAGGTACAACAGTTGCGGAAAGTAAAATCTCATGTGCACTCAACACTTTGTTGCGAATAAAAAACTCTTGTGTTTGGTAGCCATTGAGAGAGCCCAATAAGTCAGATCCATAGCAAATTTTGACTCTGTGCTTCTTGGCGATTTGCAATGCTTGTAGACCTTTGTATAAAACGCTTTTATTTTTTTCCCTGTTTTCAGGTCCTAGGAAAGAACTGAACTGATCGGATGCCATAATTTTATATGTTACTAATGTTGGGGTCAGATAACAATCATTTTTTGCCATTAGTTTTGCAGAATCCTCATCTAGCAAATTTCCATGTTCGATGCCTTTTACTCCCAGGCTGATACATGTTTTGATGGCTTCAGGCGTATATGCATGGGCCGTAACATAAGTATGGTAGCTGTCCGCCACTTTAACCAAAGCTTTGACCTCGTCATCGCAAAACTGCAAATTATCTATTTTATCTGTGGGAGAAGCTACACCTCCGCCGCCCATTATCTTGATAAAACTGGCACCTCTTCTAAGTTCCTCTCGAGCCGCTCTGTAGCATTCAGAAACTCCATCTGCGACAACACCGAGATTGTTAATATGACAGCAAAGACTGTCAAATCCTTCGCCGGCGATATCACCTGATCTCATGTCACCATGCCCACCTGTTTGAGAGATAGCATGACCACACGTAATGAGCCTCGGACCAATTATGGAACCTTCTTCAACAGCAGCCTTGATGTATCCTTCTGCACCCCCACAGTCCCTCAAAGTGGTAAATCCTCTTGATAGTGCTGCTTCTAAGTTATGTCTCACTCTCATTAAAGCGGTGTTCTTTACCATGTTCATTGTCTTGGAGAGATCAGTTTCACCCGGAACCGATGTGATATGCACATGGTTGTCAAAAAGCCCTGGTGTTGCATACTTTCCAGTACCGTCAATGATTTCGTAACCAGCAGTGTCGATTGCCGTTTTGCCTTTCGGGTCATAAACGATCCTAGAAATGAGACCGCCTTCAGTGAAAATGGAAGCACCGTTGCGAACTTTCCCTTCTACAATGTCAATCAAGTTTACATTAGAGATACAGTATTTTTTCACAACCGGTAGAGCCCAAGGTTTTACCAAAGTTTCGATTGGCTTATTATTTCTTTCATTGACATCAATATTAAAGATATCCATATTAATAATTAACGCGTTCTCAATGTACCGTTCCTTTAACTCTTTCCTAATGAAGCGCGGTTTAACACTATTATGCCTTTTTATAGGACCCTCAAGGTTTTCATTCTCAAAGGTTACAACTTCACTTTTCCCAATCAATGGCTCGTTTTTTCTTTATCAAAATGTTATCTCATTGACCAGAGCATGTGAAAAAGTTTCGATAACGATAAGGCGGTTAGGTTGGTTAGCCGTTGTAGAACACCGTCGCTATTCGCGATGGAGGAAACGCCGACTGTGACGCGAAGCGCGCCAAGGAAGGAAAAAAGAAAGTTTCAAATCTGACGTATCTTATCTAAAAAAACTAACCGAAGTCCGTGGGTTTCTTTGAACGCGCTTTCAGCCTTCGAAGATTAGACGGGTATTACTACCCTTTCATCACACTTTCACTCTTCGATGATCAGACGGGTGTTGCTTTCCTTCATCACAGATTCAGGCTTCAGTGATTAGACGGGTGTAGCTTTCCGATCACTCATGGGAACGCTCTTTTGCAACAGAAAATGGACCCTATGATCCTAAAGTGTTGTAAAATGATCAAATCACTATCATCACACCTTATCTATACTCTTGATCTCTCTCGTTTTATAGTATAATGATAAAGTATGGCGAATGAACAGAATAGAATAATCATATAAAAGATTGACAACATCACCTCAAATTAATGGCACCTTAGGAACTGAACAATATAACGCAGGAACTCATCCAAGAAAAAAACGACATCTACCGATGAGCGAAGAAGAAAACAAAACAAAGTCTGCAGTTCGAGAAGACGAGCTAGTTAGCATTAACTCGAGTTCTGTCGGGAAAACTGAAAAAATTCTAGATGATGCTTATCTCGAGCACGTCGTCTACACTGCTGAGGAAGAAAGAGCTTTGGTACGCAAAATTGATCGATTCATTCTTCCATTTATGTGCTTTGTATTCTTTGCTCAATACCTTGATAAGCAATCTTTGAGTTATGCTTCTGTTTTCGGGCTTAAAACAGATTTAAAAATGGCCGGACACGACTATTCATGGTGTAGTACTATATTTTATATTGGCCAGCTTGGTGCTAACTTTGTTTTTACTTATCTGATGACAATTATTCCCAGGGCGCCTATGACTGGTGTCTGTGTTATTATTTGGTCCGTTTGTTGTATGTGCTTAGCAGCACCTAATACTAAACAAGGATTTTGGGTTGGCAGATTATTTTTGGGTATTTTTGAGGCAGTTGTACAACCTGCATGTGTTCTGATTACTTCTTACTGGTACAGGAAAAGAGAGCAACCACTAAGAACGGCTTGTTGGATATCTATGAATGCCATTGCCCAGATTATTGGAAGCTTTCTGCAGTATGGCATAGGTAAAACCAATAAAAGTAATGTTGCGGATTGGAAACTTATGTTTATTTCATGCGGAGTTATCTCATTGTTTGCTGGTGTAGCTTTCTATCTGTGGATTCCAGTTTCACCCCGAACAGCATGGTTTTTGACCGAAAGAGAACGAGAGATTGCTGTGAAAAGACTTTATGATGAAAGCGACAGGACAGCGACTAATGAATTTAAAAAAGAGCAGTTGATTGAATGTTTGAAATTTGACTGGTTGTTTCTTTCTGCTATGGCATTTGGTTTCTTGGTGACAGTAACTAGTGGCACTATTATATTTCAGTCATTAATACTAGCCGGATTTGGGTATAATAAATACGAGGTTATGAAATATGGCTCCCCAGCTGGGGCTGTTCAGCTGTTATTCATATGGGTAGGTGTATTAGCTGTGAAATTAATCCCAAATGAGCGTGCGATGATATCATTGGTTCTCGTGTGCATACCTCTGGCTGGTACTATAATGGTTCTTTGTCTAAAGAAAAGCTCTGGTTGGTGGATCATTGTCGGATCATGGCTAAGTTCTGTTATAACCTCATTTATGACAATTCTTTTGAGTTTGATCTCCAGTAATGTGAGAGGTAATACCAAAAAATCGGTATGTTCTAATGCTTTCTTTGCTGGATATTGTTTAGCGGCTATAATTTATCCACAATGGTGGCTTGGAACTTATCGTGGTGGATTGATTGTTACCATTATAATGTGGATACTGCTCGATATTCTTTTGGTTTTCTATAGGTTCAAGGCCATCTATGAGAATAGAAAAAGGAGTAAATTAATGGAAGAAGGAGCTATCCAAGAAACTCATCTTGACGATGACTTAACAGACAAACAAGATTTGAACCACAGATATGTATATTAACTTCCATTGAGATGCCTGCGGCCAATTCTCTTTTCTGTATGCCTCGCTAGTTTACGACCGGTATATTACTTTAGATTAGCTGAGTCCTGAGGGAGATATCTTATTTCCAATTTTATCTATATATTCCTTAAAGTCGAAAACATACTTCAATGTACTTAACTTTTTCACATTTCCATTTGATACCGAAAGAAGACAGCACACTGGTTCTACTCATAAGCTAATGATATCCATGATAATCAATGATATTAATAATGACAGTGTAACAGTATGTAGTAGACATCTACAATGCTTGCCATTAAAAAGTGTAAGGTAAGCTCTATTATTTTTGATGGTTATGTAGTAGAAATATCTGCCAAAGTAGGTTCAAGATTGTCTGGGAATCAAACACATTACGCTCGGAGCTTTTCCCCTAACAGAGGGACACTGGGGAGCCTGATCGTGTTTTCGGCACATCAAACTAGCTAATTCCACTACGAGGATCTAATTAAGAGGCATTCGCTCTGCTATATAAAAACTCATCACACTTGATGTCAGATTCCATTTATACTCTAAGCACTGAGCCCCAGAAGTGTTAAGCCTCGTGCTCATTGAGATACGAAATGTGATTGGGCGTCCGTTGGCTCATTTTGTGTCAAAAGGAAAAGAGGGACGGGACGACCAGGGCGAGCGTTTCTTTTATTATCTCATCATCCCCATACCAATACCCTGTGGTTACTCGAGTTCGAGATTCAGCAGACGCATTTGAGTGTCCACGCACCCAAATAGTCAAGTTCCTAGATCTTCCAAAAGAATTATCTGTCCCGCACAGATTCATGTAAAGCGACGCGATATCAACTAGGAAAATCGGTACCCAGTGAAATTTCACCCGGGATCGGGAAGATAGCCTAACACAACAACCTGCGGAGATGCTTTGTTTATCTACCATTAGTCTGCATCAGCATATGGAGTTCGTACAAATTCAGTCATACAGGTTCGAAAAGGGGCCTATTTCTGGATACTCGCCAATATTTGCCGTGTTCAAGATTGTAGTTTGTGATGCAGGCCACTGTTATCCTCACGTAAATCTAGAACATTTCAATCAAACCGTGCCAAAAGGGGTATGATATGCACCATTGAATGTTGTTTGTATTACTGAATAAGGAAAGTCAGATTATTCGCGTGGAGGAATCGTACGGATTGGGTTTCGTATGCCGAAAATGTCTCGGATAGAATCAAGAAAAAGAGTAGTTATTTTAGGCTTGGCGACCAAAGAGGTAAAGAAACGCTGCCGACACGCTCATTCATCGGTGCATATGTGGGGACTTCAATTTGAGCCAAACGTCGTCTCGGAATTTACGGGTAGAGATATCTCCGCCAAGATTCAATATAAGAATGCCTATCATATCGAATACTCAAAAGCTCCAATTACAGCAGTAACTCATATCCGGAACAATAAAAAATGTCGTCAACTTCTCCTATAAGGCGCTAACCAGTGGCAACTGGGTGCCAGATTTTGACAAGGATTTTGGCATATTCGGTAAGGGTATTGCCCGTGACAGTGAATTTGCAACCGTCCTTACTTATCTTTCTGATCAGCATGACAGGCTTATGACCGATTTGCAGCTATTTGCTAAAGCGTATGGTATGGAATACGTGCTTATTGGGACAGGGAAAATTTATGATCTTTTCGTATCCACTATGATTGTTTATGATGGTGATGAGAGTGTTCATCAGGCTTGCGCCGACATGCAATCCACGACAAATAAATACCAGTGCAGTTTACAAGAATACTGTGGACCAGACAGCTCTGACTCTACTTCAGGTTCTGATTCCAGTGATACCTCCAACTCTGGCTCGGGTGACAGCTCCAACTCTGGCTCCGGTGACAGCTCCAACTCTGGTTCCAGCGATACCTCTAACACTGGTTCTAGTGACAGCTCCAACTCTGGTTCCAGCGATACCTCTAACACTGGTTCTAGTGACAGCTCCAACTCTGGTTCCAGCGATACCTCTAACACTGGTTCCAGCGATACCTCTAACACTGGTTCTAGTGATACTTCCAGCTCTGGTTCCAGCGACAACTCTGGCTCTACCTCCGCCTCTACCTCCGCCTCTACTTCTGCCTCTACTTCGGATGTTATCCCCAGCTCTACCGTTGCAACAGACGGAAATGGAAAAGGCATCAACGCATTAGGCTCTGGCGTCTCTTCCGTGGGTGCCAGTGCCATTGCAGCTCAAATTGAGGGAGCAAGTAAGTGGTTTGGCTATAATTCAAGCGTTACAACTACGACCTATGAACCTCCTTCCACTACTATTGTTACCGTAACTTCGTGCTCCGATCATGTTTGCTCCGAGGAAGTTGTCACTACAGGTCTAACTACGGTTACTGGGATCTCAACTGTATACACCACGTTTTGCCCATTATCTTCTACTACTCCTTTAGTCCCATCTACAGAAACACCAAGCTCTGCAACAGCCGAACCAACGAAGCCTGAGACTGCATCAACAAGTTCAAACGCGGAGAGTACGCAAACTTCTGTCTCACCAGGTGACGAAACTTCGAGTTCTACGGAAGAATTGTCTCCCAGCTCCTCTGAAGGTATCGAAACATTGGTAACCCAAAGCTCGTCCGCTGAGGCAACTTCCTCCTATCAACTACAATCCGAGACTGCTAATGAAGGCTCTGCAAATCTCTATTCTTTTGGTTCAGTGGTTGCAGCTGCAGCTCTCATGCTTTTATGATCTATCTTCAGAACTTTTTCGATCATTCAAGCTACCAAATCAATCTTTCAATCAATATTCTTCAGCTTTATATATAATCTTAATATTTTATATCTCTAGAAGTCTATTTGGCCATTGTAATTTCAAGTATTAGCCGTCTTTATTTAATATTAATGAATAAAACTCTTTGTGAGGACGATTACTTAATTTGTTATGCCAGGTCTTCTGGACTAATGGCACATACACTTCACGTGGTCCTTTTTCTCTTGTTTTCTTGTTATACCCTTGATGGACTCGTTAATTACAAAAGGCCATAAATTCTTACTGTGATGCGGAAAGCAAGTTTTCAATCTGAGATACAAAAGCATTATCATAAAGTTAGTAGTTTTGAAAATGTCAGATGATGAGTACTTAAAAGCAAATTTTTGTGTTTTAATACCAGGCCTCATATTTCGATGATAGAGTGAATGGCCACAGCTCCTTTTAGAGACATAAGGATCTTTAGACTTTTCTACGGGCCCCAAGAGTCGAAAAGCATAGCATTGCTCCAAGATTAGCCAAGGGATTTCTGGTAAACTCTTGTTGTGTCTAACGCTCCCTTTGCGCATGAATATCTACCTGCTTTCGTGATGTGCATTTGTGCATTTCTGTTTGCGTTTTATTCTATAAAATCAGCATTGAGTCAACTGTGATATTGGTACCGATGGCATTGTCTCAAAGCTCCACACCTGCAACTCATTATATGAAAAGTTTCTTAGCAATTATACAAAGACAGCATTTCAATAACTACTCAGTTAAAGAATAAGGGCTTTCTTTATTCATTGCCACAATAATAATGGCTGCGTGTCATATTCTCTCGAAGCATTCCGTACAATATTCCTGTGTTGTAATGTTAACACCAGAGGGAAAGATTAGAGGACAACATTTCAGTGTGACAATATTGAGTAACCCTTTCATTTACTTATAAAAGTATACGCAGACAGACTGAACTCAAGATGTATATCGAATATTTTACAACTAGAAAACGGTTGAGCACTTACTAAGAAGTTATACCTCAGTCTAATCCAAGTTAAGCCTAATAGTTGTAGCAGTGAGAGAAGGAACCTCTTTGAAATAAACGGATCCTGACCAATCATGTTGGTAGGAAAACCAGGATCAAATGGCAAAATGCTCTCTAGGTACTTAATCTGATCCGGAGATAATGTGATACCCAAAGCCTGGATATTTTGCTTCAAGTGCTCGATCTTTCTACCTCCAACCAATGGGTACACGTTCTTCGTTTTAGAACGAACATAAGCAATTGCAATGGCTGTAATAGAATCGACACCGTGCTCCTTTGCAACTTTTTCCAATGCTGCGCTAACTTTCTCCTCAGCTTCACTTTGATGTGGAGGACCTGTTAAGGAACGTATATGCTCCCCATTTTTCTTGCGCTCTTTAATGGCTTCATTAGTCTGGAATCCACCGCCTCTCATTACATCCCCTGGTACCAGAGCCATTCCAAAATGTCTGGACATGGGAATAATGCCACGTTCAAAGTCCTCACCATCACATTCCACCTTCCTTCATATACGCTGAAAGGAGTTTTTCCGTGAGAGGTCGCGTAGTAGTTTGCCGCCGAGACAACCCAGGCTGGGGTATCAGAGATTCCCAAATACAGAGCCCAACTTTCCCTGCTCAACGAGAATATGAAGACTGTCCATGAATTCTTCGATGGAGGTGAAATGATCCCACCAATGCACGTAAAGTAGGTCAATCCAATCAGTCTTCAGCTTTTTCAAGGAGTCACGAACACTAACATGCAGACTACGTCTGTTGTTGCCGCAAAAATTGGCGCTTCTCCCCTTGCCAACTTCATAAGATTTGTAGTCATTCGTGTACTTGGTAGCAATAACCATCTGGTCACGAACTTTCCTTGATTGCATCCACTCGCCAACCCATTCTTCGGACTCTTCATTCTGGTAGAAGTTCGCGATATCGATGAAATTTCCGCCTGCGTCGTAGTATGCGTCAAGTAATTCGAAGGAACGTTCCTTGTCCATAGATACCAATAGTCCTGACCATGCTTCTCCAATTGACCCAGCCCCAAGGACTAACGGCGAAACCTTGACTGCAGCCGTTTTAGAAAACACATTTAGGCGGCCCAATTCAGTAGGCGGCTCAGGTGCTGGAGAGAATAAATCGGACATGATGTAAAATAGCGAGTAAACAGGAGGCTAGAAAAGTTAGACCTATTGAATGAAACCTTTGGATAGAAAATTCAGGCCGGCGGGTTGATCTTCATTGGAGTCCAGTTTCCTCTCAAAAATGCCCCCATTTTTATATTCTCAACCGCTCAGCTTGTTGCTCTAGGGATATCGTATTAGGTTTCAGCAATCTGAGGAGCCTTTGCCTTACTTTGGAATCGAAACCGGCCAAGGTTAGCTACGAACCTGGCGGCAAGTAAAAACGGTAATTTGCGTCTAACGCCCGGTTTCACAAGCGTCAATATGCGTCTAACGATCGGTCCTGAAAGTCAAGTCGCCTAGTCGATTTGTAATTCTCAATCGTGGCATTAACAATTCAACGGCAGACACGTTACTTGCCATCCCTAGAAACGGGTCGAAATAGCAGTTTGCCAAGATTAATATTTTCCAAGTTTTGTTGTGTGGCAAACTTACCACGGCAAACTTACCACTGATTGTTTTGGTTTGTCTCTAACAAAAAAAATAAGAAATACAGAATAACAAGAATAACTCCAATGACTAATGCATGGTATGCGAAACAGAATAAATTTAGCAGCTATAAATTGTCGAAAATTCTACTATGGAAAAGCATGAAAGTGTGGCAACCGTGGTTCTTTAGTTTTAAGCATGTCGTTCGACCGGATATACGGGGCAAGTGGTAATTCTGCTACTAAGAGTTTATGGTATCGAGCTTTCATTTGCTCAAGGACCACATTAGAAAGAGATCTGACTAAAGTTTCCAAGCTTTGGAAAGGTAGCTTGCCGAAATGATTGTGTAAGCGTTTCTATTTCCTTTGATTACAAAAAATGTACAAACCACAAGCATCGTAGTTCATTCCCATGGTCCCAAGAATTAACTGGTAAACAGATTGTGAAGTTTTTAAACTTACAAGGTCTAGATAAAGCAAGAGAGGAAATTTCCAATTTTTTATGTTAGGTTCGGATTTTGGTCATTTCAGGAATAAGAGAAGATATATCTCAAAGCAAGATATAAAAAGTACTCAAGCTCAATAGGCTAGTCAATATCGTATATGACAAAGGAATAAACTGACAAACATCGAAATGAGAAAGAAAAGTTCTTAAATAAGGTAAAGAAATGACAAGGAAGTGGTTTGCGGCTACATCGAGTTGGAGGTTAGAAACAACTATAAAGGTTTGTTCAAATCAATAGATCGAGTTTGTGTCTTCCATTCCTTGAGTGTCTAAAGTGATGAGGTACAAAAAGAGATTCAGTGTCTCAGACGTGCGGACGGGCTCTAATAGAAGAGAAAGTGAAAGACAGGAATAATGCCGTGGAGAGGAAAACGATAAATATAAAGATGAAGATAGAAAGATTTTCCACACCCTGTAAAAGCAGGTGAGTGTCGCAATTTCTGATTAAACTTGGAAGAGGTTGAATTAAGTGTCGTAAATAGTGAGGCTCAAACATTAATCGCTGAGCAATAGATAGACCTATGGGTGACAATTGAGGGTTTAAAAGGTCTGAGGTAAGTGAACAGTCTAATAAATGTCCAAAGAAGACTCGCTGAGGATGTGGTTGAATGAAACAGTTGGGCATCAACAGTGGTTAAATGTGCTGAGGTAAGTGCCGTATGTAGTGAGTATACTGACTAAAAATCTTTGAAAAATGGGACTAAATAAAGCAACTGGAAGCCAAGAGTGGTGGAATGAGCTGAGGTAAGTGCTATTACTAATAATTTATCGGGTAAATACTCGTCAGGTATGAGTGGAGGACCATTTAACTGGATGAGCTCGACAATAAAGAGGCCATAAATGAGCTGAGGTAAGTGCCGTACTTAATGAGGTTACAGTAATTAATCGTCGTGGCCTAAGATTAAGCTTGAGTAGATGTCATAAAACAGGAGAATAGTAATACTTGCAAAACAATAACGAGATAACTTGTTAAGTACTACAGAGATAGAGTGTTGTAGTTAGAAGCACAAGAGAGACATAAAACAGAGTATCATATTCAACGAACTTAATGAATTGGTAATCTAAAGACACATTAGATCTGTGCTAAAGAAAAAGTACCTAAGTCTGTCACAGATACAAATCTTTGTTTACTCAACATACCGTTAAATATGAGGTGAAACAAATATCACTCCAATCAAAAACGAACTATATTGGACTTTTATCGTCATTTTAATTCATGATCATAAGCAAAAATGCTTGAAAAGCATCAATACATGAGTAAGTTTATTCATGGTTTCAAAGATGATGAAGACGGTGATTACAAAAGTGAATTTCTAGCAATTAATATAGAAGATAGTGATTAAGCATTAGAAGCGGCAAGCTAACGAGCATCAAGAATGGTTGAATGAGCTGAGGTTTGATGAGGTACTCAATGAGTCACAGTAATTAATCCTCAGGCATGAGTTGAGGACGAGAGGTGGATGAGTCGACATCAAAAAGTGGGATAATGAGTAGAGGTAAGTGCCGTAGACAGTGAGTAACGGTAAATACGTCTGATATGACTTGAGGATGACTAGTGTGGATGAGTTGACGATAAACAGCTGATAATGAGCTGACGTAAGTACCGTAGATAATGAGGAAACAGTAAACAGTCGTCAGGCATAAGTTGAGGATGAGTTTTAGTGGATGATTGATGTTAAACGGCAGAAGATAAACTGGTTGACATCAAACAGTGGGACAATCAGTTGTAGTAAATGCCGTAGAAAATGAGTAATGGTAGATAATAGTCAGGTATGAGTTGAGGATGAGAGGTGGATGAGTTGAGGATAAGCAGCTGATAATGAGCTGAGGTAAGTGCCGTAGATAATGAGGAAACAGTAAACAGTCGTCATATATGAGTGTGGATGAGTTTAGATGGATGAGTTGACGTTGAATAGCAAGTTGACGAGCTGAGGTAAGTACCGTATCGGATGATATGAAGTAAACAGTCGTCAAGTATGAGTGTGGATGAGTTTAGATGGATGAGTTGACGTTAAACAGTGGATAATTAATGAGTTTAGGTAAGTACCGAATTTGATGACGTGAGTAAACAGTCGTCAAATATGAGCTGAGAATAACTCTAGGAGGATAACTCTAGGAGGATAAACAGTGGATAATAAGATGAGGTAAGTACCGTATTTCATGACGTAAGTAGATATTCCTCGAATATGAGTTGGGGATAATTTACTGGATGAGTTGACGATAAAGAGTGAAAATAAGTTGAGGTAAGTGCCGTAGATAATGAGGAAATAGTAAACAGTCGTCAGGTATGAGTGTGGATGAGTTTAGATGGATGAGTTAACGTTGAAGAGTAGAAAATGAGCCAAGGTAAGTACCGTATTTGATGACGTGCGTAAATACTCGTCGAATATGAGTTGAAGATTATTTGCTGGATGAGATAATGCTAAACAGTAGATACTGAGGTTATTGCCGTACCTAATGAGCTCATATATTAACAAGTACTAATAAGAGTTGAAAAAGAATATCAGAAGCACAATAAAACAAGACACACTAGAATAACATGACGCAAAGCATAAACTAGGTGTAAGGTCTAGGTGTAAGGTCTAGGTGTAAGGTCTAGGTGTAAGGTCTAGGTGTAAGGTCTAGGTGTAAGGTCTAGGTGTAAGGTCTAGGTGTAAGGTCTAGGTGTAAGGTCTAGGTGTAAGGTCTAGGTGTAAGGTCTAGGTGTAAGGTCTAGGTCGTGGTGTAAGGTCGTGGTGTAAGGTCGTGGTGTAAGGTCGTGGTGTAAGGTCGTGGTGTAAGGTCGTGGTGTAAGGTCGTGGTGTAAGGTCGTGGTGTAAGGTCGTGGTGTAAGGTCGTGGTGTAAGGTCGTGGTGTAAGGTCGTGGTGTAAGGTCGTGGTGTAAGGTCGTGGTGTAAGGTCGTGGTGTAAGGTCGTGGTGTA
>OX291449.1:0-33865 GCA_946403475.1 Torulaspora quercuum
ATATATATATATTATGTAAGTTATAAAAAATAAAAATATATAAATAATTAATCTATTATATTATTATAAATAAAGTTATTATTTTCCATTATAATGGAATTATTACAATAATTATAATTTATTTATTTAATATAATGTTGTTATTTTATCTTAAAAAAAAATATATATAAAAAGTATGCCACAATTAGTACCATTTTATTTTTTAAATCAATTAACTTATGGATTTTTATTAATTACAGTATTATTAGTATTATTTTCTCAATATTTTTTACCTATGATTTTAAGATTATATGTATCAAGATTATTTATTTCTAAATTATAATAAAAATAATAATTTTTTTCAAATAAATATTTTTTTTATAGTTTATTATAGTAAGACTATGATATAGATGAAATAATTTTATTGAAAATAATAAAAATTATTACCGTATAATTTTATTGTTAAAACGGTAGTATATATTTACCCAATTTATTTATTTATAAAAATGTATTAAATTAAGTAGTTTTATCTTATATATTTAATTTATTAAAATAATAAATATTTTTTTTTATAAAAATATTGAAGATGAAACTATGTTATTTTATAAATTTTAGTGGGTTATTAATATATATATTATAATATACTCTTTCCTAATAATTCAATAAATTATTTATTTTGTTTATTGGGTTATATAAGTTGCTTAATTACTTTTTAAAAATATATATAAATATTAATTAATAAGTAATAGGAACTATTAATAACAAAAACAAATTATAATTTGTTTTTGTTATTGAGTATTATTACATACAAAAATAAATAAAAATTAATTTTTTTTATTTAATTAATAATTATTAAAATAATAATTATTATTAAAGTTATAATAAATAGATATATATAATAATGTTCAATTTATTAAATACATATATTAATTCACCTTTAGATCAATTTGAGATTAGAGTATTTTTAGGTTTTGTATCACCCTTTTATGATTTAAGTTGTTTAAGTTTTACAACATTTTCATTATATACATTAATTGTATTATTAGTAATTTTAGGATTAAATTTATTAACTAATAATAATGGTAAAATTGTAGGTTCAAGATGATTAGTATCACAAGAAGCTATTTATGATACTATTTTAAATATGGTTAAAGGTCAAATTAGCGGTAAATTATGAGGTTATTATTTCCCATTAATTTATACATTCTTTATTTTTATTTTTACAGCTAATTTAATTAGTATGATTCCTTATTCATTTGCTTTAACTTCTCATTTAGTATTTATTGTTTCTTTAAGTACTATTATTTGATTAGGTGCTACTATTCTAGGTTTTTATAAACATGGTTTAGTATTCTTTTCATTATTCGTACCTACAGGTACACCTTTACCTTTAGTACCTTTATTAGTTTTAATTGAATTATTATCTTATATTGCTAGAGCTATCTCTTTAGGTTTAAGATTAATGGCTAATATTTTAGCAGGTCATTTATTAATGATTATTTTAGCAGGTTTAACATTAAATTTAATGTCTATTAATATCTTTACTTTATTATTTGGTTTTGTACCTTTAGCAGGTATTTTAGCTATTTTATGTTTAGAATTTGCTATTGCAATGATTCAAAGTTATGTTTGAGCTATTTTAACATGTTCTTACTTAAAAGATTCTTTATACTTACATTAATAAATAATTTTATATAATTATTCATAATATATTTATATTATAAATAAGTTATGTAACTCATCGTTATAATAATTAATAGTAAAAATAGAATAATTTAATATATAAAATGTTAAAATTATAATAATATTCTTATTTTTAATATATTATTATTATCTTAAATGAATACAATATTGTATTATATATATTATTTAATATAGAATGATAAATAATATAATATTTTTAATTTAATTAAAAGTAATAATAAATATTATTATTTAAATTTATTATTTAAATAAATAAATATATATATTAGTATTTAATATAATTATATATTAAATATATTAAAATATATAAAAATAAAATATACAATAAATAATAAATCATTATATATATAATTTATAAAAATAAAATATATAGTTATGCTCTTTAAATTCATAACAATAAAATAGTTTTATTTATTTACAAGGTAAATAAAACAATATAATAAAATAATTTAATATTTTTAATAAAATATTTTATTATTTTTTATATATATTATATATATATTTATAAATTATATATGATTATATTATAATAATAAAGTTTAATACTTTAAATATAAAAAAATAATATGCAATTAGTATTAGCCGCTAAATATATTGGAGCAGGTATCTCAACAATTGGATTATTAGGAGCAGGTATTGGTATTGCTATCGTATTCGCTGCTTTAATTAACGGTGTATCAAGAAACCCATCATTAAAAGATACATTATTCCCATTTGCTATTTTAGGATTTGCATTATCAGAAGCTACAGGATTATTCTGTTTAATGATCTCTTTCTTAATGTTATACGGTAGTTAATTAAGAAAATAATCAATCTAAGTTTAGTTTAATAATATTCTTATATTTCCTTATTAAGTTTAATTTATTAAACCAATAGGAATAATAAATTCTATTAATAATAATAAATTCTTATTATTATTATTATCTCATATCTTATTATAATTTAAATATTATAACTTATTAAATAAAATATAGTTTGAAACTATATACTCATACATTTAAAATTCTAATCTTAGTATATTAAATATACTATTTATATAAACACAATAAACAAACAAAATAAATAATGAAAATGATAAAAAATAATTTAAATAAAACATTCTGATGATTAGTTGGTTTTACCGACGGTGATGGATCATTTCTTTGTTATCTTTCAAAAATAAATAAAATTATGTCCTTTAAATTAAATTATCATTTACATAAAGATGATTTAATTTGTTTAAATAATATTAAAATTATATTAAATTATAGTACTAATATTTATTTAGAGAAAGATAATTCAGCTAGATTAATAATTAGTAACCATAAATTCTTATTAGAAACAATTATTCCTATTTTTGATAAATATCCTTGTTTAACTATTAAACATTATAGTTATTTAAAATGAAAAGAATCTTTATTATACTATACTAGTAATAATAAAGAAAATTGATTATTAAATTCTGAAAAAAATAAATTAATTAATAATTATAAATTAATTGAGAATATTGATATTCCTTATGAATTAATAAATATTAATTGATTAATTGGTTTTATTGAAGCAGAAGGTCATTTAAATTTCAATCCAGGTAATAAATCAAAAATAACTGTAAGAAGTTTCTTAACTATTCTACAACATGAAAGAAGTTTAAATACTTTAAAAGCTATTAAAAATTTTATAAATCTTTGAACATATTCAAATAATACTCCTTTACCTATTAAATTATTTTTAGATGAAAAATTAAATATTCATGATAATTGAGTATTTTTAAGTAAAATAAGTAAATTAGATGTTTATCTATTATCAATTAATAATATAGATATATTATATTATATTGTATTACCAAAATTAGAAGCTGAACAATGATATAGTAGAAAAAAAGATGATTTTATTATGTGAAAAACAGCTTTAACTATTATTATTAAAGGTTTACATAATCTTAATGAAGGTATAAATTTATTAAATATTTTATATGATAATATAAATAAAAAAAGATATAATAAACAATATGATATTCCTTATGAAATAATTAATAAAGTAATTAATATAACACCTATTTATTCTCCATATTTACCATATGAAATTAATACACTTATTAAAGTTAAAAAAAGTGGAGGAGTATATATGTATGATTTAAAAGGTAATTTATTTAAAGTATTTAAAGGAGCTTCACTTGCTGGTTTATTTTTTAATATAAAACGTCATCAAATTTTATCTTATATTAATAATAATATAATTATTAATAATAATTATATCTTAAAAGATTATAATTATTTTATTAAAAATTATAAGAATAAAAAAATAATAAATACAAAATTAATTAAATAATAATTTAATTATTATTAATATTAATTAAATAATATTCTTTTTATTATTTAATATTTTTGACTTTTAATTAGTTATATTATACGGAAGTTAATTAATAAATAATTATAATAATAATAATAATATTCTTTTATTTATTATTTATAAAAATAAAAATTTATAAATAATGAATATAAAAACAAAATTAACTACTTCATTTATTGTTTTCTTATGAGAAATAATTGTTACTTCTTAATAAATATAATATTTTAAGTAATTTTGTTTTAATTAATTTTAGTAAGTAAAGTGTATAATGAAGTAGTAAGGTATAATTATAATATAGTTCGAATCTATATATAGTATAATAAATTATTTAACCATTTAGTTCTTAAATAGCGAAAATATAATATTTATTTATAAGTAATAATAATTTTTAAGAATAGACAAAAAAGTCTAATTAATAATAAAAAATTTATGTTAAATTTATATTTTAATATTTTAAACGTTATTTATAATGACGTACCAACACCTTATGCTTGTTATTTTCAAGATTCAGCTACACCTAATCAAGAAGGTATTTTAGAATTACATGATAATATTATGTTTTATTTATTAATTGTTTTAGGATTAGTATCATGATTATTATTCACAATTGTAAAAACATATTCAAAAAATCCTATTGCATATAAATATATTAAACATGGTCAAGTAATTGAAATTATTTGAACTATTTTCCCAGCTGTAGTATTATTAATTATTGCTTTCCCTTCATTTATTTTATTATATTTATGTGATGAAGTTATTTCACCAGCTATGACTATTAAAGCTATTGGTTTACAATGATATTGAAAATATGAGTATTCAGATTTTATTAATGATAATGGTGAAACTGTTGAATTTGAATCATATGTTATTCCTGATGAATTATTAGAAGATGGTCAATTAAGATTATTAGATACTGATGCTTCAGTTGTTGTACCTGTTGATACACATATTAGATTTGTTGTTACAGCTGCTGATGTTATTCATGATTTTTGTGTACCAAGTTTAGGTATTAAAATTGATGCCGCTCCTGGTAGATTAAATCAAGTATCAGCTTTAATTCAAAGAGAAGGTGTATTCTATGGACAATGTTCAGAATTATGTGGAGTTCAACATGGATTTATGCCTATTAAAATTGAAGCAGTATCATTACCTAAATTTTTAGAATGATTAAATGAACAATAATAAATAATAATATTTATATATTATTAATTAATTAAATAATTAATAATTTTATTATAAATAAAAATTAACCTTATATATAATTATAATATATTAGTCTTTATATTTAGGTTATTATTTTTTAATAATATTCTTAATTTATATATTTAATGCAATTATAAATATATTATAATATATATTATAATATATACATTTTATGTATAAGTAATATATATATATAGGTTTTTATATAAATTATATATATTTATTAATAATTATTCTTTAAAATATATAGTTTTTATTATATATTTTAATTTTTTTATAATAAATAATATTTTTATACAAACCATAATCTATAAATTAATTAAAAATAGGAGTTTATTTTTTATTATAGCCTTTATAGCTTAGTGGTAAAGCAGTAAACTGAAGATTTACCTACATGTAGTTCGATTCTCATTAAGGGCATTTATTTTATGTATGTAAACACTGAGATTTGAACTCAGATCTTATGCACCTAAAAACATATATTCTGCCGATTAAATTATATTTACTATTATACCATTTATTTATATTTTTAATATATATAATTATTTATATATACAATTATTATTAAACTATTATATCGTTATTTTTAGAATATATTTTACTTATTAATTTATAAAAAAAAATAAATTAAATTGATATTATAATTATATATATATATATATATATAATTACTTATATAAGTATAAATATTATATTTATAATATTGTTATAAATATTGTATAAGTAATATAATAATTAATATTATAATTTATATATAAATAGATTTTATATATAGATTTTATAATGTATAAATATATATATTTATAGTTTAACTCTTAAATAAATTTATATATTTAATTATTTTCATGATTATCATTTCTTTTGTTTAAAAGTAGTTTTTATTTATTAATTAGGATGAAGTATTATTATATTTATTATGATTAATTTAATTATAAAAGTTATATTTATAAGGAGATGTTGTTTAAAGGTTAAATTGTTAGATTGCAAATCTATTCATAAAGAGTTCGATTCTCTTCGTCTCTTTAAATTAATTACCTTATTATTTTATAAATTATATATAAATTTAACTATTTTTATTAATTATAATAAAATAATGAATGAAATAATTTTTCTAATTAATTAAATTAATAAGGAGATTAGCTTAATTGGTATAGCGTTCGTTTTACACACGAAAGATTATAGGTTCAAATCCTATATTTCCTAATTATATATATTTATATATATATATGTATTATTTTATTTATTAATATAAATTATTTATATATATATAATATTTTAATATTTAAATCTTTCTATTAATTTTATTATTAAGCTAATAATAGTTACATTCTATTTGTTAATTAGGATGAGATGATTAAATAGTTTATTTATAAATTAAAAATAGGACAAAACTTATTAAATTATATATAGTTATAAAAAATATATAACTATTATATATATATTATATTATATTATATAAAAATATAACCATATCTATATTATAATAATATAAAAATATTTATATTATTATATATAATAATTTATATTAAAATTATTATTATAATTATTATATATTATATTATATTATAGATATTAAAATTAAATATAAAAATAAATTAAAATGACACATTTAGAAAGAAGTAGACATCAACAATTTCCATTTCATATGGTTGCACCATCACCTTGACCAATTATGGTTTCATTCGCATTATTATCATTAACATTATCATTAGCATTAACAATGCATGGTTATATTGGTAATATGAATTTAGTATATTTAGCTTTATTTGTATTACTAGCTAGTTCTCTATTCTGATTTAGAGATATTATTGCTGAAGCAACATATTTAGGTGATCATACTATTGCTGTAAGAAAAGGTATTAATTTAGGTTTTTTATTATTTGTAGTATCTGAAGTATTAATTTTTGCTAGTTTATTTTGAGCTTACTTTCATTCAGCTATGAGTCCTGATGTACTATTAGGTGGAGTATGACCTCCTGTTGGTATTGAAGCTGTACAACCTACTGAATTACCATTATTAAATACTATTATTTTATTAGCTTCAGGTGCTACTATTACATATAGTCATCATGCTTTAATTGAAGGTAATAGAAAAAATGCATTATTAGGTTTATTAATTACACTTTGATTAATTATTATTTTTGTAACTTGTCAATATATTGAATATACTAATGCAGCTTTCACTATTAGTGATGGAGTATATGGTTCAGTATTCTATGCAGGTACTGGTTTACATTTCTTACACATGGTTATGTTAATTGTTATGTTAGCTATTAATTATTGAAGAATGAGAAATTATCATTTAACATCTTCACATCATGTAGGATATGAAACACTAATTTTATACTTACATGTCTTAGATATTATTTGATTATTCTTATATATCGTATTCTATTGATGAGGTGTTTAAATGTTTTAAATAAACATTTGAGTAATAATATTCTTTATTATTAATTTTATAAAATTATAAAAAAATATCCTTTAATAATTAATAAAATTTTATAGTTTAAAACAATCAATCAATCAATGAATGTAGTAAAATATTAAATAAAAATTATTATTTAGCTAAACAATACAAATATTATTTATTATAAGTAATAATAATATATATATATATAGCTATTTTGGTGGAATTGGTAGACACGATACTCTTAAGATGTATTACTTTATTGTATGAAGGTTCAAGTCCTTCAAGTAGCATAATTAAAATCATATTATTTACTCGTTAGTTCTTATATTATAATACTAAAAATAACGAAATTTATAAATATTGTATTACTCTATACCCTTATTATCGATAGGGTATATTTTTATATATGTAAAAGAGAGATTATAGTTTAATTTATTAATAATATATATATATTACTTAATAATATCCATTAACCAACCTATTTTTATTTTATAAAGTATAAAATAGGAAGAGATAAGTATTATATAAATTATTATAATTATTTTCCCATATCATATTAATGGGTTTATATATGAATCGTAGACTAATAGGTAAGTCACCAAAATTTGAGTTTGGAGTTTGTTTGTTCGAATCAAACCGGTTCAAAATTATATCTATTTTCTTGGTAAATAAATATACTCTATATTTTATACTTTATAGTTTTTTCCCCCCCCCATCTCTATCTTAATTAATATTTATAAGAATATTATAAAATAGTCAGATTATTATAACAATAATAATAAGTTATTTATTTAGTAATTTCTTATTATTTATTTTTATTATAAGAAAGAGGGAGATAATAAAAATTCTTATGGGAACTTATTTTATTTATTTATAATATAATTCATCCTTTTATATAATTACATTAATATATTTTATAAAATATATATATAATTTAATAATAAAATTATAATAAAATTATAATTATGTGTAACTTAATAAGAGAATATTGTTTAATGGTAAAACAGTTGTCTTTTAAGCAACCCATGCTTGGTTCGATTCCAGCTATTCTTATAATATATATATAATAATTTCTATTATTTTTATAATATTTATTATTATTATATTAATATAATTTTATTCATTAAATTTAGAATTATTTTTTATAAACTATCCTTTTATTATAATTTATGTTATATAAAGTAAGGCAGTTAGTATAATTAATAAATAGTTTTCATATAAATTTAACATAATATAAATATTATTTATTGTATCATATATATATATAATTTATTATATATGGGCAATAATTAATTTATTATATAAATAGCTCTCTTAGCTTAATGGTTAAAGCATAATACTTCTAATATTAAGATTCCATGTTCAACTCATGGAGAGAGTATATTATTTATAAGTAATAATAATATTTATAATTAATTATAAATATTATTTATCTCTTTTCCTATTAACATATATATTTGATTATTTATTTGTAATAAGGAGTAAATATAACTTAAGATAGATAATTTATAAATATAATATTTAATAAATATTTGTACAAAAATATATATGATTGATAAAACTAATATTATATTTTATTATTATATATTAGTATTTTATAATATATTTACTTTTTATAAAAATATTTTAATTGAATTGTTATCAGTAAGTTAATAATTAAAGATAGGACTTAATTAAAAATATCTTAAAATAGGTATAAGTTAATTGGTAAACTGGATGTCTTCCAAACATTGAATGCGAGTTCAATTCTCGCTACCTATAAAAATAAAAATAAATTATTATAATTAATTAAATTATTTATAAAATATTTATTAAAGGATCTGTAGCTTAATAGTAAAGTACCATCTTGTCACGATGGAGGATGTCAGTGCAAGTCTGATTAGATTCGGGAAAATTCACCATTAGGTAAGGTAGATTATTTGCTAAGTAATTGAATTAATTATTCTTATGAGTTCAAATCTCATATTTTCCGATTTAATAAACAATATCCTTAATTTAATGGTTAAAATATTATTATACGGATTTAATTATATAGGTTCAAATCCTATAGGATATTAAAAATAAATTTTATTATAATGTAATAATTAATTTATACTATTTTTATTTATATATAAATAATTATATATATTCTCTCTACTTATTTTTTATAATTTATAAATATTATAAGGAATAATAGGGAAGAATCAATGAAGAAAGGTGAATATATTTCAATGGTAGAAAATATGCTTGTGGCGCGTCTAATCTGAGTTCGATTCTCAGTATTCATCCTTATAAATAAAATTTATTATTTTATTCTATTATTTTATACTTTATTATTAATTAGTTTATTATTAATAGAATATATAATATTAAACTTCTATTATATTAATAATAAATAAAAAATATTTTATGATAAATAAAATAAAGATATATTAATTAAGAATAAAGTAATATATTATAATTTATTATATTAGTGGGATATATAATAATAAATTTATTATATAATAATTAACTTGTATAGTTTAACGGTTAAAACATTTGTCTCATAAATAAATAATGAAAGGTTCAATTCCTTCTACAAGTATATATAAAACTACATATTAATATATCATATATATATATATATATATATTTGATACAATAAATAATATTATATAATAATAATAATATTATATAATTAATTCTTTTAATTATATATTATTAGGAGTTAATTAATTCTTTATAAATATTTATAAGGTAATAAATTACTATGAATTAATTATGTTAAATAATATATAATATATATAATTATATTATATATTATAATTATTTATTGAAATAACAATATTAAAAAAAAAATGATAAAAAATATTAATTTATTAAAATTATTAAATAATAAATTATATAATAATAATAATGATAAACATTTATTATTAAAAACATTATTATTAGAATTAAATAAAATAAGATTATCAAAAAATATTATTAATAATAAAAATATTAATAAATATATAAATGAATTAAATAATAAAGGTAATAAATTACAACATATTAATAATATAAATAATTGACTAACACAAATTTATAATTATAATAAAAATATAGAAATTCTAACTACTATAAAAGATAAATTATTAATTAAATTATTATATAAATTTATAACATTAAAATTAAATATAAATAATATAAATTTTATAAAAAAAATTATTATTAGTAAACCTATTTTTCAACATACTATTAATAATTTAAATATTAAATTTTATTATTATAATTTATCATTATATAATAATAATAATACTAATAATAATAATTATAATAAATATTATATAAATATAGTATCAAAAATAATAAATTTATTAAATAATAATAATAATAATTTAAGTAAAATTTTAAGTTATTATTATAAAAAAAAAGTTACTATTGAACCTATTAAATTATCATATAATTATTTAAATAGTGATATTTTTAGTAAATGTATTAGTATAGGAGATATTAATAAATATAATAATGGTATTAAAAATGAATATTCACGTTTATTAAATAATACTATTCCTAAATTAAATGATCAACTTATTTCTATAAATTATATTAATAATATTAAATATATTAATAAATTAAAATATAATAATATTATTAATAATATAAATAATAATTTAAAAAATACATCTAAAGGATTATTAAATATTAATAATATTTATAATAATATGAATATTTATAATATTCCTATAAATATTTTAATATTTAAATATTTAACAGGTTGATCTATTACATTTAATGGTAGATTGTCAACAAGTAAATCTATTTCTAGATCTGAAACACAAAAAGTATTAGTAGGTACATTCCGTAATAAAAATTATTTATGAAGTAATATTAATAATATATATAAATTAAATTATATCTCAGCTAATCATAATTTATCTAATATGTCTAATATTAATAAAAATGGTAAATATAATATTAAAGTTAAATTAAATTATATTTAATTATTATAAATATAATTATTTATATTTAATAAAAATTAATAATATTCTTTTCCTACCTATATTTTTTTAATAATAATTTATAATTATATCAATATAAATAATACTATAGACAAATACATTTATAAAATAATTTAATTAATATTAAAATAATATATCCTCTCCCTTTTTTATTATTATAATTTTATCTTTTTTAATTAATATTATAAGCTATATTATCATAAAAATATAAGTAATAATAATAATAATAAGTATATATATAAATAATAAAATTTAATTCTAAAAATAATAATATATTAATAATAATTATTATTAGTTTTATTTATTATTTCTTATTTATTTATTTATTTATTTATTTATATAAAAATTAGTAGTTCTATCTTAATAATAAAATATTTATGATTATATAATGAAGTAAGACAATAAAGGAGGGATTTCCAATGTTGGTAATTGGAGTTGAGCTGTAAACTCAATGGTTTCTACCTTCATAGGTTCAATTCCTATTCCCTTCAAATTATATTATTATTAATAAAAAAAATATAAGTAAAAATAATATATAGTCTTTATAGCTTATCGGTTAAAGCATCTCACTGTTAATGAGAATAGATAGGTTCAATTCCTATTAAGGACTTAATAAAATATTTATATATATATAATTTTACTTGTTTAACAAAATAAAATGATTAAATAGATATAATAAAGAGTAATAAATAATAGGGGTTATAGTTAAATTTGGTAGAACGAATGCGTTGCATGCATTTAATATGAGTTCAAGTCTCATTAACTCCATATATATATATATATATATATTTAACTTTTATTAATTATATAAAAATATAATTATTAATAATATAATAGAAACTATAATTCAATTGGTTAGAATAGTATTTTGATAAGGTACCAATATAGGTTCGATCCCTGTTAGTTTCAGTAAAAATATATAAAAAAGGGATGGTTGACTGAGTGGCTTAAGGTGTAATATTTGAGCTATTATTAGTTTTAATTAACTACGTAGGTTCAAATCCTACACCATCCGTAATATATATATATGTTTAATATATAAATTTATTTATTTATAATTTTATAAGTATATAATTAAATAATATATATTTCTATATATATATAAGTAATAATAATAATATAATAAAAATCAATTTATTTATTATATAAGAGTAAAATATAAAAAATATTAAGAACATGATGTTGGTTCAGATTAAACGCTAAATAAGGACATGACACATGCAAATTAAACGTTTATTATAAAAATTATAATAAATATGTAGTGTATACGTGAGTAATTTATAAGGAATTTCAAACTATAGAATAAGTTAAATGCTTAATAAATATATTTTTATATTTTTATTTATTTATTTATTTATTTAAATAATATATAAAAAATATATTAAAGAATATATTTCTATATATATTTGTCTATAGTCAAGCCTATAATGGTTTAGGTAGTAGGTTTTATTAAGAGTTAAACCTAGCCTTCGATCCATAGTTAATAATTAAAGTTATAATGACCACGTTGACTTTGAAATATAGTCAATATCTAAATGATACAGCAGTGAGGAATATTGAACAATGATCGAAAGATTGATTCAGTTACTTATTAGGATGATATATAATTAATTATAAACTATATTATAGAATATAACATAATATAATATATATAAATTGATTAAAAATAAAATCCATAAATAGTTAAAATAATGATATTAACTACCATAAAAATTATTATGGATATAATTTATTATTTTATATAATAAATTATATTTTAATAGTCCTAACCAAAATTTGTGCCAGCAGCTGCGGTAATACAATGGGGGCTAGCGTTAATCATAATGGCTTAAAGGGTCCGTAGAATTATTTATATTAAAAAATAAATTCGAGTTAATAAATTTAATTAAAGAATTATAATAGTAAAGATGAAATAATTATAATAATTATAAGACTTATATATGTGAAAATATTAATTAAATATTAACTGACATTGATGGACGAAAGCTAGAGTAGCAATACGGATTCGATACCCGAGTAGTTCTAGCTGTAAACTATGAACACCATAATTTATAAATTTTATAAATTATAAATGAAAATGTAAGTGTTCCGCCTGAAGAGTACGTTCGCAAGAATGAAACTCAAGACAATAGACGGTTACAGACTTAAGCAGTGGAGCATGTTATTTAATTCGATAATCCGCGACTAATCTTACCATATTTTGAATATAATAATTAATTTAATTAATAAATTATACAGGCGTTACATCGTTGTCTTCAGTTCGTGCCGCAAGGTCTTAGATTAAGTTCATTAACGAACATAACTCCATATATATAATATTAAATTATATATAATATTTATATTATTATATAAAATGAAAGGAATTAAGACAAATCATGATGATCCTTATAATATGGGTAATAGACGTGCTATAATAAAATAATAATAAAGTTATATAATAATTAAAATTATAATTAATAACATAAAATATTTTAATCTTTAATATATATATATATTATATATAATATGAATTATAATCTGAAATTCGATTATATGAAATAAGAATTGCTAGTAATACGTAAATTATTATGTTACGGTGAATATTCTAACTGTTTCGCACTAATCACTCATCACGCGTTGAAACATAATATTATCCTAATATATATATATAAATATATTATATATATCTTTTATATATATAAATATATATATATTTTATATAGAAGAAATATTATGAATTAATGCGAAGTTGAAATACAGTTACCGTAGGGGAACCTGCGGTGGGCTTATAATTATCTTTAATATTCTTTTTTTTGTTTTATTTTATTAAAAGAATATAGTTTAATTGGTAAAACTATTGATTTCAAATCAATCATTAGGAGTTCAAGTCTCTTTATTCTTGTAAAAATTATATATATAAGTAATGAATAATAGATTTGAAATATTTATTATATAGATTTAAAGAAATAATCATAGAATACATAAGTTATTAATAGTTACTAGGTTACTAATAAATAATAAATTTTATTTTAATACCTAAGGGAAACCTTCTTATTAAATATACTAAGTGAACTGAAACATCTAAGTAACTTAAGGATAAAAAATCAACCGAGATATTATTAGTATTGGTGAGAGAAAATAATATAGTTAATATTTGTAAGTATTATGTAATATAATTATGTAAGAATATAGGACAAACTAGTTCTAAAACTAAATACTATTAATAAACAAAATAAGTACCGAAAGGGAAAGTATGTAAATGGTTATTTTATAAGTAATCATAGATATAAAATTTATATTAATGATGTACCTTTTGTATAATGGGTCAGCAAGTAATTAATATTAGCAAAATTGTCAAAATTACAAAAAAATTGAAAATAAGTTAATATTAATTGACCCGAAAGCAAATGATCTTACTATGACCAGACGGTAAAACGGTCGAACAGGTTGATGTTGCAATATCATCTGATGAGTTGTGGTAAGTAGTGAAAGACAAATCTGATTTGCAGATAGCTGGTTTTCTACGAAATATATGTTAGTATAGCTTTTATAATAATAATTATTATAATAAAATTTATAAAGAACGGTACAGCAACAAATATATTTAGGGGAACTATTGTAGTTTTATCAAAAATATTTGATCTCGAAATGTTTAATTATAATTATAAAAAGTCAGATTATGTGCGATAAGGTAAATAATCTAAAGGGAAACAGCCCAGATTAATATATAAGGTTCCTAATTAATTAATAATAAGTGAAATAAATATTAAAATATTATAATACAATCAGTTAATGGATTTGACAATAACCATTTTTTAATGAACATGTAACAATGCACTGATCTATATAAATAATAATATTATAAATTAAATATATATATAATATATATTTATTAATAAACAATATACGGATCTTTATTAAAATAAAAATTATTTAACCGAATATTTAAATATTATTATTAAATAATAATAATAATAATATGGTAGTAGAACATTTAATGAAAAAATATATTAATTTTTAATTAATATATAAATAAATAAAAAATATATAATATATTTTATTATTATTAATAAAATATTAAAAGTAATTAAATAGAGAATGCTGACATGAGTAACGAAAAAAAGGTTAAACCTTTTCACCTAAAACATAAGGTTTTACTATAAAAGTACGGCCCTTAATTAAATTATATAAATATAATATATAAGATAGGATAATTCTAAATTAAATTTAATATATCTTTTATTATTTATTTTAAAACTATAAAAGATCAAGAAATATGTTTAATTTATACCGTAATGTAAACCGACTCAGGTATGTTAGTAGAGAATATTAAGGTGAATTAGATAATTAAAGGGAAGGAACTCGGCAAAAATAGCTCTAACGTTAGTCAATAAAGAGATTTAAAAACAAAGTTGTACAACTGTTTAATAAAAACACCGCACTTTGCATAAACGATAAGTTAACGTATAAGGTGTGAACTCTGCTCCATGCTTAACATATAAATAATATTATTTAATGATAATATTATTAAATTTAAGTAAATAGCAGCCTTATTATGAGGGTTCTAAGGTAGCGAAATTCATTGTCCAATAATTATGGTCCTGCATGAATGACGTAATGATACAACAACTGTCTCCCCTTTAAGCTAAGTGAAATTAAAATCGCAGTGAAGATGCTGTGTACCTATAGTGTGACGGAAAGACCCTATGCAGCTTTACTGTAATTAGATAGATCGAATTATTGTATATTATATTCAGAATATTAAGTAATTGATTAAATAAAAATGAGATACTTATTATAATAATATAATAATTCTAATCTTATATATATATATTTAATAGATTTTATTCTTAAATAAATTCCTAAAAGGATAATATTATATATTTTTAATATATAATATAATAATAATAAGAGACAATCTCTAATTGGTAGTTTTGATGGGGCGTCATTTTCAGCAATAATATCTGAATAAGTCTATATATATATTATAATATTATTTAAAATTCAAAATATATATTATATATATTAATTATAAATAGAAATATATTATATTTTATAATATATTTTAGTAATAGATAAAATTATGTATAGTAAAATTGTCTAGAAAACAATAATAATAATATATTTATTATATTATATAATATAGTGTATTAAATTAATATAATGGTTTAACTATGCAACAATTATAACACAAACAAGTGAAATAAGTACGTAAGTATGGCATAATGAACAAATAACACTGATTGTAATGGTTATTGATAACGAATAAAAGTTACGCTAGGGATAAATTACCCACTTGTCCCATTATATTGAAAAATATAATTATTCAATTAATTAATTGAAGTAAATTGGGTGAATTGCTTAGATCTCCATATAAATTAATTATATGGACAATAAGCAGCGAAGCTTATAACAACTTTTATATATGTATATATACGGTTATAAGAACGTTCAACGACTAGATGATGAGTGGAGTTAACAATAATTCATCCACGAGTGCCCAATATCTAATAAATAAAATATAAATTTATCATAAATATTTGTTTATATTAAATTTATTAGATAATGATATAGTCTAAACAATTTGGTAACAAATTGATAAATAAATATGTAATAATATTTATATAATAATAATAAATTGAACAGGGTAATATAGCGAAAGAGTAGATATTGTAAGCTATGTTTGCCACCTCGATGTCGACTCTACCTATCCTCTTGGTTGTAAATGCTAAGAAGGGTTTGACTGTTCGTCAATTAAAAGGTAACGTGAGTTGGGTTAAATACGATGTAAATCAGTATGGTTCCTATCTACTATAGGTAATATTATCAACTTAAGTCTTATTCTTAGTACGCAAGGATCAGAATGAATTAATCCATGGTGTATCTATTGATTATTTTATAATATATATATATTTATATATATATATTATCTATATTAGTTTATATTTTAATATTATTATTATTTATTATTTAAATAATAATAATTTATTATAGTCATAGTAGATAAGCTAAATTAATAAATAATAAGTATTGAAAGCATATAAAATACGAAGTTGTCTTAAGATGAGATAATAATCTGATTATTTTATACTAAAATATATATAGGTTTTTTATATATCTATATAAAAAAATACTAATTTATCAGTTATCTATATAATATCTAATCTATTATTCATTAAATTTAATATTATTATATAATAATATAATCTTATATATAAAATTAATATATAAATTATAAAATAAGGTTATAATTAAATTTATTTATAATATAAATAGAATAATTTATAACTTTACTTATTTATAATTAATTTATAATAATAGTTATATTTATTAAAATATAATTATGTAATAAATATATAAAATATATATAAATATATCTATTAACTCTTATATTATAATATAAGTTAATAAAATATAGTTATATTAGCTCAATTGGTAGAGCGTTCGTTTTGTAATCGAAAGGTTTGGGGTTCAAATCCCTAATATAACATAATATATTTATATATACCTTACAAGTATACTATTTAATCGTCTTATAAATATAATATTTGGTTTATTTTATCGTCTTATTTTGTCAAATAGACATAATTCTTAATTTTAATATTAATTTTTATAAATATATATATTATGTATATATATATATATTATAAATAAATAAATTTTTTATACAATTATTTTTAATAATAAATATTAAATAGTATAATAATATCATAAATTAATGAATTATATATATAGACCTTATCGTCTAATGGTTACGACATCATCTCTTCATGTTGAAAATACCGGTTCAATTCCGGTTAAGGTTATAATAAAATAATAAATACCGATTTTTATTTAATTTATAAAAATATTATTTAATAACTCCTTTCTATTTATATAAAAATATATAGAAGGGAAATAGCTCTTATAAATTCAATATATTAATTAATATATTGTGTTAAATCTATTTTATATGATGTTTATTTTTTTAAAATATCATTGTCAAAAATTAAAAATTATTAACCCTATAATTAATTATTAATAATTAAGGGAAATATATTACATTTATATATAAAAATTAATAAAAATTAATTAAGATATATATTCTATATATTATATTTAATATATAATATTGTATATATATATAATTTTTATATATTAATTATATAAAAATATATAAAAAAAAATAAGTATATCTATATAATATAAATTTATAAAAAATAAGTATATTATATATATATATAAATATAAAAATTAATGGCATTTAGAAAATCAAATTTATATTTAAGTTTAGTGAATAGTTATATTATTGATTCACCACAACCATCATCAATTAATTATTGATGAAATTTAGGTTCATTATTAGGATTATGTTTAGTTATTCAAATTTGTACAGGTATTTTTTTAGCTTTACATTATTCATCTAATATTGAATTAGCATTTTCATCTGTTGAACATATTATGAGAGATGTACAACATGGTTATTTAATTAGATATATGCATGCAAATGGAGCTTCTTTCTTTTTTGTAGCTATGTATATTCATATTGGTAAAGGATTATATTATGGTTCATATAGATCACCAAGAATTGTATTATGAACAGTAGGTGTTGTAATCTTTATTTTAACAATGGCTGCTGCTTTCTTAGGTTATAAAAACAACAATAGCCTAATATCATATAAAAATATAAATTATATTAAAGATAAAATTAATAGAAGTAATAATAATCTATTTTTTAATAATTCATTAAATATTATTAATCAAAAACGTAATTATCATTGTAAATTACCTTTAAATAATAATATTAAAGATAAAATTAAAAATAATTATAATTATTCTATTACTGATAAAACTATAGAAGAAGTATTAAAAGAATTAAATATAAAATTATTATATGTATGAGATAATTTAGAAAATAAAAAAGTACGTCTAAATATTATTAATACCGTTAAAAATAAAACAGGTATTTATATTATTATTAATAAAATTAATAATAAATTTTATATTGGATCTTCTATAAATAATTTATATTTAAGATTTTGTAAACATTTATTAAACTTAAATGGTAATAAATTATTAAAAAAATCTGTTAAATTATATGGATTAAATAATTTTATTTTTGGTATTATTGAATTAAAAGATAATAATCTTATAGATTTTGAAGAATTATCTAATTTAGAAACTTTATATATTCTAACATTATTACCTCATTATAATATTTTACAAGAAGCTTACTCAAGTAAAGGTTATAAACATACTTCAGAAAATATTATAAAAATAAAAATTAGTTTTCTTGAAGAACGTCGTAATTTATTAGCTAAATTATCATCTAATAGAGTATGATTAAAAGAAAGTAAAGAAAAATTAAGATTAGCAAATCTTAATAAATTTGTATCTTCAGAAACAAAAAATAAATTATCTTTTCTTAGTAGTAAACTTGTAAAATTATATAATTTAAATAATAAATTTTTATGTGATTTTAAAAATATTTCTATAACTAGTCATTATTTATGTACAAGTCAAAAAACAATTTCTCGTTGTTTAAAAAAAGGATATATTTATATTCCTAATATTTTTATTCCTTATTTAAATAATGATTTTTTATCTAATAATAATCATATTAAATTATTAATTAATAAAAATGATTTACTATTTATTAATAGTAGAAATAAAATCGCACAAAAGAAATCAGGTATTATTCCTTATAATTGAAATACTAAATTTTATATTATTAATTCTTAATTATATTTCCTTACCAACCACACATTACAATGTATGGTTGGTAGGATTTTTATATGATAGTCTACTATAACATATAAATATATATATATGGCTATAATAAATAACTTTTATTAGAAATATTATAGTATAGTAATTAAATAAAATATTTAATATGATATAAATAAATATCATGGCGACATTAGTGAAAACGATTAATAATTCTATTTAATAGAATCAAGATCGTCGGTTAAATAAATAATCGCGACAGACTAGTCCACTAGTGGGTATCTGAAATGATGCTTAATGTATAGTCGAAATTTATATATATATATAAATAGTATTGTTGTGTATATGGACAAATGTCACATTGAGGTGCACTAGTTATTACTAATTTATTCTCAGCTATTCCATTTGTAGGGCAAGATATTGTATTATGATTATGGGGTGGGTTCTCTGTTTCTAATCCTACTATTCAAAGATTCTTCGCTTTTCATTATTTAGTACCATTTATTATTGCTGCTGCAGTAATTATGCATTTAATGGCATTACATTTACATGGTTCATCTAATCCTTTAGGTATTACAGGTAATTTAGATAGATTACCAATGCATGGTTATTTTATTTTTAAAGATTTAGTAACAGTATTTGTATTTTTAATCTTCTTCTCATTATTTGTATTCTATTCACCTAATACATTAGGTCAAAATATGGCCCTATTAATAATTATTTATTTGGTTTTAACTTCACTTACAAAGTTAAAATTAATAAATTTCAAAAAATTAAATTTAATTATTATGCATTGTGCTATATGCTGGAAATCTTTAATTTATAATAAAACTCAATATTATTTTAATAATAATATGAATATTGTAAGTGGTTTATTAAATCCCAATAGAGTAAAATATTATTATAAAGAAGATAATCAGCAGGTAACCAACGTAAATTATTATTCAATCTATTTATTTTATTTTTGATTATTTAATAATAATTTATTAGTAGGTACCTCAGAGACTACACGCACACATAAAAATACCCATGAAGGTAATAACCACAATCCCCACCTATCTTATATTTATAAAGGAACATATATTAAAGGGGAATTTAATTCATTATTTTCAATTTTAAATAAAAAATATTCATATACGTCACAAAGATATTATAGTACCTCTAATATTAAATTTAATCAATGGTTAGATTCCGCCCCTCTATAGAGGGGCGGGTTGTATTTGATTAGCAGGTTTAATTGACGGCGACGGTTATTTTTGTATTACACAAAATAAATATCTTTCTTGTGAAATTACAGTAGCATTAGAAGATGAAAAATTTTTAAGACAAATTCAAAATAAATTTGGAGGTTCTATTAAATTAAGATCAGGAGTTAAAGCTATTAGATATAGATTACATAATAAAGAGGGTATAATTAATTTAGTTAATGCCGTTAATGGTAATATTCGTAATAGTAAAAGATTAGTACAATTTAATAAAGTATGTATTTTATTAAATATTAATTTTAAAGAACCTATTAAATTAACTAATAATAATGCTTGATTTATAGGATTTTTTGATGCTGACGGTACTATTAATTATTATTATAGAGATAAAAATGACAAATTAAAAATTAGACCTCAATTAACTATTAGTGTTACTAATAAATACTTACATGATATTGAATATTATAGAGAAGTATTTGGTGGTAATATTTATTTTGATAAAGGACAAAATGGTTATTTTAAATGATCTATTAATAATAAAGAATTACATAATATTTTTTATGATTATAATAAATATTGTCCATCTAAATCATATAAAGGTAAACGTTTATTTATAATTAATAAATTTTATGAATTATATGATTTAAAAGCTTTTAGAACTCCTAATAATCTAGCTTTATATAAAGCATGATTAAATTTTGAAAATAAATGAAATAATAATAATGATAATTAATTCCTCTCCCTATATACATATAGAAATGATTTTTGGGGACTGGATATTTTCCAATTGAAAAAGGGTAGTATATATTAATATATATTTTTTTTATGAAGATATAGTCCATTTCTTTATTTTATTCTATTGTTGAGTAAAATAGAAAGCATCCAGATAATTATATCCCAGGTAATCCTTTAGTAACACCTGCATCTATTGTACCTGAATGATATTTATTACCATTCTATGCTATTTTAAGATCAATTCCTGATAAATTATTAGGTGTTATTGTAATGTTTGCTGCTATTTTAGTATTATTAGCTTTACCATTTACAGATAGAAGTGTTGTAAGAGGTAATACATTTAAAGTATTATCTAAATTCTTCTTCTTCTTATTTGTATGTAATTTTGTATTATTAGGACACTTAGGAGAATGTCATGTTGAAGTACCTTATATTTTAATGGGACAAATTGCTACATTCTTATATTTTGCATATTTCTTAATTATTGTACCTGTTATTTCTACAATTGAAAATGTATTGTTCTATATTGGTAGAGTTAATAAATAATTATAATAATACTTAATATATTTTTAAATAAATAAAAAAGTTTATAAAAATATTAAATATAAACAATTTTTAATAATATTCTTATTCAATTTATATTTATAAATTCTATTATTATGTTATCTATTTATTTATCTAACTTCAGTTATGAAAATTTTATTATTAAATTTAATTAATAATAGTTTTATCTTATCAGGACGAGACAATAAAATTCCAAATATATAAATATTTTAGTAGGATGATTAAATAAATTAAATATTTATATATTTATATATTTAAGAAGGGAATAAATTTATTAAATAGATAATTATTATTTATAAGTAATAAATAAATATATATATATATATATATTATATATGCAATATGATGTAATAGGTTAACATATTAGGGTCATGACCTAATTCTATACGTTCAAATCGTATTATTGCTATTTTATTAGTTAATATTAATAATGAAAATTATTAATTGTTAAAATTTTTAATATAAAATTCTATTATTAATTAATTTAATTTAATAATGGTCAATAAAATTAAAACTAATAAAATATTATATATAATTCCGTATTATATTTATAATATGATTAAATAATATAAAATATTTTTAATAAATATTACGAAAGATAATATATATGTTATATATAGGAAAGTCATAAATATATAAATTAAAATATATTTACTTTTAATTAATAGTAAATTATATTTTATAATAAAGTAATAAATATAAATAAATAATAATGGAAATATAATACTTATTATTATTATTATAATAAATTAATGATTTTTAAGATTTCTATTCTTATACTTAAACAATTTAATTTTACTATTAAATATGCATTAAGTATTATTTATACCTAAAAGGTATATGATTATTAAATAAATATTATAATAATAAAGTAAGTATAATAAATATCTAAATAAATATATTATTAAATAATGAATAAATATTAATATATATAATTCGTAATACCTATCTTTTTATATCCTTATTTACTATTATAATAGTATTAATTAAAGAGAGGAATACGATTAAATATAAAGTTATATAATAGTTATATATACATATTTATATTATTACTATTTTTTATTTATTTTGCACTATCCATCTCATCTATTAAAATTAATTTTATTTTTATAATATTTATAAATGGATAATAATAAAATAGAATAATATATTAATTATATATTTTTATTAATATATTAATTTTAATATATAATTAAATAATATAATTTTCCTTTTTTTAATATCTTATTTAAATAAGGAAATAATATTATAATATACAAAAATATGCTTAAATATAATATATATATTTTCTTTCAATATAAAATATTAAAATTAAAATATTAATTTTATATTTAACTATTAAATAAGATTGTTAGTTTAATAATAAAGAGTGGTTGGAAATATATATAATAACAGATAGAAGCCAAAGGGTTAGGCGCTTTCTTTGGGAGAAAGAGTTAGTTAGTTCGAATCTATCCTATCTGATTAAATAATATAATAAATTATAACAATATAATATATTTATATTTAGGGCTTCGAAACCTTTCCGTGAAATATTCGAATCTATTTTATTTATTTATGGAAGAATACTTAAAATAAATATAGGACTTATTTTAAACATAAAAATCTACCTATCTTATTTTATTATAAATTAATTATATAATATAAATTAATAATGGATTACAAATCTAATTATAAAGTAAAAATATATTCTATTTTTGCTTATAAATTTATAAACTTTCTTCTTCCATTTATTTTCTCCTTTTTTTTTATCAATAGTTTTAATATAAATATATATAGGGGACAATTAAATCCTAAATATATAAATATTAATTATAAAATAGTAATAAAGTAACTTATTAAAATTATAAGTAATATATAAATAAAATATTTCTTAATTATTATAATATTTATATTATATAATATATATACAATTATGAACATTTATATATAATATATAAATCTTTTAAATTTATATTAATAAATAAAATAAGGAATATTATATAAATAATTAATAATATTTAACAAATTATTATATATAATATGTTAAATATTAATGTAATAGTTTATTATAATATTTATTTTATAAACCTATTTCATTCATTCATCGTTTTGGTTTATTAAGACATAACTATTTAAAGATTTATATTAAAATTTAAGTATAGTTCCCAACCCCCCCCTCATAGGGGGGGGTTGGGACAATTTAAATAGTTAATAATAGTAGGGTTTATTTATTTATTTAAATAAATAATAAAATATATAATTAATATTGTGTAAAGTAATAACTAAAATATATAAAATAATTTTTATATATTAATTAACTTAATAAATATATATAATCAATTATGGTACAAAGATGATTATATTCAACAAATGCTAAAGATATTGCAGTATTATACTTTATTTTTGCATTATTTAGTGGTATGGCTGGTACAGCTATGTCATTAATTATTAGAATGGAATTAGCTGCACCAGGTGTACAATACTTAGGTGGTAATAATCAATTATTTAATGTATTGGTTGTTGGACATGCTGTTTTAATGATTTTCTTTTTAGTAATGCCTGCTTTAATTGGTGGGTTTGGTAACCAAAAAAGATATGAAAGTAATAATAATAATCAAGTAATAATGAAGATCAAAGTATAAAACTTAACAGTAGTTTATAATTAAGTATAAATTTACGTAAAAATTATAATAAAACTATAACTACGTTTACTTATTAAAAAAAAAATCTATATTTATAAAATAAATAAATTATTATTACTTTCTTCCCCTCCGAATCCGTAAATATATTTACGGATATATAATCTCGTAATGTAAAAGATGTATGTAACGAGATTATTAGTTGCCGTAATATATTGTAAAATATATTATTATTACAACACTATATGCGGGAAAATCCTAAAGTCATAATATAATATTATAGAAAATTTAATTAAGTTATAAATGTACTATAGTATTAAAAATTATTATGAATAATTTCTCCTCTAAAAGGGATGAATAAATATGGACAATCCGCAGGAAACTAAATAATAATTAATATAATATCTTTTTTAGATTAGATTAGATAGATTTTAAGATATATATTTCTATATATATATATATATTTTTTTATTAAATTATTATGTAGGATCCTCAGAGACTACACGTGTTGCACCCATTATATTATATTATATATAATGGGTTGAAGATATAGTCCAAATATAATTGAAAGATTATAATAAAATGAACTATTTATTACCATTAATGATTGGAGCATCAGATATGTCTTTCCCAAGATTAAATAATATTGGATTTTGATTATTAGTACCTGCTTTAGTATGTTTAGTTACATCAACATTAGTAGAATCTGGTGCTGGTACAGGATGAACTGTATTAGTAAAAAAAAGGTTATGCAGTTCTAAAATGTCATTCGATGCGTGAAAGACCTCATATAATTTATTTATTAATAATTTATATAATTATGGATTATATATTATAAAATTTTATTATAACTTTATTATATATTTATTATACTACTTCTTAATTTGTAAACAACTCAATATTAGTCATCATTCATTTTTAATGTATGGTATCTATAAAATAGTTGAATACTTTTTTAATAAAAATATTTTTATTATTACTTATGAATATAAAATAAGAGAAGTAAAAATGTATAATATTAAAGGTTTATATGCCAGTGTAAATAATTTTACACTTCAGAGACTACATATGACAAAATTAATAAAAAGAAATTATACAACAAAAAAAATGAATCATATTAATATAAATGAATGATTAGATTCCGCCCCTCTATAGAGGGGCGGGTCGTATTTGATTAGTAGGAATAACTGATGGAGATGGTACATTTAATGTATATCTTAATATAAAAAATAAAAAAGTAATTTTTACTTATAAAATTACATTAATAAGTAAAAATGCTCAATTATTATATAAAATTAAATCTTATTTAGGAGTTGGTTCTGTATCATATCTTGATAAGAATCATCCTAATTTGGTTTCTTATTTAATTAGGGATAGAAAATTATTATTAAATAATTTAATTCCTATTTTTGATAAATATCCTTTATTAACAAGTAAAAGATTTAGTTATTTAAAATTTAAATCTTGTTTATTATTAAGTCAAGATAATAATTTATCACAAATGGATAAATTAAATAAAATTAATGAAATTAAAAATTTAACATTAAATGATAATTATATTTCTGATGCTTGATATTCCATTGTTAAACATATTAAAAATGTAGAAGGAATTAAAAATAATAATATAACTATTAATCCTAAGGTTCTTTACCCCTATATTTTATCAGAACAAGGTGTTATTAAAAAAAACCCATCAACTGTCTTTAGTGGGTGATGCTTCGAGGAATGATACTTTAATATTAATTATGATAAATTAAATCTTGAAAATATTGAAAAAATTATGACAAAATCATGATTAATTGGATTTCTTGAGGCAGAAGGATCATTTTTCATTGTTAATAAATCCTCTCTTAGATTAATTCATTCATTTGGTATGACTCAAAAATTGGATTATATTGTATTATATTCTATTAAATTATTATTAAATATTAATAATAAAATTCAAAATAAATCAAATTATTACAAATTAGAAACTACGAATTCTAAAGATATTGAATATATTATGAAATATTTTAGATATTCTAATTATCTATCTAAATTTTTGGGTATAAAAAGTTTTGAATTTAAAATTTGAATAAGATCTTATTCAAAATATAAAAATAATTATAATAAATTAAATCTTATAAGAGAAATTATAAGAAAATATAGACATAATGTATAATTTCTTTATTTATAACTTTATATAGTTATATTTGCTTATTTTTATAGTATATATAATTGATATAGTTATTAATTATAGTATATTAATAAAAATGAAGCATTAATATTAATTTAAGGTATAGTCCGAACAATATAGTAATATATTGATTAACAATTATTTTTTTTTGATATCCACCATTATCTTCTATTCAATCACATTCTGGTCCTAGTGTTGATTTAGCTATTTTTGCATTACATTTAACATCTATTTCATCATTATTAGGTGCTATTAATTTTATTGTTACAACATTAAATATGAGAACAAATGGTATGACAATGCATAAATTACCATTATTTGTATGAGCTATTTTTATTACAGCTTTCTTATTATTATTATCATTACCTGTATTATCAGCAGGTGTAACAATGTTATTATTAGATAGAAACTTTAATACTTCATTCTTTGAAGTAGCAGGAGGTGGTGACCCAGTATTATACCAGCATTTATTCTCAGAAGCTTTCTGTGTAATTATTTTCAATAATCTTTCTAATAAATTCTTAACACAATTAAAAATAGAAAATTTATCTAATATTACTAATGATCTATTAAAAAAATCATTATTAGATTTAACAAATGAAGATATTTCTAAATATAATTGAGAATGAGATAAAACTCCATTAAATTTTGATAAATTTTATAAAGAATTTAAAAAAGAGAAACCAAATGATAAATTACCTTCTAAAGAATTTTTAGAATGATTTATTGGATTCTTTGAAGCAGATGGATGTTTACTTATTCCTAAAAATAATCATTTATTTATAATTATTACTTCTCATAAAAAAGATTTACCACTTTTAAAATATATTCAAAATAATTTATCTATAGGAAATGTATGTATTAATTCTAATAAATTAGATAATTATAGATGACAAGTTTATAATCAACTAGATGTTAAATTATTAATTCATTTATTTAATGGTAATACTGTATTACCTGTAAGATATGTTAAATTATCTATATTTATTACTAATATAAATATAAAATTATTAAAAAATAATGAAAAAATTATTATTATTATTAATAATTGTAAATTACCTAGATTAGATAATGCTTGATTAGCTGGTTTTACTGATGGAGAAGGTTGCTTTTCAGTAGGTAAAACTAATACTTTTTATAAAGCTATTTATAATATTAATCAAAAATATATTGCTAACAAAATTATTTTAGATTTTATTTTAAATTTATTAAGAGAATTACTTTCTTCTAATAAAGGTGGTGTATATAAACATTCTTCTAAAACTAATAATGTTTTTGAAATAAGAATTAGTAGTTTAGAAATTTGTTCTAAATTAAGATTATATTTTGATAAATATCCTTTAAAAAGTTATAAATTAATTGTATATCAAGATTGATTAAAATTTATTGATATAGCTTTAAATAAATCTTTATCTCTAAATATTAAAAAAGATAAATTATCTATTATGTTAATAAATATTAGAAATAAAAGAAAAATAAATTAAGATTATATTTCTTTAAATATAATATTTTATTGAGATTATTTTAATTTAAATATTTACACCCTCCCGAGGTCCATCATGCTTTGCCTGATGGCCTCGGAGGTATTATTCTATACATCTTTCCCTTTTTTATAAGGGAGTTATTTTTGAATAAATTATATATACCCCGGGGCCCTGCATTGCAGGACCCCGGGGATATTATTACTAGAATATTTCTTTATTAATTCGATAAATTATATTTAAAGAATAAAAAATTATAATTATATAGTTAATATTAGGAATAAAAAAAATAATTAAACGTAAGTTTATATATTTAAATATATAATATCAATATATCCCCTCTCGAGGTCCATTATATTCTGCACGATATTTTTAAGAGAAGAGGGAGGGATATTTTTAATTTATATAAGAATTGATATATTATTTTTTAGTCTTAATCTAATTATACTTTAGAGGGTTATAATAAACCCTTGAGAAGAATAATATTCTAAATATTATATATATACTTATTTATATATATTCCTCCCCCGAGGTCCATTATGCTCTGCATGATGGCCTCGGGGGTATATTTTTTTTTAGATAAAAATTAAGGCAACACTGATAGTACGGTTAAAGATAACTCAATATTAAGACCGTCGGTTAAATAAGTGATCGCTACAGACTGCTTTATCGGTGGTTCCAATTAATTGGGATTAATGTACAGTCGGCGTCTCAATATATATATAAATATATATTGGTCATTAATTATAATGAGTAATATATTATAATGGGTGAAATATATAATATATTATATGTACGTTGGATTCTTTGGTCACCCTGAGGTTTATATTTTAATTATTCCTGGATTTGGTGTTGTATCACATATTGTATCAACATATTCTAAAAAACCAGTATTTGGTGAAGTTTCAATGGTATATGCTATGGCTTCAATTGGTTTATTAGGATTTTTAGTATGATCACATCATATGTATATTGTAGGATTAGATGCCGATACTAGAGCTTATTTCACATCTGCTACGTGCGCCATTTCATTATTAAAATCTGTGGTTATAAAAAATAACCTACCATTTATTTCTTATTTAATTATTTTAGTTATAATAAAAATAATTTCTTTGGTTTATCTTCTAAATTATAAGGATATAGACCCAATAACAGAATATAAATTTAAACGTAATATTTCTTTTAATATAAAAAATAAAAATAATGTATCTGAAACAAGATTAATTGTATGGGATCCTTATATAATTCATTATAATATTAATGAATTATATAATAATTATTCTACTAATTATTCAAAATATAAATTTAATAATTTAATTAACAATTCTTGTGAATTAACTAAATATCAAAGAAGTATTTTAATTGGTATTATTTTATCTGATGGTTGAATTAAAGTAAATAAGAATTATCCATATTGAAATTATAAAATTCAATTAAAACAATCTTTAATCAATTCACAATATATTTGATTTGTTTGATTTATTTTAGGAAATATTATAAGTGGATTACCTAAATATCAAATTAATTCCTTAATGGGGAAACTATTTTATTCTTTAACAATTTCTACTAGATCTTTAAAATGTATTACTAATTTAGTTAATAAATTATTTTTTAATAATTTAAATAATTCGTCAGGTCATAATGCAGAAGCATCAGGGATTCAAGCAGAAAAATATATTAAATCAATTAATGAAGAATTATATCATTATTTTGATATTGTAGTATTAGCCCATATAATTATAGGAGATGGTTCAATAAAAAATAAAGGTGTAACTATTTGTACTGATTGTTTTAATTATAAAGAAGTTGTTATTTTAATAAATATTTTAAAAATTAAATTTGATTTAAACTGTACAATACATTTTGAGAAACATAAACCATTAAATGGTTTAAAATTACTTAAATTTACAAAATTAATAAAACAGAATAAATTAGGTAACTCTAGAATTTATATTCCTCAAAGTGAATTAATAAAAATTAAATCTCTATTAATTCCTTTTATGTGTTCACATTTTTATTATAAAATTAATTATAAATAATTATTTTGGTATAAAGCATTAAACTTAGGTATTTAAAGCAATTTAAAACTGACAACAGCATGTTTAAAAAGGGAGATTCTATTTATAATTCACTCCTAAGCTAAGAATTATAAGGTTATATTATAATAATTGCTTATTTAAAATTATTAATATAAAATATATACTATGTTCATATTCTCAATTACCTTTTATATATATATATATATGGTAATTGAACAGAACTATTTTAATTATATTATAATATAATTATTATAATGTAATTAGATATTATTAATAATAAAAAAAAAAATAAGAGATAATATTTAAAGGTAGCAGTTTAAATATCAAGAAATATATCTAATATTATTATATTAATAGAATATAACCTACGTAATTATATATCAGATTTTAATGAGAACTTGGGATTTACCCTATTTCGAAAAAATATGGTAAACGGAATTTCCATATTACATATTATAAATAAAATAATATGAAAGGGAAATAGTTTAATATTAATTAAGTATATATAATTAATATTAGAGGGAGAGCCGTATGCTTGGAAACTTGCACGTACGGTTCGGGAAAGGATTTTTAATTAAGTCTTTTATTATAAAATTAATATTTAAACCTTTTTAAGAAGGTTCGAATATTTATTAATAAAGGAAGGATTAATCTTCTATTTCACAATGATTATTGCTATTCCAACAGGAATTAAAATTTTTTCATGATTAATAAATCCCTTTAGCAAGGATATAAAGTTGATCAGAAATTATATAAAAATAAATAATAATAATAATAATATAATTATACCTGATATTTATAAAGGTAATTTATATAATATTTATCCAAGATCAAATAGAAATTATATTCAACCAAATAATATTAATAAAGAATTAGTAGTATATGGTTCTAATTTAGAATCTTGTGTAGGTATACCTATATATACTAGTATTGTAAAACAAATAGTAGGTATTCCTAATAATATATTATATATTATAACAGGTATTTTATTAACAGATGGTTGAATTGATTATCTATCTAAAAAAGATTTAGATAAAAAAATAATTATAAATATTAATTGTAGATTTAGATTTAAACAATCAATAATTCATAGTGAATATTTAATATATGTATTTATATTATTATCACATTATTGTATAAGTTATCCTAAAATAAAAATTGCTAAAGTTAAAGGTAAATCATATAATCAATTAGAATTTTATACTAGATCTTTACCATGTTTTACTATTTTAAGAAAAATATTTTATAAAGGTAGAGTAAAAATTGTACCTAATAATTTATATGATTTATTAAATTATGAATCTTTAGCTCATATAATTATATGTGATGGTTCATTTAAAAAAGGTGGAGGTTTAAATTTAAATTTACAATCTTTTCTAATTAAAGAATTAATTTTTATTATAAATATTTTAAAAATTAAATTTAATTTAAATTGTCTATTACATAAATCTAAACATCAATATATTATTTATATTAGAGTAGAATCTGTTAAAAGATTATATCCTATAATTTATAAATATATTTTACCTTCTATAAAACATAAATTTGATATTGTATTATGACAAAAATATAATAATTCATAATATTATTTATTTATTTATTTTTATATATATATAGAGGCAAACTCGAGGAAAACCTTATAATTAGAATAAGTAATAATTATAAGACAACCGTCGAACTAAATCATATTCAAGAAATTAATATGTAAAAGCGTAGAGATTAGACGCCTCTGGTTATCTAAGTAATATAAATTATATGATAACATAAGGTATAATCCAATGAGATCAGTAATGATTTTAAAACAATAAATTTGTTTTAAGTATTAATTATATTAATTAATATTCAACCTCTTAATTGAGGATATTATAATAATATTTATAATATAAATATTTAACTAGCTAGATAATATTATTATTATAATAATAATATTGTATAAATTAATTAAATAATTATTTAATTAATTGAAACTGAAATGTTTTAAGGTTAAATAAAGAGCTACAATTTACGGTGGTTCTATTAGATTAGCTCTACCTATGTTATTTGCTATCGCATTCTTATTCTTATTCACTATTGGTGGTTTAACAGGAGTAGCATTAGCTAATGCATCATTAGATGTAGCATTCCATGATACTTATTATGTAGTAGCACATTTCCACTACGTATTATCAATGGGTGCTATTTTCTCATTATTTGCAGCTTATTATTATTGAAGTCCTCAAATTTTAGGATTATATTATAATGAAAAATTAGCTCAAATTCAATTCTGATTAGTATTTGTAGGTGCTAATGTTATTTTCTTACCTATGCATTTCTTAGGTATTAATGGTATGCCAAGAAGAATTCCAGATTATCCTGATGCATTTGCAGGTTGAAATTATGTAGCATCTATTGGTTCATTTATTGCTGTTATTTCTTTATTCTTATTTATTTATATCTTATATGATCAATTAATTAATGGTTTAAATAATAAAGCAACTAATAAATCAGTATTATACTCTAAAGCACCTGATTTTATTGAATCTAATGAAATCTTTACTTTAAATACTATTAAATCTTCATCTATTGAATTCTTATTAACTTCTCCACCTGCTGTTCATTCATTTAATACTCCAGCAGTACAATCATAAATTATAATAATATAATTATTATAAATAAATTATTAAATAATAATATTCTTTCCTTTTTTTTAAGTATTCCCTATACTTAATAAATATTATATTAAGTAGTAGGAATCTTTAAATTTTCTCATATAATTATTTATAATATATATTTATTT